>CAMXCT020005702.1:108109-365609 GCA_947184155.2 Cladocopium goreaui | reverse complement strand
TGCAGATGAAGGCACCGGGATTGGGGATAGTTTTTTTTCTCGTTGGTACTCAACAACATCATCTTTCCCCATTTTCTGTTTGATATATATATATATACACATAAATATGTATATAAGGTGTACAACATCTTCTTCATTTTTTGATTTTCTTTTGAGGTGTTTGGTATTAGGGGGCTGGGTGTAAAGCCATTGTTGGAGCAACAATTTTTCTCCAACAGCAAAACTTTGCTATGGGGTCTTTAGCTCAGATTTGCTCCGGTGCGATCCGGTGCAGCTTCAACACCAGGTTCCGGGCAAGGTTCCGGGCAAGGTTCCGGGCAAGGTTCCGGAGGGTTCCGGTGCAGATACCTCGTGAGGTTCCGGAGGGTTCCGGTGAAGATACCTGCTGAGGCTCCGGAGGGTTCTGTGCGGTTCCGGAGGGTTCCGGTGCAGATACCTTGTGAGGTTCCGGAAGTTTCCGGTGCAGGTACTCGGTGACCGGAAGTTTCCGGTGCAGGTACTCGGTGAGGTTCCGGAGGGTTACGGTGCAGATACTTGGTTAGGTTCTATATAGAGGGTTCCGGTGCAGATACCTTGTGAGGTTCCGGAAGTTTCCGGTGCAGGTACTCGGTGACCGGAAGTTTCCGGTGCAGGTACTCGGTGAGGTTCCGGAGGGTTACGGTGCAGATACTTGGTTAGGTTCTATATAGAGGGTTTTGGTGCAGGTACCTGGTGAGGTTCCGGAAGTTTCCGGTGCAGCTACCTGATGAGCTTCCGGAGGGTCTAGGTGAAGATGCGTGGTGAGGGCCCCGGCATCCGGCATCCGGCACTGGCATCCGGCACCGGCACCCGGCACCGGCACCCGGCCACCGGCACCGACAAAAAAGTATATACTCGAAGATGCTTGGTGAGGTTCCGGAGGGTTCCGGTGCAGATACCTTGTGAGGTTCCGGAGGGTCCTGGTGCAGATGCTTTGTGAAATTCCAAAGGGCTCCGATTTTTTTTTGTGGCATAAGCACTTAATGTTTATGGCATAAGCGTTTAATTTTTATGGCATAAGCACTTTTTATGGCAATAACGCAGAAGCTGTCAAGCTGTTGGGGATAGCACCTGAGTTTATTTTTTGACAGAATTCTCTTTCCATGCTCAAGTCTTGGGCAAGCCACGGTAAATAAACTACCATAGTATAACCTTGGGGGACTGCGTAGGTTTTTCTTGATGTGGAAGATGCGAAAAGGCATTGATGCGATTTACGTGAGGGAAAAAGACATGCGAAGGTTTTCAGGCAATGATACCCTCTGGTAAACCAACATATCTAACATAACTACTATGGAAAACTACCATTTTTTTATGGGTAAATCAACTGTAAATTACCATTTTCAATAGCTATGTTTGTTTACCAGAGGGTACCTCCGGCAATTTTTCTATCTCCTTGGTCCTTTCTTTGCCCGTCCAGGACAAGCTGGAAGATCAGCTGTCAGCTTCACTGACTGAAGTGGTTTCCTGGCCACGATTGTGGGACCCAGTACCCAAACAGGCATGGCACATGTCCACTGGATCCACGATTCAAGCGATGGGATTTTTGTAAAACACAGCCCTCTTGAGGCCAGTTTACTTCAAGCCCTCTTGTGGTTTCAATTGTAGATATGCACCTATAGCCTATATTTATGTAACATTGGACAAAGAATTTTGTCCATGTTCATCCATTTTCCATCCTACTTGATGATCATGATCCTGAATGTCAACCCTGGGTTCATAAAGCCTAGGCTGTTGAAAGTTGGGGTTACTAATGTAGTATCATACAGTCTCCCTGGGGAAAAAATCCAAGTAACCATGGCTTGAATCTGCCGAGGACGGCGGACGCTTGCTGAGTTCCGCCCCCAAGGCACGGTGAGTTTTCCACATAGCTCCAGGGTCCACGTGTCGCAAGCACCGCCGCAGGATGTGGCAGAACCCAAGGGTGAAGCAACGGAGGGAGAGGAAAAGGAGAAGAAACCAAAGAAAAAGAGCAAAGGCTCCTGGAATCGCGTCACTATCTTTGACCCTTGGCAGAATGCTGGCAGAATGTTGGATTTTCCGGAGTTTGGCATCTGAAAGTGATGTTGAGGTATACTACATCGAGCAGACACACAGACAGACACACAGACACAGACACGGACACAGACAGAGACAGAGACAGACACAGACAGAGACAGACAGACAGACAGACATACAGACAGAGACAGAGATACAGAGACACAGAGACACAGAGACACAGACATACACACTAGACAAGAATGGATCTGTGAATAGATCCGTCAGGAACTGAATCCTGTAACATGCAATTAGATTAATTAGTTATATATATATAGGGGACTATGGTGACCACCAGCTGCGACTTAAATGCGCCCAGGTGCGTCACCACAGTCCCGCAGGTACGTTTACACAGGTCCGGGGGGGTGTCTTCGTTGATCACCGACCCCCCGGGACCCCGGTGATCCCCTGCCATAAATTGTAATATAATATAATATAAATAGACGAATGGTACAGATTGCACCAGAAGTTTTGCGTCTATTCAGGCGGTACACACACACACACACACTGTTGCACACACACACAGCCTCCGGTGCGCGTAAAAATGAGATGAAGATGAGGATGAACGGGGGATGAAAATGAGATGAGAGTGAAGATGAGATGAACGTTACGTATCCAGGACGCGAAGAGGGGAACGCAAAAGAAGAGGGAAGGAGCAAACACACACCAACACACCTAGCCCGGAGCGGGCGAACCCTGAAAAGGCAAGGGAAAAGAAAAAAGCGGAGGCCGACGGACACGGACCAAGACCAGCGGAGGGGGGGGAAGACGGAAGTGCCTGAACCAACCTGACACAGCGAAAACCTACAAAAACCTCAGCACGCAACGGACCCGACCTACCTGGGGAGGGAAGAAAGCATGAAATAGGGGACCAATGGGGAACTAGTTGGTGAAAAACACAGAAAAATTGAAAACAGGACTCAGTTCCTAAATTCCTAATGGTCGTGCGTTACTCCCCTCCGGGACCGTGTTCAAGTCGTGCCGCAATGGCATAAACGGCTTTCAGGTTCCATCGAGTTAGGTGCACAATATGTTGGACCTCACCAGACAACCATCAAAAGAAAGAATCACCAAACCTGCAAGCATGAACCTGCCTTGTTGTTGTGACCATTTTTCCAAAGCTGAAGCTGCAGGAAAAACAAAGTTTCGGATTGTTCAGCACGGCTTCACAGTTGAAGGAATGCATCGGCGAGGAATCCCTGGGACCACAGGAGCCGCGGGACTTCATAAAAGGCACCAAAACAGTATAGCTTAGGGTGTCGCTCTACCACGTTTTTGAGGGGTCTCTTTAGAGCCTATGTCTGCCTCCATTTTCTGCATTACTGCTCCCTTAACTTTCTCCATTTTCTGCATTACTGCTCCCTTAACTTTCTCCATTTTCTGCATTACTGCTCCCTTAACTTTCTCCATTTTCTGCATTACTGCTCCCTTAACTTTCTCCATTTTCTGCATTACTGCTCCCTTAACTTTCTCCATTTTCTGCATTACTGCTCCCTTAACTTTCTCCATGTTCTGCATTACTGCTCCCTTAACTTTCTCCATTTTCTGCATTACTGCTCCCTTAATGTTCTCCATTTTTTGCATTACTGCTCCCTTAACTTTCTCCATTTTCTGCATTACTGCTCCCTTAACTTTCTCCATTTTCTGCATTACTGCTCCCTTAACTGTCTCCATTTTCTGCACTACTGCTCCCTTAACTTTCTCCATTTTCTGCATTGCTGCTCCCTTAACTTTCTCCATTTTCTGCATTACTGCTCCCTTAACTTTCTCCATTTTCTGCATTACTGCTCCCTTAACTTTCTCCATTTTCTGCATTACTGCTCCCTTAACTTTCTCCATTTTCTGCATTACTGCTCCCTTAACTTTCTCCATTTTCTGCATTACTGCTCCCTTAACTTTCTCCATTTTCTGCATTACTGCTCCCTTAACTTTCTCCATTTTCTGCATTACTGCTCCCTTAACTTTCTCCATTTTCTGCATTACTGCTCCCTTAATTTTCTCCATTTTTTGCATTACTGCTCCCTTAACTTTCTCCATTTTCTGCATTACTGCTCCCTTAACTTTCTCCATTTTCTGCATTACTGCTCCCTTAACTTTTCTCCATTTTCTGCATTACTGCTCCCTTAACTTTTCTCCATTTGCTGCATTACTGCTCCCTTAACTTTCTCCATTTTCTGCATTACTGCTCCCTTAACTTTCTCCATTTTCTGCATTACTGCTCCCTTAACTTTCTCCATTTTCTGCATTACTGCTCCCTTAACTGTCTCCATTTTCTGCATTACTGCTCCCTTAACTTTCTCCATTTTCTGCATTACTGCTCCCTTAACTTTCTCCATTTTCTGCATTACTGCTCCCTTAACTTTCTCCGTTTTCTGCATTACTGCTCCCTTAACTTTCTCCATTTTCTGCATTACTGCTCCCTTAACTTTCTCCATCAAGTCAAGGGCAAAGTCTGGGACCGTAAGCTACCAAAGCCAAAATGCTATGCCGAATTTGGTGAAACGATTTCGAGTCCCCAAATTGGCCCCCAGGGGCCCCATTACTGCTCCCTTAACTCCCCCCCCGGGAAGGGAGCAGTAATGGAAAAAGTTAAGGGAGCAGGAATGGGAATTAGGTTGTAAAAACCATTACTGCTCCCTTCCCTCGCTGCTCCCTTAACTCCCCCAGTTAAGGGAGCAGTAATGGAGGTTTTGGGGTCCGTTTGGGGGTCCAAAATTCGCCAAAAATCCATGATTTCGAGTCCCCAAATTGGCTTCCAAATTGGCTTCCAAATTGGCCCCCAGGGGCCCCATTACTGCTCCCTTAACTTCCCCCAGTTAAGGGAGCAGTAATGGAAAAAGTTAAGGGAGCAGTAATGGAAAGTTAAGGGAGCAGTAATGGAAAGTTAAGGGAGCAGTAATGAAAAGTTAAGGGAACAGTTAAGGGAGCAGTAATGGAAAGTTAAGGGAACAGTTAAGGGAGCAGTAATGGAAAGTTAAGGGAGCAGTAATGGAAAGTTAAGGGAGCAGTAATGGAAAGTTAAGGGAGCAGTAATGGAAAATTTAAGGGAGCAGTAATGGAAAATTTAAGGGAGCAGTAATGGAAAGTTAAGGGAGCAGTAATGGAAAATTTAAGGGGGCAGTAATGGAAAATTTAAGGGAGCAGTAATGGAAAGTTAAGGGAGCAGTAATGGAAAATTTAAGGGGGCAGTAATGGAAAGTTAAGGGAGCAGTAATGGAAAATTTAAGGGAGCAGTAATGGAAAGTTAAGGGAGCAGTAATGGAAAATTTAAGGGAGCAGTAATGGAAAGTTAAGGGGGCAGTAATGGAAAGTTTAAGGGAGCAGCAATGGAAAGTTTAAGGGAGCAGTAATGGAAAGTTAAGGGAGCAGTAATGGAAAGTTAAGGGGGCAGTAATGGAAAATTTAAGGGAGCAGCAATGGAAAATTTAAGGGAGCAGTAATGGAAAATTTAAGGGGGCAGCAATGGAAAATTTAAGGGAGCAGTAATGGAAAGTTAAGGGGGCAGTAATGGAAAATTTAAGGGAGCAGTAATGGAAAGTTTAAGGGGGCAGTAATGGAAAATTTAAGGGAGCAGTAATGGAAAGTTAAGGGAGCAGTAATGGAAAATTTAAGGGAGCAGTAATGGAAAGTTAAGGGAGCAGTAATGGAAAATTAAGGGAGCAGTAATGGAAAGTTAAGGAAGCAGTAATGGAAAATTTAAGGGAGCAGTAATGGAAAGTTAAGGGAGCAGTAATGGAAAGTTAAGGGAGCAGTAATGGAAAATTTAAGGGAGGAGTAATGGAAAGTTAAGGGGGCAGTAATGGAAAATTTAAGGGAGCAGTAATGGAAAGTTAAGGGAGCAGTAATGGCAAATTTAAGGGAGCAGTAATGGAAAGTTAAGGGAGCAGTAATGGAAAGTTAAGGGAGCAGTAATGGAAAGTTAAGGGAGTAGTAATGGAAAGTTAAGGGAGCAGTAATGGAAAGTTAAGGGAGCAGTAATGGAAAGTTAAGGGAAGCAGTAATGGAAAGTTAAGGGAGCAGTAATGGAAAGTTAAGGGAGCAGTAATGGAAAGTTAAGGGAACAGTTAAGGGAGCAGTAATGGAAAATTAAGGGAGCAGTAATGGAAAGTTAAGGGAGCAGTAATGGAAAATTTAAGGGAGCAGTAATGGAAAGTTAAGGGAGCAGTAATGGAAAGTTAAGGGAGCAGTAATGGAAAATTTAAGGGAGCAGTAATGGAAAGTTAAGGGAGCAGTAATGGAAAATTTGGAAAATTTAAGGGAGCAGTAATGGAAAGTTAAGGGAGCAGTAATGGAAAGTTAAGGGAGCAGTAATGGATAAAGAAAACGTGTTAGAGCGACAGCCTAATATATATATATATATTTGGTCAACAGGGGTTGGTTTTCCTATCCTAATTGAGATGTTCACCCAACTATTGGGGATATATATATATATACATATAGATATTAATAATAATCACCAACAAATACTTGTTGGAAGATGATTTTCAAAATCCCCAGTCAACAGGACTATACATTTATCAAACCATCTATCATCATTTACATGTTGTTTCCAAGGGTTTCTTCAAACCCCTCTATTAATCAACCAGGCCGGGAAAAGGACATCCGCCTGGCCGTGGACCTGGAAGACCTCTGGGTCCACCCTGGATGTCCTCCCCAGGGATCGAGACGCAAGCTGGTAGATCCCCGGACGGATCAAAAAATGAAGGGTTTATAGCTGGAAAAAAAACAACAAATTCTAGAAAATCCTTTGAACAATCTGTAAAGAATAGGTTTTGATGTTTTCTTGGCGGGAACATCATCGAACTCTCTCTCTCTCTCTCTCTCCCTCTGCATTTTCCAGCAAGCCATGTTTGATTAGCGGGGGGTAATAGGGAATATGGTGGAATACAATTGATTGGTCTTCAAAAATGAGACCAAACATATTCCAAATCTGACTGGTACAAGTAATGGCCACCAGCGTCAACACCCAATTCTTGGACAAAGAGCTTGACAAGTTTGACGGTTTATCATTTGTCCATTGGAATGGCCTTACAGCATATCGGGGACACCCATCAACCGACCAAACGAAACAGGACGCGGAACAAGACTGATCTGGAACAAATTTTACTCATTGAAGAATTTGAAAATTCTGGATGTCAATTTCAATAAGCAAAGACCTAAACCTTTTCAGAGTTACTAAAGATTACCATCCGGTAATTTAACGTAGCTATTGGACATGGCCATAGAAATAATTCGTTGATTTACCCATGGATATTGGTGATTTTCCATAGCTTTTTGTATACCAGAGAGTATAATATGGAAAAGCATGATCCGACATGGCTTGAAGTCACCGTCTCTCGTGCCAAGATCTCCAAGTTACCAGAGGTTACCACGCTTCGGCTCGATCGCCTGGCCGGTGCCACCATCAGCTCTCCGCAGCTTCGGAGGCCTCTGCGGTGTCAAACGTGGGAAATCCGTGGACTGGGAACATCAGCTGTGCGGGATTTTCCAGGCCATGTGACTGATGACCAGAGCGTGATTGCTCCGCGATGATCCATACCTATATATATATATAATATATATATATAATATATATATATAGATCGGTCTGGGTCACCTGCGTTTTGGAATGGATTGGGGGTATGGATCGCCTGTGTGTTTTAACCCTTGATCCGGACCTTACACTTTGAGCCGCAGATAAAATTCAATTTGGTATGGGCCAAAACCCATGGACCCCCCTTGGTGAACCCCAAAGTAGCTGGTATAGCAGGAAGTTCATGCCTCCAAACATACTGTTATAAATAGAGGTTTTAATATGTTTTAACCTATACCCATTTGATTCTATCATTTGCAATCGTTTCAGGTTCAGTCTTCCTGAGCCAAGTTGTGTTTAGTTCCTACCCATCTCATCTGCGTCTTTGGAGTCTCCATAGCTTTAAGATTCGACCCTAAGCCGGGGATCCCCAGCATCTTTCGCTGTGGATATAAACAAATATCCATTGAGAAAGTGTGGACATTTCACAAACCCTGTGACGCAATGCGTGACTTTGGGATGTGGCAGTTTGGGTGTTTTTTTCTTCATCATGTAGACTGTAGCTGATGGAAGGACTGGATTTCATCAACACATATAGCTAGTAATCAGAACTAAAATCCCAAGTGGAGCAATCCCCTCATATTATCTGAAAATTGGACGATAACTATATATAATAACCAACCTGGGGTATGGGTCAAATTTAGGTACCCGAGAATGCAATGGTCACCAAAATTAATTTTGAAGATGAAACCATTCTGATCATTCTGCATTTCATGGCCAATCATGGATACCTTTCTTTTGGTGCTGATTTGTGCTGACATCTCCATGTCGAGCGAACCCTTAGAGTATCTTAAAGCACTGAACTATCCAGTTAAAGTTGATCCAGCTATTTTGGATTTGCTTCAGGAACCCCCAAAAATAAACCCATGAATTCTCCACTTGAAATAGTGCATGTCCTGGGAAAATTAAACATCCTCTTCCGCAACTCCAGGATGTCCTATTGACACCTCCATTGATAGTGGATTTTCCTATAGTTTCCCATGATTTGACATATTTTGACCTGCTAAACATATCCAACATTCGCCGGTTTTCTCCATCTCCAGATCCGCGCCTCCCATGCCCGGCGCGACGCTACGACGCGACGACACTACGACGTCATGACCCCGCTACGAAATCGGTAGCCCCGCGCCTGCGGAGGAATTAAAAAGAAGACTAATGTCGTTAAAGCAATAATTAATAAACTAAACAATCCCCAATTTCACTAATTATAAATAGTTGGTATAAACCATTCCCAAATGGGTGGCTTATTATTGTTTTTCCCAAATTATAGCAACCCCAAAAAAAGACGCAAATGAATCCAATTCAATTCCAAAATGATGGGGTCTATCATACCTCCTCTATCTCATTGCAGAAAGAGCTGGTAATGGATGTCACGTTTTTCTTGTTGTGCTGAGGGGGAAGCACGCCGCCCCCCCAAAAAAGACAGAGCGCATACTGTTTACATATCAATGGAAAATTGTCCTTTTACCAATGATTTATTGACAAGGGTGATTTTCCATAGCTGTTAACATACAAAAGGTGCTTATATAACTCATACATACTCACACCCTAGATCTGTATAATTAATTGATACAACTGTATGCTGTGAAAAAAGTTCAACCGTCTCTAGTGGATGGCAATGAGCATTCCAGCTGATGGTTTGAAACAATCCCCATATGCACATGGACTCAAATCATCATCCCAGGTAGTCAAGGAAACATGGACCCACTAACCAGCATTGGTAGACCCAATCACAAGAGACACGCGATCACACAGTATATCAAGCAATTTAGTGCTCGGATGTTGGATAACTGTAAAACTCTTGTAATCTTGGGGTGTATCATTGGGCTTACAAGTGCTACAGTACGCTTTAACAAACGCTCTTAGGGGCTCAGGTTGCTGGCCCCAGCACTGCTTTTGAACCGTGAATTGTCCGTGGGCTAGGGCTAGGGTACTTTGCACTTATAGCCATTCTGGTAAACCCCTAAAAGAATAAACGAACAGTAAATGACCACTATCTTACTCAGATTTCACTGTTCTAGGCATCTTTGTTGTTGTTTTTTTGCCTGCAGGCTGGAAAAAACACGGCCAGGACCCAAATAAAACTCTCGACTTTTTTGGCTCGACTCCCAGGGTTTGGCGGAACAATTCTTACATCGAAACGGCGAAACATCTCTACTTCAAATGCGGCGCATGGACAAAAGTGCGCCGGAGCTGCTGTTTCAAGTTGCCCTAAAAGTCTCTGAAAATTCAAACTGCAAAGTAACACCATCCAGGCAAGACCTGAGAAAATATCACGACATTTTTCACCATGACTTGTTCAACTTGTTGGATGATCTCGCCATGATCTCGTTTGCCCAGAGGTTATGTACACGGACACGCGTAGAGCAGGGTGCAAGTTGACACTAACAAGACCAGTTGAAGCATCCCTCCGAAGCGCAGAAAGTCTCCTAGGAGAAGCTTCTGCGCTGCACCGGCAACGTTCCGAGGCAGCATTTTGTTGGGGTCGCCGGTAGCAGTCAAATATAGACTTGAAAAACAAGTGACAAACATCATCAAACACAAGTAGTCTCCCTCTGTCTTTTCATCAGGAAAAAACGCAACTTGACTGGTGGTCTGCACACGTCCAAAGACATGAAAGTCGAGGATGGAGGATCAAAGGACCAACGATATCCCCAGTGGCTATCTCCACCACTGGTTGCAGTGGTTGCACCTGTTTTTCTATTTTTTCTTAAGGGTTTTAGAGCATCAACCACATCCCTCAAATTTTCTGTTTTGGTATTTACTACCATACATTGGTGAATCCGCACTAGTATTGGTGCTTGAATCTGCATAGTTCTGTCGAAATTTTGAAACGAGCAAGAACTGAGAAGACCTCAACTGCCAGGTAGCGGAATTCATAATCGCCAGCATCCACCACCAAGAGATTGCAAGGTGACCCCAGGGGTGTGGCAAACGCTGCGTTGGAAGCCAGAATGACCATGATGATCAGCGTCTTCCTGGAATTTAGGTCAAAAATGGTCAAAACCCAGGAGATAAATCAATATAAATCATATTTAGGTCGCAATGCCCACCATCCATACGGAATGATGCTTTCCCAATCAGAAGGGGCATCCATCGGGAATGGCGGATGCCAGGTTTTCATAGGTTTTCCAGATCACCTCTCCGGCGAATCATCAATTCATTCCAGCTTTGTCTTGGGTAAAACCCCAAAACCCAATGGTGTCTCCTCAGTTTCCTGAAAAATTGCATTTTTTTTAAGCGTAATATCCCACATGTCTAGAAACAAGATCTGTAGAATCGCAACGACAGTGCCGAGATTCAAGTTCAATTCAGAATTCTCCATTCCTTGCAGCTCTTCAGAGATATGCGCAGCCACTGGAATCATCATCACGCAGGTGGCCTTGGATTTGTTTAAACAGAACATCTTCCTAATGGATTCCCGAAATTGTGGATTAAATAATATGATTAAATGATTTAGAAGTGGAACAATAAATCATCCCCAAAAAAAAACAGCAACTCCAACCATCATATGGTTGGGAAGCTCTCAATTAGTAGCTCCAACTCGCTCGCTCCAATCCATTGGAGACTTGGTGCTCCATCCCACGGATTCTAAGTAGGTTAATTCGTGGACAAATTCCCCCCAGTTGTAGGTGGATTAACGCTACTTATCCATGCTGCTAATGCTTATCCCACTAACCAGGGAGTTTTTACATGATATAACCTACTTAGAATCCGTGGGGTGAGCCGCCTAGGGCTGGGCTTTACCCCAAATTAAACCTACCAAGTGACTTGGGGATGGCTCACTATTGGGTTTACCGTAAATACAGAATTCTTTGGATATTTTTCATCCCATCAAAATATAACTATACTTATATCCACCGCAAAGCATAGTTGATTCACCAATTGTCCCATATATACTTTCAGAGTGACAATTAAGCGAAAAACAATTTTAGGATCCGCAACAAGCTGCTGTGTTGCTAATGATGTTGGTGAGCAGCGCAGTGCCCGTGTAGAGTGTAATCAGCACCCCCAAAGGCCCGAAACTCAGGCCGGCCGAGAGTAGGGCATTGGCCAAGGCGTGCGCCTCGTGGAAAGCGGTACCCTTTCCGGTGCCCGCGGCAACGCGGTGTTTTCTCAAAGATGGTCGGGAAAGCCATGGAAATCCATCATTTTTATGAAGGTTTCAATCGGAAAATCATCTATATCTATATCTATATATCTATATATCTATATATCTATATATCTATATATCTATATATCCATAATCCACTGCACGTTTGATTAACAAATAAATAGTCGCTAGTTATAAATGGGCTAAGTAGGGGCAATGTACACTTGTCCTCCGGTAATCAAGCATGGCTAGCTGGAAAATCCCTGAACTTAATGGGTATTTAGATAGGGGGAAGCGGAACTAGTTTCTCATGCTTTCCGCATCCAATACTCCCACCATCTTCAGTCCAATCGGGCAGCCGAACCACTTAAACAAATCGCCTTTTCATCAGGACTTTCTATCATTTTCTATCCGTTATATTCCTGAAGGTCTATCTGTCTGAAACAAATCCTCAATGGCTTGATTCATAGATAGATGGTCTTCCCATTAAAAACACGAAGGCGATTGAAGGCGCCTCCATTGGGATTTCCCCGGGCCACATTTTCAAACCATCTGAAAGATGTATCTCAACTAGTGCTATACATGATCCTCCATTCAAAGACAAGACAAAGAAAGTGTTTTCTTCTGCCCAGAAGCAGCATGAGTAAACAATAGTTAGATATAACTGCAATCTAGCTGCCTAATTATTTTCGATTTGATCGATTTGGATATAAGTAAAACAATTCCCCAACAACAAATTCCTCTCAAGGATAACTTTATGTAATCTGGTTGGTGGTTTCAACCCCTCTGAAAAATATCAGTCAGTTGGGATTATTATTCCATATTATTCCCAATATATGGAAAAATAAAAAATGTTCCAAACCACCAACCAGTAATTTTATTTCTTGCTGTTTTTACCACACCTCCCCCACAGCATGCCTGAATATTAAAAAAAACAAGGCTCGGCGCCCGTCTGAGTCAGCGCGGCAGAGATTCCGAAGGAGGAAGCGATGGTCATGATAACGCCGCCATTCCTTGGTTGAAGCCAAAGGGATTACCGTAGCATCTTGAACAGTTTCTAAATATGTTTCTGTTCACTTCAGGTATTTACCAACAGATGTCCAAAGAGATTCCCAATTACCATAGGGGATTTTTTTTCCATGGCTAGTAAGCCCACCATTCCTGGGACTATCACATTGAGATGTGTGGGTGAACCAACCCCAGTTACTAATCAATTACGATTTGTGGATCCCCCAAGTATGGAAAACCCATGGGTTTCCCGTGGGAAACTGACCTAATTTGGGTAAAACAATCATAAACCATCCTCCAGTCATCACCATTTTTAAAGGTGGTATAAACTACTAGAAACCATTCCCAGTCATGGGTGGTTTATGGCATTGTTTTACCCATCATCAACCATGGACATTCCCATGAAATCACCATGAAATCCCTATTTTTCTTGGCTAAATCACCATTTGTGTTGGTTCAATCACCATTAAATCACCATTCGAAGATGGCCTGAACTGGTCAAGATACACTGACTGCAGGGCCTCGCGCCATCCCAGGACCTTTGCGAAACAGCACAGGAAGTCCTCAGCTGGCGCGGAGGCGAGTGGAGTGGCACAGGGCAATGGAAGTATGTTGTGTAATGCTTTATATGTAATCATCTGCTACTATAAATTAATAGATAGATAAATAAAACAAATAAAAACATAAATAAATATTTATATATATACTATAAATATGAATATAATATCTATTATATAATGTGTGTGTTGCACATATTTGTAGATAAATGGATGGACAGACGGATGGAGGTGCATTGGATTGGCAAAGGATGGCGAAATGATGCAGCCAGATGTGCTGTCTGAACTGCATGATCCTATCTTCGTTGTCCGACTTGGATCCAATATATTAACTATAACTATAATCTAATTTACTCTAATCATAGCTGTCATAGCTCTCCTATCCATATTTCTTGCTGTCTACCTGTCTATCTGTCTATCAAGCTATCTGTCTACCTGCCTACCCGCCTCCCTGCCTATCTGTCTCTCTGTCTATCTATAAGTCTCATCTCATCTCATCGCATCCCATCCCATCTCATCTCATCGATCGATCTGTCTGTCTATCTAGTTATCATTTGCATCTATTTGTAACCTTTATGACCCCTATGCCTATGTCAATCTAGACGGGTGACACACGGATATGCGCAGCTTCACCGTCGTTGATTTTGGGTAGAGATGCCGAGGCTCCAAAACAAGCACGGCAGTAGCAAGAGGAAGAATGCCTCAATAAGGTTTCACCCCGTGTGCATACTGCAAAAGAATACATTTTTTTGCATCATGCCATGGGGTTTTATACATATCTGCTGACATTGATGATATTTGATGATCATTTTTATGCGTTGGAAAATCATGTAGACAAAGAACACCGGGCGCTTGGTTGACAACATTTGACAACCCCCGAAAAAACCTGGATCCGGTGAATCCGCGTCTCGTTCACCTGGAGAGTAATTACTACTCTAATTTGTTACATAGCTATTGGAAATGACCATTTATAGTGGATTTTCCCATTATATAAACATCGTGATTTTCCATAGTTAACCATGGTTTACTAATCCGGGGTTGACATTACCTGGTTGGTGGTTGAGCCCTACCCCTTTGAAAAATGATGGAGTGAAAGTCAGCTGGGATGATGAAATTCCCAACATATGGAAGTTCATAAAATCCATGTTCCAAACCACCAACCACTACTAAATCCACCTATCCAAAACTGAACTAGATGAAGATCACAACAACATCACATATCACGTTCTTTGATACTTCTCATGGGTTATCCCACTATCCACCGCTTCATGTTTGCCCAGGCTGGTCCGCCCGAGTTTGAGTCCAGGGCTGAAGCCGTTGCATAGGATCACCACGATGAAACCGACCAAACACAGCAGTCCGCCTCGGGGATTTCCAGCTGTTCGTTGGGATCATGTGGGATCAACGTGGTTCTACCAATCCTCTATCCTCCATGCGGGCACCCAAAAACGAACAAATCAGGTATAGTTAATATCAAAGGGAAGCGATTCATGTGGCAAACCCAATAAGAACCCGCTTTTTTGGGTGGGCCTGGGATGTTTCATGGCTTGGTTTCGATCTTTACGTTGGGTTTTTCATACCTAGTAGCCCAGCATAGAAAACATACTGGGATGTGGATTAGTCGGTTATTGGATCTAGACTCTAGACTGCATTATGACCGTTCTGAAATGGTGTGAAAAACAGGGAGCAAGATGGCACCGGGCTTTGATCCAAGGGACCTGGATCAGCTGGTTTGATTACCAGAAAAAAAACAAAAGTACAAAATCGACCATGATACCTTCTGGTAATTCAACGTAGCGAACTGGAAACACACCATTATTCATTGGCAAATCGTCATTTTTATAATCTGTATATAATATTATATAATCTGGTTCAAAAGAATTTCAAAAGGGCAAAGGCTTCCGTAGCAAGCTGGTCTTGAAGGAACGAAACATGTGGCCAACTGATGGGTTTCCTTCAAGGTTTCCTTCAAGGTTTCCTTGCAGGTTCCTGGTGCAGCTCTCCACCATCATCACTGATCTTCAACAGCCTGTCCAAACAAAAAGCATGTATCATCAAATTATATATATATATAAATATGCACATCCATTCTGGCAAACAAGTATGAAACCGCCATCCACATTTCTGTCCCATTTCTGAGAGTCAACTCCTCATCTATTGTTGAAACATGGTGAAACCGACGTCTTTGATGGTTGAGCTGTATTTTTGTTGGTTAAAATGCCCGTGTTTGATAATGATTGTGTCCGCACACACACACATATATATATATCCATACTTTGTTGGTTTTGATGGCTGCCACATGTTTTTCTTCATGGGTTTGGTCCTCATCTTTTCCTGCGGCTTCAACCATGTTTTTTTGGGGCAACTTTCGCTACCTGGAGGATCATCCCCATTTCGTAGGGTCATCCCATCTATAACATGGGTGACGTAACCCCTGTTACAAACCAATGACGACGGGGAATGATCCTGCGACGTCTTGTTGCTTACGCTCTGGTCAACTAACAGTCGACTAAATGGAACATGCCACATTTTCTTTGATGCTTTACTGGCTTACATCGTGATGTTCATGGATTTTCCAAGAGTGATTGGGTAAATTATCATATCTGGCCATTTCAGGATCATTCCCCTTACAAGGTGGTGCCCCCGTTCGATAGCGTTCAGTTGGTGCAAATAACTCCAATGTCACTATTGTTTGTAGGTGATATATGGTGATATATCGAACTAGCTATATAATGGCTTTACAACCAATTTATAACTGGGGGGCACCACCTTGTAATGTCAACCCTGGATTAATAAACCCCAGAGCGCTGTTTAATTGGGAGGGTACCATTTAAGTATCAGATTATGACTATTGGAGGAGACCCCCCTAATTAATATTATTAAACCATGGTTTATTAATCCGGGGTTGACACTACTAACCATGATTCCAGTGAGGTCACAAATTCCAGTCACCCTCCGAGGGACGCATTCGATCCTGCTGCCTCCCCGAGCGCGGAGGTTTGGAGGCGTCCACAGGGGCAATGACCGCGAAATCCGCGGTGCCGTCGATTCCGGGGAACGCTTCCTGGGTAGTTGGGGGTCGTCGATGGATACAGTAGATTTCATGGAAAAAATTACAGGAAAGTAGCGTTTTTACCCCCAAACATAGGATGTGTTTCCTGTAGATTTTACCTGAAACCAAAAAATGGGAGAGAGACATGGATAGCCCTTTTGACTATAATCAGCCCATAATCAATACTTAATTAATCTTCTAGCGAGGACGGCTGTGTGGCAGGATGGCATGGCTGCAGCAGTGCCGGTTAACCAATCTTATAGTTGATCCATATAATGATCCCATCTTGGATTCTCCCATTTTTAATCATAATCCGAAAACGGGGCAAAAATCTTAAGAGAGAACATGCAACCACTGACCAAATTCACTGCGTTCAGAAAATGTTGAGAAAACATGAGAGGTCCAACAGCTGATCATACTGTTTGCACATGTTTTTTGCAATCAATTTGGTAGTATAGCCCGTTTTCAGACTGGGGGAAAAACATGGAAACACCAGGTCTTAAGCTGTCAATTTTCACAGGTAGCTGTTTTGTTTGCGGTATAAGTTTGCCCTTGTGTTTTATTATTGCGCAAGTTCCAAAACAGAAAAAAAACACATGGAACCCAGTTCTTCCAAATTGATGCTGCTGGCCTTTTTTTTCCCACTGTGCGCCGTGCACTGTTTTTGGTGCATGCGTGTCCTGTGCTAACATCCTGGCTGGGAAAAGACAGGATTATGGATTCCCTTAAACGTTTTTTTTTTAATAAGAAAAGTTTTAAATTCAAAAAACGCTGGGAGAAGATAGGGTTATGGATTCCCTTATTTGAGTTTTTTTTCAAATAAGAAATGTGAAAATAATAAAAACAATAGTTTTTTTTTAATAAATCTCTTAAACGATTTTTCTCAAATAAACAAATTTGAAACTTCAAAAAAGGCTAGGAGAAGAAAGGATTATGGATTCCCTTAAACGTTTTTTTCAAATAAGAACATTTTAAAATTCAACAATGGCTGGGGGAAGATAGGATTATGGATTCCCTGAAACGATTTTTTTTTTACCTAAGAAAAAAATAAAATTCAAAAAAGGCTGGGAGAAGATAGGATTATGGATTCCCTTATTTTTTTTCAAATATATATATATATTGGTTTTTTAATCCTATGGTTTTATATGAATCTCTTAAGCGATTTTTTCCCTCAAATAAGCAAATTTGAAAAATCAAAAAATGATAGGAGAAGATAGGATTGTAGATTCCCTTAAACGATTTTTTTTTTCAAATAAGAAAATTTAAGAATTCAAAAAAGGCTGGGAGAAGATTGCCTTATTATTTATCAAACAAATATCAAATCAAAATAAGAAAAATGATTTAAGAAAACTGTAAGTAGAATAGAGTCAGAGAGATGGGTATTGTTTTTGTTTATATAATTAAACTAAATTAAAAAATAAAAAAACAGAAAAACAACAATAGAAACCAGTTTGGAAGCAAATTTGTTGAAAGAACCAATGTCAGCCTTGTTTTTTTGCAGTTGATTGAAGTTGATTGTGATTTTTTTGACCAGAACTTAAAACACAAGCAAAAAGCTTATTCGTTTTTTGTTTCAAATAAGTTTATTTGATTTTTTTTGTGGCTTGTGTCCCCTGGATTTTGTTTTTTTTGGTGTTTTTGATAAACGAAAAACAAATTTTGGGGGACCGAAATTGATTATAATTGGTTTGCGTCCCCCACATTTTTTTTGTTGACCAAAAACACACACACAAAAAAAAAAAATCCAGGGGACACAAGCCACAAACAAAATCGTTTTCGAGGGAAAAAAATCGTTTAAGAGATTCATATAAAACCATAGTATTAAAAAAATATATATATATATATTTGAAAAAAAACAAATAAGGGAATCCATAATCCTATCTTCTCCCAGCCTTTTTTGAATTTTATTTTTTTCTTAGGTAAAAAAAAAAATCGTTTCAGGGAATCCATAATCCTATCTTCCCCCAGCCATTGTTGAATTTTAAAATGTTCTTATTTGAAAAAAAAACGTTTAAGGGAATCCATAATTCTATCTGAATTTTCAAATTTGCTTGTTTGAGAAAAAATCGTTTAAGAGATTCATATAAAATCCTAGTTTTGTTTTAAAGTTCTTATTTGAAAAAAATCAAATAAGGGCATAATAAGGGAATCCATAATCCTATCTTCTCCTAGCCTTTTTTGAAGTTTCAAATTTGCTTATTTGAGAAAAAATCGTTTAAGAGATTCATTTAAAAACCCTAATATGTTTTTAAAATTTTCAAATTTCTTATTTGAAAAAACAAAATCAATTAAGGGAGTCCATAACCCTATCTTCTCCCAGCGTTTTTTGAATTTTAAAAATTTCCCAGCCTTTTATGACAATGACAATGATTTGACTTTTGGATCTTGGATGGGTTGCTTTGAGCTAAGTATGTAGTAAGTATATATGTAGTAAAAAATTGAATGACCTGGTTACAAGTTATAATTATATGTAACATGTATGATAATTAAGGTGACTCAAACTTGCATTGCCTTGTGGTTTATCTTTTTTGTTCCACCTGTGAGCCATGAATCCATGAGAGTGGCATGGTTTTTCTTTGGTCCAAAATGCAGAGTTTGGTGCCTATTTGGGGGAGCCCAATCCATAAAACACAAGCCACCAGTTAAAACGCAAGACCTGTGCAAATTCTCATCTTAAGCCATCAAATCAGGGCTCATCCTCTTTTCAGACCAACATGATCTGGTTGTCTGGGTGGCGATCATCCACTGTGAGGGGGGCATCCCATTTAGCAACTCACCTCAGATTTTAATCGTCAGCTCCTGGTCATTGACAGTCAAAATTCCCTCAAAGTTGAAGGTTTTCCCTCAAAATTGAAGGTTTTCCCACCTTTGACTTGCTTAAGAGGTTCCCAAAAAATAAAAAACAATCACTATAGATTCCCCAAATGGTGGATTGTCCATTGGGAAAATAAAAAATCATTTTAAACAAACCCAGGCCACACATGCTTGGTGATGGTATACATATGTATACATACATTAAGAGTGTCAGGACTAGAGGGCACCAACACCGAGCTTCCACTAACAAAATGTCTCCAGCGGCGATGTGACCACTTGGTGTTGCCCCTCCACCATCGGGATGTCGCAGGGCTAAAATCACCTGACACGGGACAGGGTCATGAGTCATGGGGCACCAACAACGCTGTAAGTGGCTATAAACGAGGGATTTAACATGATTTAACCATATATGCGTAACAAGCAAAAATATATAGAGAACGCATGCCATGCATATATCAAATGTAAAATTAGAACCAACTAACCATTTTATGGACATATTGTGATGCATTGATGATACCATACAGACTGATACAGCGGGATAACCCACAAATAAGGTGACCCCTTTTGGCATGATAAATGCGGATTTAGCAAGCTAACAGCATTCTAAAAATGGGATTTAAATGGAGGCTTGAACGGATCACAAACTAGCAAGGGGTTCGTTTCCTATCCTTTGTTGCTGGATCCACTGTTGGATGGGACGTAGTATATCAAAATCTATCAAAGTTTTGCTGCAGATTTTGGCAAATTGCGAAAGCTGGCTGATGCTTGGACTCTGCACGGTGATCTTCTGCAAGAACTCCCCGTAGTCGCAGCGGTCACAGCCACTGTGCACGAGCCGCCATGCGCCGGCAAGCAGAACTGCTGGAGCAGGAACATCCTCCCCAGCCCTTTGTTTTCGCTGGCCACTCCCTGTGGAAAGGTCGCTTTTGGCCTCAATCCTGCCAGCTTCTGTGCCCCAGGCTTCAAACGTCACTGTTGCAGGGTTAGTCGACCCCTCCCTCCGCCTCCAAGAGGCTTTCTGGTCTGGCCACAGCACAGGTGTTCTGCGTTAGGCGTCCTCCATTGCCGCAATGCTTTCCGTCCACTCTGTTTTTGCTAGGGTCTCCACTTGTGTGGTCTTTCGCGTCAGACCTGACATGACGTAATCTACCAATGTAGCAGGAACAGGGATAATCCTCAGATAAAAATCTGGAGAACATGGGGTTTGAAAACGTAACCACATGTACACATGTTCAACAAACCCTGTATCTGGTATGAAGGCGGAAATTCACCAGCAAAAATCAAAGCAAAAAACCAGCCGTGATGTGGATATAGCGAAGACAATGGCACAATTCCCCCTGGCGATCCACATACCCACCCAATAGCAAGGATTTTCTAAAGGCTTGTTAAACGCCAACAATCATGGAGACAAGGGCGAATCTTACAATACGCATCGATCAAGCACCAGGAAAAAAGATGGAACCAGTGGAGCTTGTAAATTGTAACCTGGAACCGCCCAGCCCAGGGTGATACAACCAGTAAACCTTGGTAAGCACCCCTACCAGTGGGGCCTTACCCTTACCTGCCACAGAAGGGTCTTATCCGACTTCATTCCTACGTGCAACACATGTGGCTGCATCTTTACTCAGCAAGACAACTTTGATTTCATACATGTTGCAATCATGAGTATGACATTAAACGATATAGAGTGGCCGGTGGTTGAGCAACCTAATTATCCTGGAAATGAAAGTCAAAAGTAGTTCATGTTAATGGTCATGTTCATGATCATCATGATCATCATGATCATCATGATCATCATGATCATCATGATCATCATGATCATCATCATCATGATCATGATCATCATCATCATCATCATCATCATCCCAGGTGTGATGAAACTTTTATTTCAGGTGGCAAATAGACATAGCTGGGCCAGGTCACACAACCCATCTGGAGCAGTCTCTGCTTCTGCTCCAGCAGTGGAGCCTTGAGCAGCTCAGAGTTTGCCTCAGCTGCAGGGATACGGGGTCAACATGGGTCAACATACAAAAAGATGTAGTAACTTAGTAAACCCATGGTTTCCGGTTTCCTTAGGAAAACAGTATATAAATAATCTACCAGTAATGGATGTTGCACATCTATGTTAGTTTGCCCCAGGGTACCTGTTGAAGGATTCATGTGGAACATGGGAATCCGGTCACCATCTTCACCATCCCAAAACCTAGTCCAGTGGGACCACCCCCAAGTTCGAAATTCCTACCCTCTGGTAATGACTGTTGCAGTTTGCTATTGAAAATGACCCAGTCGAAATAGTGGATTTTCCCAGCTAGATCATGGTGATTTTCCATAGTTAACCATGGTGATTTTCCATCCGGGGTTGACATTACCTGGTTGGTGGTTGAGCCCTACCCCTCTGAAAAATGATGGAGTGAAAGTCAGTTGGGATGATGAAATTCCCAACATATGGAAGTTCATAAAATCCATGTTCCAAACCACCAATCAGTGTTGGGTGCACCCACCAACAGGATTCGGTTGGAAAATCATAGTCCAACTCCACCAGCCTGATGGCCTCAGCCCCATCCCCCACTTCAGCTGTTGGTGCTCCGAGCACCACTTCAAAGAGCCTGCGGTGCCTACGACGGCCTCCCAAGATATCTAAGTCTCGGTGCACGGCTGGCTCCAGGCCATCCTGAGCACTGGGGCCCGCTGATGCCCCTTGATGCCCAAAATCTTCAAAATCTTCAAATCATAGAACGGGATGATGGGAAAATTTACAGGAACCCCCTGGGCCCTATATTTGATGGTAAAAACCATGGTTTCCTGTAGATTTTCCCTTAATTAAGCCTTAAACCAATCCATTGATCAAAGAGAAACCTATGATGAACTGACAGATTTTGGCCGTGTCCCTGGAGGCGATGGTCTAAAACCACAGCTGGCCCTTTTTGTGACCGCCAGCTGTTAACGGTGCGACTTTGAATGTTTGTTTCATGCGCAGTGATATCTAAAACACATATTGGTTGGCGGTGCAATAACCATCTTGAAAAATATGAAAGTCAATGGGAAGGATTATCCCATATATTATGGAAAATAACAAATGTTCTAAACCACCAACCAGAATATGTCTTTTCTAATGCCAGCTTTGTTACATGCATACATGCCCATACCGGCATAATGAAGTAGCAACGTACAATCCCACGCACTATTTGGATCCATCCCACGCCAATGGCCCAAGCTTCTTGAAGCCCCATTGAATTGACTCCAATAAATGGGGTTCTTGAGTGATGTTCCCATGTAAAAAAAGGAAAAAATTGAGGGCTCTCCCCTCCCAAAAACATGTGCCCCAAATCAATGGTGAGTCGTCCGATTTCCTCACAGCGTCATAACTCCTCCGAAGTTGGGCAATGCTGGCAGCATTTGCCATCACTTTCAACACGTCACCGTGCTGCAACGGAGTGCAGAGCATCTCTGGGATCACTTTCCCATAGCGTTTCCTCGGACTGGAGCTTAGACCGTATCAACTCAGCATGCCTGGCAAATCTGGACAGAGCTCATCTGTGCAAAAAGACTGCCTATGAAAAAGAACTCAACTGCCTAAAGCATATCTAGTGTTGGCGGTTGAGCCACCTACCCCTCTGAAAAATGATGGAGTGAAAGTCAGTTGGGATCATGAAATTCCCAACTGAATGGAAATGGAAAGTCATAAAATTCCATGGTTCCAAACCACCAACCAGATATGTATGTGTAAATCAATCTCCTTTTGAAGTTGCTACAACTGTTCATATCGCCACCAAGCGTCAGCTCCAAGACGGCCACGCCCGGCAGCCGTGCCAGGCCCAGGTCCGCCAAGGAGCTGCCGATGGAGGGACACCGGCGACGGACCACGAAGAGGATGTGGTAACTTCGCAGCTTGGCCGCCGTCACGGCCGGCTCCTGGGGCTATCTTTGTATAGATTAAGAATGCCAAAAGGTGGGAAAAAAGGACTAATTCCAACTAAACCCAATTTTTCTTGGGGGATTTGGATTGAGGTAGGTTAAACTTGATTGTGACTATGATTATCATACTTTAACAGCTGGTGAGGGTTGATGAATATCGCTAGCTCCTGAAGCCAAGCCCAGAGTTGGGTCCCTGCGAACTAAACATGACTGATTGAACAGCTGGTTGGTTGAACAGCAAGAACAATGAGAACAAACAAGAACAATAAATAGCTAGCAATTATACTTATTTGACTTATTTTATCTTTTTGGTGGTTCAAAACCCCACTCACTATATCATACTATATGATATCCCCACAACATTAAGGCAAGACACCAATTGGATGGTTCCAAAGTCCATCAAAAAAAGCACACCAAAGAGGATCTACAGTATATATTTGCACAAACATCAAGTTGTTCAAAACAGATGCAGTCAAAACCCATTAAAAGAGCGGACAGGATGAAGATATGGGGGATCTACTTGCACCAACATTGGGAAGAGCGGGCCCACAATCTATGTCAAAATACGGCCTAATGTGTGCTGATGTGGCATTAAAATGGCGCAACATGCTGCATTCTTCGGCTGATGGTCTCTCTCTCTCTCTCTCTCTGTTTATATTATATATATATGAGTGTGTGTGTGAGAGGAAAAGAAGGAGAAATTTACCAGAATCATGAAACATGTTTTTCAATTTGGATCACTTTGGCAACGTACCTGCCATGACCCCAATGTTAGTTTGTCACCACTCCTCGTCCGCAGTCAGCTGGGGAGGCAGAATCACATCACTTTCAGCCCGGTTCGAAGAACTCTGAGAGCTCTGTGGTTGTGGCAGCAGCCTAGGCGCGCCCAAGAGCATGAAGCCAACACCAATGAAATTCAGCGGCAGGGAGTAAGGTGTCCTGAGCAGCAAACGCATGCTATAACTATCTATAACTGGGGATCCTGCCCGGAATGTTGGGGTAGGAAAAATCAAGCGCAAACAAACAAAAGGCATGCATAGA
Organism: Cladocopium goreaui; assembly: GCA_947184155.2. Classification (NCBI taxonomy): domain Eukaryota; class Dinophyceae; order Suessiales; family Symbiodiniaceae; genus Cladocopium; species Cladocopium goreaui. The sequence goes on along the minus strand of CAMXCT020005702.1, from coordinate 341,505 downwards.
TTTTATCATATTATACTATTCAAATCACACAGCCTGCAAAACCTATTGTAGAAAAACGTGCAGGGAGCAGGGATATCAAATCAGCATGGCCCCCCTTGCAACTCCACATCATTCATCCCAAGATTTCTCCCTGGTGCCTACTTGGTCAAATATTTCAACAGGACACTGAAGGAGGCGTGAGCCAAAGGCCATCTCTTATCCCTCCAGTTCAACCTAGATGGGATCAAATTTGAGAATCCGTTCCTTTTCCTCATAGTTTTCGTACCGTACCCGTCTCTTGCTGATGGGTTTGTCTCAAAACAATATACGCCTAAATCCACTGGCTAGTCATCATTTTCTTGAATGAAATGACCACAAATTCACGCATGCCAAATTTTCAGACACACCCAGGGACTCCATATTGTGGGTTAATGTTACCCAGTGTGGGTGCCCCGCGGGGCCGCTAAGTGATTTCTGCCGCTTGCCCCGCTTGCCCCGCTTGCTCCGCTTCTAGGGAAAATAAGTGAATCTTCCTCCTTGCCCCGCTTGCCCCGCTTGCCCCGCTTGCCCCGCTTGCCCTACTTGCAAACCGAGGGAAGATCGGTGGTTCTTCCCTCTTGCCCCTCTTGCCCCGCTTGCCCCGCTTGCCCCGCTTGCTTTGGTTTCACCACCAGCAGTATGAAAAGGGAATAGAGGTGGTAAAACGTGAATGGAATGTTTGGGCGAGTGGGGCGAGTGGGGCGAGTGGGGCGAGTGGGGCGAGTGGGGCGAGTGGGGCGAGTGGGGCGAGTGGGGCGTGTGGGGCGAGGGGGCGAGGGAGGCGAGTGGGGCGAGTGGGGTCGAATGGGGCGAGTGGGGCGGGGGCGAGTGGGGCGGCCGACGGGGAGTAAGTGGCGAAGGGTGTCAAGCGCAGTTGAGCGGGGTGGGGAAGACACTTATGTGAAGAAGGTGGAATGTTCGAACTAACCACAATGTATGCACATTTTCTCCCAAAAATCCATCCATGCCTTGTTGGGGCGTGGGCGAGTTTACATGCCTGGAATATTAATGCAACACTTTTCGCAAGTTTAGGTGTAGAAGCGAGCCGCCTGACGGGTCGACGTGAAAATGGAGGGGCCGGGGGAGCATCTTGGGTCATTCTTAGTATGATCTACACCCATAAAATGATCCGTATCCATATATGATCCCCATCACCATACGATCCACAATCATCACAATCATTCATGTTATCCTTTTTGTGATCATATCACCATCCATACCCATATGGAAGGTTCCATGACTTATCATGGGACTACTCACAAGAAGCACTTCCATTTCTCGATCTGCCCACTGCAGTTGGTGGGATTGGGTAAATGGGACCTGAGCAGAGCAACACGATGTACAGATTCAAAAGCCTGCTCCGTAAGTAAAATCAAAAAGTAGAGAAGCCGTTCGAGCCATCCTTTTCCGAAGAATAGGTATGCATTTGGTCAGTCTGCTAAGTGTTGGCAGAACATGCTAACAACAGAATGATCAAGAGGCAACAGCAACGAGGTTCTTCGATTTTGCCCAAGATGTTGAAGCATTCTACAACCTTTTCACTCAAACAGCAAGACTTTGGAAGATTGAAAAAACCTCGCTCAAAGTGAAAACGCACCGGCTCGCTTCACGAGAATCGGCTGGCGTCAGATTTGGAGAAACCTGGCACAGCAGTCCGGTAAGGCCAAAGAGGTTCAGTGCCAAAGCTGAAATCCAGTGGTTGAATGGGGTTTGAAAGCATCTTCTTCCCCATCAAAGTTGCCAAAAAATGGAAAAACAATCAGTCTTCCCCTGAACCCTGCCTAGCTCCTTGCGGAGAACCACCTGAACAGCACAGGACCATTTTTTATATGATCCAAGGAGGGCAAACAACCAGTTGGTACATGATATAATATCAATGATGTACATATATATATATATATATTATAGTGTCTATATATATATATATATAATATCTGTAAGTATGGCGTAAATATGGCACAAACATGGGGTACCATTTAGACCCGCAAAATTCGTGATATTCGTTGCTGGGATCTCAATTGTGAAGCCTCCTATCTAGGAACGAGGCCAGCTAGACTAATCCTGCAGGTCATATGTTCTTTGGGAGCTGGACACTTTTCATTGCTAAGACTTGTGATTTCGTCACCCTGCTGGATTAGCCACTCATCAGAGTTTTCAGGAAGTTCTTGAAGTTTCGACTCTCGGTTGTCTGCATATGTCTGGATGGGATGTTGATGTTGCATCTAATTTTCCTGGTAACAATTCATCTCTGGCAGACTCTGGCATGCTGGTGCTTGCCAACCATCATTGAACGACAGTTGCTGCCTCTCAGATGGATAAATTGAGCCATGAAATTACGCACATCACATCTCACCGTACAGCTTGGTCAATAGGTATCCCGTAAATTATGGGCTGTCACAATCCGTATGATCAATCATAAATTCCAACCATCAATTTCGTCAATGATAAATAAACAATATAAACATCTACCCCACTACATATATCATAACACATCAACAATAATAATGGAAGTATAAGCCTTAAAATAGGCAACACTTCGGATGGCTTGGGACCCCCAGATCTCCATCCGGCCTCACAACTTGCCTCACAACTTGGCCGCGGGCTCCAAGCACTGGTAGGTTCGCCTGAAGTGACGCAGTTTTGGCACAGATTTGGTGGGAAATCCGGAACATCTTGGGAACTGTTGGAAGAGGTGGAACATGATTTGCGAAATCCATGGAGCAAACCATGCAAACTGTGGATGTTTGTGATCATACAGATAGATATAGAGATATAGATAGATAGGTAGATAGATAGACAGATAGAGATAGATAGATAGATAGATAGATAGATAGATAGATAGATAGACATAGATAGGTAGATAGATAGTTAGATAGAGAGATAACTTACATTAAAGAACTCCTGCCGGGGTCTCACCATTCCCAACTCCCTGTAAAGAGTCTTAGACAGATAGATAGATAGATAGGTAGATAGACAGACTACAAGATAGAAAGAAAGGTAGATAGATAGATAACTTACTTCAAAGAACTCCTGTCGGGGTCTCACCAATCCCAACTCCCTGTAAAGAGTCTTAGAAAGAAAGAAAGAAGGATAGATAGATAGATAGGTAGATAGCTAGAATCCGAATCGCACAAGGAACATCTCACGCGGTTCCAACAATCCGTAAAGGTTTAAAGCTGGTCCCTCTCCTTACCAGAATTTCAAATTGCAAAACTTGAGCCAGCGAGTCGATACCAACTAAATACATTGCTGGCATACTACATGGCGCGCCCAGTGCAATGGAAATACCGTGCTAATGCGTATTGGAGATGAGGGATGCACTGTGGACGCTTGGGGAGACCAACCATGGGGTTCCCGACTGTCATCGTGAAATCCTGAAAGCGACAGCCAAATCACACAGAAAATCACTGCGATTCCACGGAAATTTCTCTGGGGTTCTCCATTGACAAACCGGGATAGAGCACAGTGCAACGTTCCAAACCATTCCAAGAGCATGCAACTTCAAAGTTTCAAGGAAGGAATAATTTTTTCACTGCATTTCATCTCAAAGCCGCCAAGATCTCCCGGCAGGCGTCCCGCAGCTCCACGGGAACACTCAACTCAATTTCGGTGTCAACATCCTCGGCATCGAAGGACGGCAGTCTCCTTGTTTCCCTTTCCGCAAGGAGCTCGAGCCACTCCCTCCATTCATTCTCCACTTGTTCCTTCTTCCCGGCTTCTTCAGGAATAGCGCTGCAAACGAGCTCTCTGCGCACTTTGTGGCCGAAGAGTTCAGCAGCGGCCAGCATGATGCACCGGGCCACACTGTGCGATCTGCACCTGGACAAGACCACCTGCTGATGCTCATGGGCTCGCTCTAAGCCCATGCAACAGTAGGTATGGAGAAGCTCAGTGGTGGCCGAAGACGCTACGGCTCGAATGGTGTAGGCCGGGCGTTCTGATCGGCACTGTGGGATGTAAAATTCCTGCACTCCGATCGTGACAGGATCCCATTTGTGTACCGTTGTTTGCTGCTCCAGTCTCACACCTTGCTCCACAAGGTCGGTGGCCTGACATGGCAAATCAATTCGATTACAAAGCGGTTTGGTCATGGTATCCCTTAGCTAGGCCGACAAGGTCTGTGGCCTGATAGGCCAATTCCCCAGCTACTTCCAAAGGCGATTTTGCCATCATATCATATCGATTAGCCATGCCGAAAGTCTAGTCAAATGCAGCAGCAAGCAACCCAGGCATCCGCTCAGCTACCAATGTCTACCCAAGCAGAAACACTACAGACAACAGCTTGCTTGGCACAAAGTGCAGAACCATGTGCAGCTGGCCAATTGCTCGCACACCGTTTCAATTGAGCTATGCCTGCGCGCAACGCGGTCTAGCGCACACTGGGTTGAAAGCCCTGCTTTGCTGCAACCTTGAGCCAACACCCTAACGCTCCTGCAAATTCTGCACTTTAGCTTTGGGGCCGCAAATACTGCTTGACTGACAACGCAGACAAATCACTGAAACACTTGTAGCGGGTAAGCAAACAATCCCTAGTGACCACTATCTTGATATATCTTGATGCGTGCTCTTGCATCCACCAATCAAACCGTGAGCCTCTGCTTGACCATCCACTCAACAGTCAATTTCACCTACCAACTGTAAACAGATGGGCCAAAGCAAAAGCTTGCATTTGAAGTAAGCATCCATTTCTTTTGAGCGAAACATAAGCAAACGACCGATTTCAATTTCAATTTCTACGTCCTGCCCAATGCTTCAGCCCCAATGCGGAAGCTGCATCGAATGAATCCTCGCTTGATGTTGCTGGAATGAGAAACATAGGCCTATCGTAGTTACAGGTAAACAGGTAGGTGTGGATTGCACCCGGTCTCAATCAGAACATGCCAGTCATATATGCGGGAAAAGAATTTGACGATGACATCTTTCTAATGTGGTGTGCAATACATGGAAAGGAACAAACCGCTGCATGGTCCACTGTTTCTTATACACTCAAATATGGTATCTTGGTCGTGTGAAATTCTCGGTCATGCCCCATGTTTCAGCCCCCATACAGAAGCTCCATCACATGAATCCTTGCTTGATAGTGTTTGAACGAGAAACATATTTACACCCAAACATCTCGAATTTGGGGAAAAGAATTCGACGCTGACATCTTTATTAAGTGTAGGGCAATACCTAGAAAGCCACTACAAACCCGTCGATGGTCCACTGCTACCCAAATTGCTTCCTGCCCATGAACAATAAAAAACCTTGCATCTATCACTAGCGTGGGGGGGGAAGGCCGGCTTAGATGAGGCAGCCACACAGCCAGCACCTAGAGCCAGAACATGCGAATGCATCTCTGACACACTGGGTGGCCATGCCCTGCACAAGTAACCTCGCGAACAATAAAACGCTAGCGTGCAACACAGCAGCCAGAACATGATTGCACGTCCCTTGCACATGAAAGCCCGGCACCATGCAACAGTTGGGATTTCCTGCTGCGAAGGCAGGTCCACAAAGATTACCTGCTGCACATGCAACAACTACATCTATTAGTAGGGTGGGGGGGATGGGCGGCTTAGATGAGGCAGCCAGCACACAGCCAGCTCCCAGCCAGCACATTCGGTGAGCATGCCTGCACGAGCAGCCCCGTGAACAGTAAAAAGCTAGCATCTATCAGCGCTGTGGGTCGGGATACCAGCTCTTGTGCACAAAGAGCAACACAGCAGCCACAACATGACCGCACGTCCCTTACACATGAAAGACCCGGCACCATGCAACAGTTGGGCTTACCTGCTGCGCAAGCAGGTCCATAACCAATGAGAAGCTTGTATCCCAGCAGATACCCAAAATTCGTACAATATTGGGAACTAGAGCACGATAATGACAAATGCATGGCAGCATGTTTCACCGGCCCCCTTCGAAACCCTTATCCCGAGCCTCTGGCGTCTGCGTGTACATGTCCAAAGCCCGCGCGACCAAGATCTCTGCGGCGTAGTTCGGGTCAATGACTGCCTCGCGTACGTCTGCTGCCTCATCCGGCAAAAGCAGCCGTGCCCAAGCTTCAGGTGACATGTAAGCCATCAGTGGCATCTGAACAACTGCATCCTTGGTTCCATAAGAGACAGCAAGGTTGTCGATCACCATAGAAGACCAGAACTGTAGCACAACTTCCCGCCTTGGGCGAGCCAAGATCCTGTCCTGAAACGCCTTTGCAGATGGAACTGGGCGGTTCCCGGTCGGAGAGACCTGTGGGAGTGTGATGTGACGAAAAAAGGTTGCAGCCAATTCCCCATCTTCTCCACCCTCGTCCGGCCAAATCATCTCATCAAATGTGCTGGCAACCAAACACATCATGTCCGGCCATGCACTTGGACCTTGCAAACCCATCATGCCACGCCATTTCGGGCTCCAAAAGAGCCATGGTGTTTCAGGGCGACAACTCCACCAGGGTTGTCTGTCGAAGTCTCTTTGAAAGATTTCGACACTTGACCACAATGCCCTTGTCCAAAGCAAGTGGGACTCGACTGTGGTGGCGTTCAGTTGGGCCGTGGGAATGGCAAAATTGCGCAGGCCCAGGGCCCGCCCCGTGGCTGCCAGCGTCCCACGATGTGGGAGAACAACCTCACCCCGTAGGTCTTCAAAAAATAGGTATTGTCGGTGCTTGGCGCGGGTTAGCGCCGTGTAAATCAACGGCTTTTCCAAAGCCAAACCCCGCCAAGCTTTATCTGTCACCTGCCGCCGCACCCCCAAGCAGATCGCCACATCAGAGTTGGCTCCTCCCACACTGTATGGGCCGCGAAATTGCCACAGTTGCATAACACCTTTGATTTGGTCTGCTGTGACACCTTCCAACCCAGCCATGCCCTGCATGGCCAAACATAGCTGAGGCACCACAGTGTGCAAGAATGCTTCCAGTGCTCGGAGCTGCGTCAGCAGAAAAGCAGTGATGACCACGTTTGACGGCTTTGCCGTTTGCAAGCTTTTCAGCACTTCCGCCGCCAGCACAGACGCAATGGCGGAGAAAATTGTGAGTGAACGTTGGCATTCACCGCTACCTCCAGGAATCCAATCCCAAACCTCCCAAAACAAAACTGGAATCACTGCAGTAGAATGGTTGGCCTTGGAAATGCATTCGCCAAGCATCTCGTTCCCAAAAACAGCTTTCAGAAAGCTCATCGCTGGCTCTCCAGTTCTGAAAGTCTCATGGTTGAGGATGCGTTGGGTGTGGCGGTGGTTCTCCAGCCACGTCAGGCATGGGTGCCACTGGAGTGGCCTTTCAGCTCGTGGCCCGAGCTGTGCCAATGATGCGGCATTTGGCGACAGCTGCGGTCGCTGAGCCACGCACTGGTGCGGGTCACCTGCCAACAGCACGGCCTCAAAGTCTAGGAGGTTCACCGCTTGTCTTTCAGCAGGTTCCCCCATGTATTCGTCCTGCAACAGAATCAGTTTGCGGCGCTCTTTGAGCGAGCGTGCCCAACCAATGTTACTGGCAGCTAGCTTGGCCATGTAGGAGGTGGTGGAACCGATGAGAGCCACCTTTTGCACCGCTTCCTGTTTGATCCTGTAAATCTGGCTATACACAACATTCTGCAAATGATAGCCTCTCCATTGCAAAAGCAATAAGGCTAATCGGAGATATTTTCCCGGCTCAGTGAGCACAGGTACGACCATATTCAAAAGCCAGTGATGAATTTGGCCGATGATGGCATCTAGTTTGCCATACATCTTCGCAAAAGTTGTGAACATGCGATCCGCGGCCTCCTGCAAATACTTCTGAAACAGGTCCCCTTCGGATTCTTCAAATCCGAGCATTGCTGTGGCCTCAAGAGGCACATGTCCCTGTAATTCAGCAACAAAATCTTGCACGACTTTCTTCGTCGTGCTCATGAAGAAAACCAAAGGACGGGACCCGGGGGCTCGCTCCTGGAACTGCTGGATGATGTACGAAGCAATGACAGCCAGCAAAGTTGTCTTCCCCCCTCCAGCAAAGTTATTGATCACGGCTACAACGCCGTTCAGTTGGCGCATGATGTCTTGCTGACCCATGGTCAGATGGAGGCCAAGCTGGGATTCTGCAAATTTGAATAGCTCCTCCCGATTCACACCCAGCAGCTGGTTCCAGATGGCTGTCTCTGGTCTGACGGGGCCAATCCCCATCCAGGCACGGAAGGCTGGAGAAGCGGGGGCATGGACAATAAATCTTTGCTTGCAGTTTGGAGAGCTGATGCTGGGGGTCTAGTGCGACAGGCTGCCACGATGGCGTGAAACAAAAAAACAAACTCATGAATGTCTGCAAGCTGCACTGTGCAAACTTCTGTGCCTTCCGAGAATTCATCTGAAAAAGCAGGCTGTAAGCTCAGCTGGCTGCCTCTCATGTTGGAACTGCCAACCACGACATGGAGTGAACCCAGGCCCCAAACATCGGCCGCACCTTCTCGCAAAGCCGTCTCCAGCTTCACGCGCGGGCAAACCCACATATAGCAGTTCTTTGCAGTTGTTGAGCCTGCATCTTCCAGCATAAGCAATCTAGCAACGTGCTGCCCATCAGTCCTCCGATGGTCAGTCGTGCGCACAAGCGCCCCTTTCACAGGTTGCGCCAAACCATGTTGCACAGCAAAGTGGGCTTTCTGTTGTAACTGCCGCAAGAGCAGCAAGAGGACTTGCCGTGTATCTCCAGGCACACCAGGCTTCAACCAAGCCCCAAATTCTGAGGTAGCCACCGTACACCAAGTACCCAGGTTGGGCATTTCAGAAGAATTGTCAGGGCCTAAATCCTGCAAGTAACTGGCTGTAGCCGTCAAAAAACTTTGCTTCTGGGCCACGCTCATCAGGGTGGGCGCTGGGCCTTGGCGAGCTTGTAAGATGCCAGCCAAATTTTGACCAGCTTTCTGAAGCCGCCGCTTCCTTTGCCGATCCTCTGTGCCTTGGACTTCTGCCAAGCGGCCACACAAATTTTGCATGCTCTGCAACAGCCTATCATCCCTCACCATAGTTGCTTCCGCAACATCTGCATCTATTTCTGGAAATTGACAGCTTTTCAGAACATCATATGCTCCTGCATTGTTGCTGAATGTCCCAGAACTGATATCGGAGGAAGTGCATTCCTGGGTTCGGAAAGGCAAAGCACAGGAAGCTTTCAGATGCCAATTCTCTTGATAATCACCGATCCGCACGTAAATTGTTGTGGTCCTCCTACTGGGCTGCTGTAGGAGGCCACGCACATTCGCATCTTGAACGCATTGCCATGGCAGCTCCTCTCCGGGCCGTAGCCCAAGAACGACCACCAGATCCATGGCCCCAAGTTGAAGGCCAAAAAAAGTCAAATTCCCGGCTCGGAGAGCACAGGTCTACTGGTGACAACAGCAACAATGTTTTTGCAAATTGCTACAAACGATTGAAATCTGCTTCTACATTGTTTTGGACCACATTGCAAACCATTGCCTGTGCTCATGCTCTGCTGTTCTCAACAAACTCCCGGCTCCGAGAGCACAGGTCAGGTACTGATGAGCCATGCCACAAAACTGTGTCCATGTCTGGGGGGAATCACGTGGCGAAATCACTACCAGGCGTGTTATGAAAATTGACCGTGTCACGCACGAACTTTGGGACAGATAGTGATGGCTGTTCCAACTGACTCAGCTGTAAAAAACATCCGCCCTTCCAAACAACAAGATCTGAAATTTGGACACTCTCAGCTAATCCAAGCATAGAATTGGGCGCCCGTGCTGCTTAATCCACTGCACCTGTGAAGCACAACCCGCAAACAGCAGTTTATGCAACTGCCGCTGTGCTGAACCCATGTTTCAGTTCTAACATGTTTTAACCTAATCCAGAGCCTGCCAGGGCCCTGTCAAACAATTGACTCTCATACCACCCAACGACGCCTAAAATGGTAGAAATAGCGGTTTCTTCGTCTGCGCGTTCCTCTATGTCCCTCTTGTTATGGGCCCGCTGTTCTCCTGCAGGAGCGGTACGGGGATGCTTAAATAGTCTGATTTTTGTCTTTCTCCTACGAAACAAACATTCCAGCCGTTGCAAAATACCAGTAGTACCGCACAAGGCGGTGGCGGAAGTTTCAGGAATAGCAAACTATAGAAGAGGGTGCGACGCAAAAATTGCAGAACGAATCCACTGATGGATTGCAAGGTGGTTGGAAGCAGTGCAGTGTAGTGTAGCGTCATGTAGTGTAGTGTGGGGTAGTTGTAGTGTAGTGTAGTTGTATAGTCTAGTGTAGTAGTAGCTGTAGCGTAGTGTAGTTGTAGTTGTAGCTGTCATGTAGTTGTAGTGTAGGTGTAATTGTAGTTGTGATTGTGTAGTTGTAGTGTAGGTGTAATTGTAGCTGTAGGTGTAGCTGTAGTGTAGCGTGATGTAATGTAATGTCATGCAATGTAAAGCAATGTAAATGTAATGTCATGTAGTGTAGCGTAGTGTCAGCGTAGTGTAGCGTCGTGTCGTGTCCTGTCGTGTCGTGTCGTGTGCTGTGGTGTAGTGTATAGTGTAGTATAGTGTAGTATAGTGTAGTGTAGTGTAGTGTAGTCGTGTAGTCTAGGGTAGGGTGTAGCGTAGTGTCGTGTTCGCGCCACAACGCCGTGCACTTTTTCAACATCTCAAGTTTCAAAAGTGCTCCGACGCTGCTGTGTTTTGTATCTTTTGATTTCCAAATCTGCTTCGCGCCACAACGGCGTGCAACAACTGCGTGCAACTTTTTATCTTTCATCTCCCTAGATGGTGAATCATAATTATCAACCATTGGTGATTATAGTTGCAGTGGAACTATCACATCAAGCATGCTTAACATTTATTTGCAGAACTATGATGTCAGAACTATTTATTTGTAGATGCTTTTGCCGACTTAGAACCGACCTAAGGACCTAGAACTGCGAACATTCGCAAAAAAAAAAAGTTGAAAATCTGAAGTTCACTAGGCAAGGCAAGTGCAAATTTGCGAATCGGCCACTGCCAAATTGCATCAAGGGCATGACATAGACGTGGCATGGTGCTACACATTTCGCTCCTGCCATCTGGAGCTAAAAAGCGGCTGCGATTCAGATACGGTACACCTCAGGGACACACGTACAAGCGGCACCGTCCGGATCAACTGATCACCAAAGGGCGCGAAGCTCAAAATTGAGCACCCCCCTTTTTATTGAAACGCCAACTCTTTCATTGGTTAAATCTTCATGTTTGTTCGTCAAATCTCCATTCTTGCCGGGTCAAAGCACAATTTCTCGTGGGTAAAATCGGCATTGTTCAAGGCCAAATCACAGTTTCTAAAGGTAAAATCAGCATCTTTCTTAGTTCCATCTCTGTTTGCATGTCAAACTCACCCTGTTGATACCTGAGCACAACACCCCAACTCTGGAACGTCTTAAAAACCTGCGTTCCCAGTGGTGGAGAGGTTTTGTGCAACCAAAATTATTGGATGCGTAGATAATAATTGGAAAATATGGGATACTTGGCATGGCAGATATAGCTATAGTTATTGGGGTTTTTAATGGTTTATGAGCTACATGACATCACTATTTGGGGGTAACCCCTACCTTGTGCACCTGTCGACCATCCATCCCAGGGTCCCAGCCTCCTCAACGGTGACGGTGCTGGGAGAGCGGAATGGTACAACCTCGGCCGGACACGCGCACGCTTCCCTCGATCTGGAAGTTGACCTGACCAATCGACTCGAAAGTTCCATGGGTAGTGGTACACCCCAAAAAGTTTTAGAAATTGAGATATCATATATACATGTACCATTTACCTAGACAATTTACCATGTATATACCCTTCATCATCGCAGTTTTGCTTCATGACATAGCCTCATGTACAAATTCGCGGCCGCAAAAATCCTGTTCACCTTGATTTTGGGGGGTGCTGTAAACTGTGACAAACGATGGGATCACAAATTTGGCGCATCCACCCTATATCTGATTTCTCGAGTAATTGGGACCCCAAATTCATTGCGCCATTTTTCCCCCACTCAAAGGTGCCATAAATTGGCATACTGGAAGCCATGGCCCACAGAAAGTTCGTTGGTCTACCAAACGAAAAGATGGTGATCCACAGCACCCGCGCCAACAGCGCCTCCGAAGGGCTGGGTTCGACTTGCTCCAAGCCATCCAAACTGGGCATGGCTGATGTCACAATGGTCACGAAGTGGCAACTCATTTGGGGAGACGAAGAGTGGTTCCAAATGCAGATAATATGCAGATACTACACATAGATGATGGGACCAATAATTAGTTGGTTGAAAAAATCGAAATAATAGCAAATTACGGTTATAAAATGTTATAAAGTTGTTTTCTCATGGGGATACTACGAACAGTAGTACTCAGCTGGAAATGTGAAAGTTGCCCAGTCCATGACAAGCTGACCATACCTACCCACTGAATCGCGTGGATGCTCAGATAATAGGGATGAGCACTCAACTTTCAGCACACTTCCTTACAAGCAACTCACCTGGCAAGAATCACGTTCCAGCCCGCATCATTTGTGAGCCGACGAAAACCTGCGAAGCGCAACCGTCTTCGATTTCGGATGGGACGGACAAGGTGCAATTAGGATCATAATTAGACATATTGATCGACGTGTTTGTCCCTTTTTGGACTGAGCTGGCAACTCAAACATGGCTGGAGTTTGCCGCTGCCGTGACCGCAGCTAATGCACTGCTAGCGTTTTTGCAGTGCGTTGTGCTGACTTACAGGTGCTGCATTGTGCCGAATGCTCTCAAGAGAGCTGTCCATGTCATGCTTTCAGGCTGATAGGTCAAGTGTATCATATGTCTATTTATTCTAACTATTCTTATTCCTCTAATATTGTTTTTACTGGATCAAATAATTGACCTAGTGAATTATATTAGCTTATCATCTGAACACATACAATGACAAAAAATGCGCACACCATCAGTTCGTCCTGTTCGAAGGCGAGAAGGATGATATACCGAGTTCGTGCCATATCTGGGATGTTGTTTGGCAAAACATGAAGCAATGGGAAATATGTACAATGAACCAAAGGGTTTTTGACACTGCTGGAATTTAAAGGTGATGAGGCAGAGAGAAATGCAAGGGAAATTCTGCTGATTTCGTCAAAACAAAATCTGCTGATTTCGTACCCATTTCAAGGGGAAACTGTTGGGGTTATGTTGATAATGGTCGAAACTGGATGATTGATAGTTGGGAAATCATCTATAAAATATGGTTTTACTGTCAAAATTACATGGGGTGCTGGAAAATCTCTACTTGGGCTAGATGTGGCACACTCAATCAAACAGGAATGCAAAATTAATTGTTCCGTTTTTCATGTCCTGTTTTTTTCATAATCGATTACACTAGTGTGATTTTCCATTCCTAGTTTGGATCGAAGGTGCACCCCCCAAAGTATCCCGGCAAGAGACTCCAAACAGCGTTGCAAGGATACCAGATTGGATTCCGCAAGTTCCCTTTGTGAAAGATCTCTGTAGAAGACGTGTGCAAGATCTCCTTGACAGGTTCTTTCTAGACGCTGCTGTGCAAGAAAGATCCTTTTGTAGAAGGTCTGTATGAGACCAAACAAAGATTGACTATGTTTAAACATGTCCTAGAAAAATCGCGTTGAACATTACATGACAGCAATGTGACACTAAGCATCAAGCAGCACCGGAAGCAACCTCCAGCCATTCCGGGAATGCGCACCGACGCGCAGTGCACGTGCCCCGCGGGACCACAGACCCGATGGTGACAGTGATGAGTGGACTATTGCGCCATCTATATTTGATTGCGTACTAACATCACGCATGCATCTTTCTTGGACTTGATCAGGAACAAATAAAACATGTGTCTTGCTTCAACATCTCGAACGGCTATGCTCAGCGAACAGTGGCTTCACATGCGACGCGCAAACTATTTTGGAGCTGCAGTGTTGGTTGTCCGCTCTGCCTCAAAAAGAGTAGATTGGGCCTTTGTCAATCTCATGCCACCAGCGCACACAATTGAACACTAGAAGGCCAAGCAGACTGTTTTGAATGTGGCTTTGGACACGATGATGAACCACTATGCAAGATCTTCACACAGCAATGTCTTGTCATGAAGATGGGTGGGTTTGATTGAAATTGACGCACAATATGTTGCAGCCACCATACAGTCTTGATTGAAAGCGTTCACCTCGCAGGGTCAGGAACACGCTCGGGCTGGAAAGAAGCCAGAAATTATTTTCGAGGAATCGCACCATTATTGACGCGTATCTTTGGAAACAAGACTCATATACAACAAGTGCTTTGGAGCACATTGTCAAGCTTTTTGGCTGACAGTTTAGACATGGGACCGTGCAAGACCTCGTATTTCTGGAATCCTACTTGAAATCATTGGCACTCAGTTGCAGCTTGGCAATCATGTCTTGAGCTTCCGAATTAGTCAAAAGGTCTTCCCAGGCACATTTCTGGTAGTACAGGACAGCGTGGCCACCTGGCGGGCCTCGTGGCTCGCTCTTTGGCGTGGCCTCCTTGCTCTTGGCACTTTTCTTGTCCTTAAGTTTGGGCGCCTGTTCTTCCACTTCCTTCTTGTCAACCTCTCGCAAAATGCCAACCTTCAAGAGGTCTTTGACTGCTGCCAAGATGTACTTCGCTGGTTTTTCCTCTTTCCCCTTCTGAAAGTGGTACTTCAGAACAGAGCGAATGTGCGCAGTTGAGGTTGGACCAGCACATCGAGGATTGGACAGAATGATTCGCTGCAATTTCATCTTGGCATCCAAATCTGTCAGTCCTGGGGTCTTGACATCTGGCATGGCTTTGGGGCCTACCAAGGCTTGGACTTGCTTGGAGCGATAGAAGGCAAACCACAAGCACATTTGGCGACGCCAGATATGCAAGGCATGTCCCAAATCGAAGATGGTCATCTCAACGGCAGGCTCATCTACGATCCTATCAAGGGCCAAAGCGCGGCGGGCCTCAGCATACTGCCTGCAACGCATGGCTGCATTTGCGTACCGAGCCACATCTGTGTCAGCATAGCGTAGCTTCTGTTGGATTGGTTCTTCTACATTCTCGTGATTCTCGTGCAAGAAGTCGTAGATTCCCTGCAAAGCCTTCCTGAGCACGGGCAAGGCGAACTTGTCAAAGTAGTGGTCTTTGTCATGGTTGCTTGCCACGCGCCCCATCCAACCAAAGAAGTCAATCAGGAACTCTTTGCTGGATTGGCTCTGCTGATCAGGGTCACTTGTCACTGGCCTTGTTTGCCACGTCGCATGGATTCTCTTGGAAAACATGCTTGCAGTTGGCTGGAGCACATACTCGCAAAGCGACACCTGTCCATACACTTGGTGAACGAAGGTGTAATGAGTCAGCGCCGTGGCACCATCTCCAGTGACTGTCTTGTCATCTTCGCAGTTCAGCCAAGTGCACATCTTTTCTTTGTTGCCGTAATGCAGACCTGAGTGTCGGGTCTCCCTCCCGGATGTCACGGCATATGTTGTGGCAATCTCATCCGAAATGATGCCAGCTCGGGCATATTCTTTGATAGAAGCACGAATACCCTTGATGGTGGCATCCGTGCATGTGGCGCCACCTGCCTTGATGACAGCAGGGACATCTGCATGGGAAAGAAGCTTTTTGCTGGTAAAATCCTTCAGAGAACTCTTGCGCATGCTGGGGTCACCTGCGCAAACAATTTGGACTACGCAGCCACGTCGGTGCTCCTCATCAGGCTGCAATCGAAGCCGCGTGCCTGGATGCTCCATCCAACCAATGTTGCTGAGGATCGGCGCCATGAATGTCTCAGGCTCCCAACCTTCCTTGCGGGCAATGGTTCTCAAGCTGACTTCGAAAGGCACGGGCAGCATTTCTCGAGTGCTGAAGGCAAAGTCTGATGCCACAGCGTGGTGGTCCCTGGGGTCTTTCAAGGCTGCATTCAGCCACTTTAGAACGGTTTGATAAGAAGCCTCTGGGCTTCCAAGCCCTTGGTATGTGCTCTTGGTGTGAAGCAACGAAAGGCTTTGTGCTTCATCCCTGCAAGCCAAGTACTCCGACATGGCGTCGTGCATAGGATCCTTCACCGTGGTAGATGCCTTGCTGGTCCGACTCAGGTCGTAGATGTCAATCCCAAAGCTTGGAATGGACAAGCGGGCTGCTTCACTTCCACCCTGTGTGAGGGGAGGGCTTTCTGGGCTTGGGGACCTTTGGGTGGGCGGCACTGGGCTGCGTTCTCCTCCTGGCGGGCTTGCGTTGGTTGCTAACTTCTTGCCCGCTGGGCCCCCACCCGCACGGACAGGCGAAGCTGCCTCTTCTCTGGTCTTTCTTTTTGCCCCCTCAGCCACAGCCTCTGCTTCCATTGCTGCCTCAATCTCCATCTCTTGCAAAGCGGCATCATCAGCCTCTTCCTGGGAATCTTCAGTCTGAAGACAGAATGGGCAGTCATGCATAGGGCAGCCTTGCTTCAATCGGTATTGTTGCAAACAATCCGCGTGGCACACATGCAAACAAGAGTCTCGGCTCGGGGAGCACAAGTGTTTTTCCGCATCGTCTGCAAAATCATCTCCACAAACTTCACACGTGGCCATGTCTAGGAAGCTGACTCCTACAACTTGAACTTGATGGCGCGGCTTGGGTACCGGAGAGCACTTGTCAATCAGATTTACCTTTGCAGTCCCAAGCGTGATATCGACTCCATGCAACCAAACTGGCTCTCATGCATGCTGTGCTGCGTGGACAGCCGGAACAATGTGAACATGCTCACATGCCCTCCACATCTCTCAGTTTCAACACTTCTGTAGCGCGCAGCGATTTTTTTTAACCTCGCGACGCTATCAAAAACTGCTTGGCCTGGTGTACAAAAGGACTACGTTCTGGAAGTTGATTGCGACTGAGAGCACGATATCGTCTATGCCGTTGAGACCCACAGGTCGAAGTGGACGAAGCCAGGGCGGCGCTAATCAGGTACGGATAATTTCCGGTCTGCGGCCTGCAGCGTCTGCAAACAAGATTCTTGCAACGCTTGAACCCGAGCCTCAGTCCAATGAAATCCTGGTTTTGAAAACAACTCCCAAGCCCATAGCGGAATGTCTGGCGGCAAATTTTCAGGCGGACGTTCTTGATCAACTTGACTGTACAGGTGCCAGTAGACAAGCAAGAGACGAACATTTTGCTCATCCAGCGCCCGCGGCAATGCAAGGTCAACTTCAACACCCGCAATGGGCTCTAATGCACCTGAACGCCAGCGTCTACATACGTTTGGTGGAGCATGCTGCGGGGAGATGACATTCTCCTCGTCAGAGGAAACTATAACGAGCCCATCATCTCCGTGCAAATCAGGCTTGTAGAGCAAGCGAATCCGCTGCACATCTGCCGGGCCGCTGCCATCTCCAGACCGCCTTGGAGGGTCAAATTCCAGAGCATCCAGCTGCAACCAGGTGTCAGCGCATTCAAAGCACACATCCTCTGTAAAGCCAAAGGCTGCAGCCATGGTCACAACCTCCTGCCAAGGGAGCCACACACCAAACGGAGCCATGGATCGCACACCACAATAAAAATTGTCCAGCCAAATTTCATACTCAGCATCACCGGGGGAAGGCATCTTGCGGCGTCAGCAGAAAGGGCGTTGCGTCGCCATTAACAGTTAGGGCTAGAGTCGGCTAGAGGCTTTAAAAGGGTGACTCTGATGCTGCTCGTGTGTGTGTGAGATTGTGTTACATCAATAGATTCAATGACTCAATGATATACTGTCTTGATCACAGGTAGACAGAACTAATTCAGTCCACCCGAGTTTTTCGAACCAAAACAAAGGCAACAGAGGCACATATAGGCGAATAGCTGGCAACAGTCAGATCATGCAGTGCAGCAGTGGACATCCAGTATGGAGAACCGACGAGCAGATTAATCATTTCTTTGCCGTGCTTCACAAACTTGTCCGATCTGTCCAAATCTGTCCAAGCAAGAACAAAGCAAGAAAGAAGCGATTTCTTATCACCTGCGCTGCAGCAATACGGTGCTGAATTACGGATCAACAAATTTCTCAAAAATTGGATGGCAATTCTTGTCATCAGTTTGCTGCAGCATGCGCGCGCAGTCTTCAAAGAATTGGATTCTTTGTGACAAAAGTGGGTCGCCGTCAGCCCACGGCACCGTGGATCCTGCTTGAAAATGCCTAATATTGTGGCGCAAAAATGCTAACCGTGCCAGAACTTGAAACCACCTTGAGGAGACGCATCTAGCCTCGTTTGGCAGCATCTGCTTTAGAGAGCTCCACCAGCGCTCCACAGCCACTGTGCCAGTTTGAAGAGGCACTCCTGCATCTTGGACTGAGTGAGCCACTTGGCGCCATTTCCACAATCCTTGCAACCGGAGCGGCTGTAGCAACCGCGCATAATGCTCTGCCACTGTGGTAGTGATGGCTGACCGCTTTCCTTGCACTCGTGGCTTGGCTTTAGCCACCCGACAAATCCCTCTTCTGCGCCTGCTGTTTTTCCTTCCATCAGCATACCAAGCACGTAGTTCCTTCACAGCCTTTGTGAAATCCATCAACTCTGCAAAGCCATGGTACCCCATGCTGTCATGAAGCTCTGCGCCAACGGCTCGACATGCGCGTCGCACCACACCCCGTGGTGGACTGGCCGCAAAGACTTTTCGCCACGTCTTGGCTTTGTTGACAAAGGGTTGCTCCAGGAAAGTTCTCAAAGCTGCCGCACCAGTCGGATCTTGTTCCAGTCGTTTTGACACGGTTGCCTGTAGATCTTCAACCACCGACTTCAGTAGAGGATGATGGACCTCATCAAGCTCAAGGAAAAGACCCGGCTCAGAGAGCACAGGTGGAACATCTTCTGCCACCCTTGGTTTCAAGGACAACCGCTGCAGGATGTCCTTGTGATCAGCAATGAGGCATGAGGCATCTGGACTCGCTGCACTTACCTTGCGCTGTAGCGCCAACTGGTCATGCAGCGGATCTCCGCATACGATGGTTGGAGACACGCCTCCACCTCTTGCTCCTTGGGCGTTCCCTTTTGGTGTTTGGGAAACCGCCTCGACTCCCATCTCGTGGTACTTGTTTTTGTAAAATGCATCAAGCAGCAAACGCTGCTTTCTGAAACTGTCCGTGGCATGAGCTACTGGGGCTGCCTCAGCTAAGGACAGGCCTGATGCCAGCCTGTCCTGCTTCAGGTTGGTTACAACAGCATCCAGATCAGGTTGCAAGTCGACCCAGTCTTCTGTTTCAGCTGCTGTTACAGGCTGAAACAAGGCCCCGTCTACCGTGACCCAAGCTAGGAGCACCGTATATGGGTGTGTTTTCTGACCTGCTTCATCATACATTGTAATCCTTTTTGCTACATCGTGGTTTCCATCTCCTCTGATCACTGAACCACTGTACACATTGATGAGCCGCTGCATCTCGCGTGAAGCTGCCTTGGTGTAATCTTCCAATGCTGCCATGAGAATGGAGCGGATGGATACAGATTTGGGCACTGCACTGCAAAATTCTTTCATGCGCCCAGCTACATTGAGGGAAAGAGCATTGCCACAGATTTGCTCCACCAAAGCTCGCCTCGTTGCCCTAGAGTTGAGGCGGTCGTAGAACAGCTGCACCAAATGGAGCAGGAATCGCCGTGTCATCAAAACAGGGGCTTGCTTCTTCACGTAGTGCACCAGCACGTCAGGATAGGCTGCAACAACATCATGTGTCTCCACGGTAAAGTTGTCGAAGATGCGCAAGTGCGCGCACGTATGGCAGCGATGGCGGCGACCATCCACTTGCACTGGCAATGGCAGGTCCAGAATCCAAAAGGAACGGCTCTCATCTGCGCGTGGGGCCGCGTGATGGGTAATACCTGAAGCAGCTCGTTCGGCCAGGTGCGCCTGCAAACGCACTGGCACAACGGATCGCACCGAGTGATCAACTGTGCATGAAGTGGCCAAACCTAGCTCTGCATTGCCAGCCTGCCAGCGAGCTGCCAAAGCTGCATTCTCGCGCAAAGCTCTGCCTTGATCTCCTTGTGTTTCCCCCGGTTGCTTCTGGAACAGCAAGCCTAGGCACGCAAGGCTACATAAAAACAATCTTTTGCGGGTCTCGGTCTCTCTTTAAAGGATGGCAACATGTTACAAAAAATCATCGAGGCCAAGCCACTCGCTCCGCGGCGATCATTCGCACAGTTGGCAACCTGGAAATGTAAGCCGACATCTTTGAGCTCACTCCGTCTGCATGTGCGGGTCTCTGTGTATTTGGCTTTGAGGACGGTTTGTCCTTGAAATGTTGCCTGCTTCAATGGAACCACATCAGCCAAAGGAATTTTTCTGCTTGTCCATACACTCAGAATGAACACCGGCTGATCGTCCCGGAAAGCAAAGAGACCTCCTCTGGGCTGCAACTGTGTGACTTTGGCATCACAGATCTTCAGGAAATGCACTGCCATCAGTGTTGTCAGCAGCTCCAACGTCCTTCCTGCTGCCACCCGTTGGGCAAGACTGCAACGGTCAGGTCCCCTCTGCGGGCTTGTGCTGGCCTGCAAGGCTTCTGATGCTGGTGCTTTTGCCAACTTCGGCTTTTGCAAAGGGCTGCGAAGAAGCAGCCGGCGACGCTTGGATGCTGTGAAGGAAACTTGAGCCGGACTGCGGGTGTTCCCAGCGTCAGAACGGCGCTTCCGCTTCTTGCTTTTCCAAGGCTGCGTGAGCTTCTGGCGCTTGGCAGCGGGTCTCTCATCTTCTGCAGTTGGCCACAAGGAATCCCAGCTTCTTCTTTCTCCCGAGGCGGTTGCTTCCTTCAGCTTTCCTTGCATCTCTCCATCTTTGACATGCCAGACAGCTTGCTTCCCCTTTTCCCATCGAACTGGGGATCTGAACTCTACGGTGGCAACAATCTCGTGGACCAACGGCAAGGAGGCACAGACCCATGGGTTTTCAACCTTGCTGGCTTGAATCACTTTCCCTAGGCACACCATCCCGACCACGCAACTTTTGGACAAAGAAGCTTCCTCTGGCGCATCCGGCCATGTCTGGCGCAAGGCGGCCGAACATTCGGGGGGCAAGCTGTTGATTGACTGACGGCCCACGTGCAAATAGTACCAGCCAGCTGCCATCCGCCTCTTCCGAGATTCTATGCGTTTGGAACCTCGCAGCATAGCTAAGGCAACCTGCGGCCCCTGAATGGTGAAGGCTCGCCAAGTCGCTTGCGCTTTGTCGGCCATGGCTTCAAAACAGAGCTACAAGGTTGTAAATGACAATGATGATCTTGTTCACAGCATTAACACGTACATCTACATATATCAGCTTAATGATTCAATGTCACAATGTCTACGTCAATCGCCCGGCTCGGAGAGCACAGATTGACAATACTGGCACAGGTGCCTAAATTTGAGCCCAACGGAGACAGGCGCAAACAAGCAAATGCTACACCACATTGTAGGTTAAAAAGCATGAGGTTCTCTGAACATGCAGGGCAGCTGCTGCAGACAGTAGATCTGGAATTGAGAAGAATCATGATACCACGTTTGTCCAAACCTCGGCAACTAGACTGCCTGCCGTTGCGCGGACCAGGCTCTGCACCCAGCTTCCCACTGCAACTTTTTAAGCACCACAACAGACTGTGCCACAGACTTGTTTGTCTATACTATGTCCAGATCTGCCGACATGTGTATCGACTGCCGCGGGCTGCCAAACAAATTCCTACCAGAAGCAACATCACAAGTACCGAAACTGGTCACACACATCCATGGAATCTCCACCGTATGTCGCATGTCCCCAAGTGATAATGCTCCCGTCCTTGCTGATGGCAGTGAAAGCCCTGCACGTTGCATGCAATGATTGGATGTCCTTCTGAAGCTTGTTCTGCACCTGGCTGCTGTCGCCGCCGCAGGCATAGTTGCCCCAAGTAACAACCTTTCCACCCTCACAGATTGCAGCAAAAGCATAGTCTGTGCTGACGATGTCTTGAACCTCACAGAGCTGTTTTTGGACGTGGCTGCAATCTCCGCCACTTCTTGGGCAGCCCCAAGCTTGCACACCTCCATCTGCAAGGATAGCAGCAAAGGACATACTGTTTCCTGTTAACTTCACCGCGCCTTTGATTTCTTTGTGTTCCTGTGATTCATTTCTCCATGACAAGATAGTTCCATCCTTTTGAAGAGCCGCAATAGCATTGCGTGTTGAGAAAATGTCGATGATGTTTCTTAACTTGGTGGAGGCTGCCACGCAATTGCGAGTTGCGGGCCAAACATCATTGCCATCACACCCCCAAATTTTCACATGGCCAAAGGGCAACGCGACTGCAAAAGCACATTTCGTTGACAGAATTGTCTTGACGTGTGCAATAGGCTCCGTGTTGCCGCCATAAATTGAAAAGCCCCATGCAACAACAGTCCCGTCTCCAAGCAAAGCCGCAAAAGCTGCTTTTGTGGATTGGACATGCTTAACGTGATGAAGCTGAAGTGTGCCTGAGTCACCACCACATTCTGGATTGCCCCAAGTGATGACCTTCTCATCAGCTGTGATGGCTGCGAACGCGCTTTCAGTACAAACAATATCCTGCACCCCTGTGAGCAAACGTTGAACAGTAGCAGAGTCACCGCCATGTAAGGCGCAGCCCCAGGTGACCACGCCACCATCCTTGAGAACTGCAGCAAACGCGCGGTCTGTAGCAAACACCTTTTGGACATGCTGCAACCGGTCTTGAACCATGGAAGAATCTCCACCGCTTTCAGCATCGCCCCACGTAACAACTTTGCCACTTCCGAGGATCGCAGCAAAAGCATGCTCTGTGGCCTTCATGTCCACAACATTGATCAAGCTTTGCATCACACCTGCGGCATCGCCTCCAGACTTGTGATGTCCCCAGGAGAGCACCCTGCTTCCACCTGTACACCACAATGAAAATGCACAATTGGTTGCTGCAACTTTGGGCTGCTGAGCAATTGCAGTGATGGTAGCATTCTCTTGCAGGTCATCGTAAGAATCACATTTCTTGTTTGGGTCTAGGATGCATCCCTCAGGAGAACATAGCTGTAAAAAGGGCTTCTGGAGCTGTTCCTGCGCTTGCACTTTCAACTCCAAGACCCACTCTCCAAGCACTCTGCAGCTGCTGCCATTTGGCAAGGAAATGTTATATCCGACTACAGTGGTTTTGGAGCGCTTCCAAGGTGGCCCATCATGCCTAATCATAATCCTGTGAGGGCTGCTTTCAAGTGGGGCAGCTTCAGTCATGTTCAAGTCGAATCTATCCCAATGACTCCTGACTCATTGATATTTACAGTAACAACAATATCAGTGACAGCATCAATATGAACCATCACTGTCAAAGTCAGCTATGCAAATGTCAGCTCAACGCCACGCTGTCTACATCAATTTCCCGGCTCGGAGAGCACAGGTCAATAAAACTAGTGCAGGTGCCTAAATTTGAGCCCAACAAATGAAGCCAGGCGCAAACAAGCACATGCTACACCACACTGTAGTTAAAAAGCATCAGGTTCTCTGAGCATGCAGGGCAGCTGCAGCGGACAGTGCATCTGAGGAATTGAGAAGATCTCCCGACTATTTCGACCACTAGATTACCATTGCGCCCAGCTTCCCGTCGCAAATTTTTACACCATAGCAGGCTGTGCCGCAGACCTGTTTGTCTATACCATATGTCCAAGTTTGTGAAGATGTCTAATCCTGCCGCAGCTGCAGTATATATAGCAACATTAATGGTCACTGCAACTAGAAAGTGGCAAACGCAGATTGCACTGCGGAGCTATCCCCGCCTCCGTCCTGCGCTCCCCATGTAACAATGGATCCATTGTGTCGCACTGCTGCAAACGCTTTGGCAGACCCATGTATGAACTTGACACCCGTCAGCATACCTGGACTGTTGATGCTTCCACCGACGTCTGGGAGGCCCCAGATGACGACTGTGTCATCGGTGCGAAGGGCTGCGAAAGCTCCTGAAGTTGAAAAAATCTCTTGGACATCTTGAAGCTGCGCCTGGACGGAACAGCTGTTGCCTCCACTGGCTTCGGAGCCCCAAGTAACTACTGAACCGTCTTGCCGGAGGGCTGCAAAGGAGTTCATTGTGGAGCAGATCTGGCGCACAGAAGTCAGCTGATGCTTGACCGCAGACATGCCAATGCCTGATGTGCACATGCCCCCCCAATAAATGAGTGACCAATCTTCAAGAATGGCAAAGAACCCTTTCAAAGAGGGTGTGACTCGCCGGACTTTCTGTTGCAGCTTGCTTCGTATCACAGAACTATCGCCTCCCAAGGTGGCGTCTCCCCAGGTGACAAGCGACCCTTCCTCCGTGACAGCTGCAAATGCAGAAGGGTTGCCCTGAACATTCACAATGCCTTGAAGTCGGTCTTGGACCATCGAGCTGTCTCCTCCATTACTAGGGTCTCCCCAAGCAACCACAGACCCATCCAACAAAATGGCAGCGAATGCAGTATCCGTGCTGTGAATCTGCGTCACTCCCTTCAATTTGGCTTGGACAGCAGAACTATCTCCACCACAAAACACATCACCCCAGGTGACGACAGACCCATCATGACGAAGGGCGGCAAATGCACCCTGGGCAGCTGCAGTCACGCTTCTCACATCATAGAGCTGCTGTCGTACCATTGCAGTGTCAGCTACCATCTTCGGCTTGCCCCAGGTAACAACAGATCCGTCTGATGTCACCGCGGCAAAAGCGCCGGCGCTGGCAACGATCTGCACCACTTTGCGCAGGCGTTCGCACACATCAGAGCTGTCGGAGCCGTAGGCAGGATGCCCCCATGTCACTACACGGTCATTGTGACACCACAGAGCAAAGGCTTGCCAGGTTGAAGCTAGACAAGGGAAACGCGCGACACATGTAACGCAGCGTGCGCTTGCAGCCGGAGCAATCATTTCATCGACCCGCAACACCGCACCTCGCGCGTCCAGGATGACCAAGAACTGTTGATCGAAGCATCGCTGCAAAATCTCTTTGAGTTCCTGAACCTTGGCTGATACTGCTAGCGTGACAGTCTGCTGTTTCCCACTGGGCAGTACCGCAGTTATGTCTTGCGTTTCCATGGCGGCCAATGCAGCGAATGTATTTGTCTAAGTCAATTTCCCGGCTCGGAGAGCACAGGTGGGCAACAGTAGCTCAGGCGATCATCAAACTTGAGCACAACGGGAGCGACAGTTGCAAATAGGCACATGCATGCAACATGGCACTGCAACTTTGATGCAAACAAGGAAACCATGATGCAGCACAGCTGCTGCAAGGACTGCGAACCAGGAAAATCGAGAAAAACAATTGAAAATAATGAGAAGGTGTTTGACGCAAACAAGGACACCATGGTGCAGTACAGCTGCAGCGCGGTCTGCGAACCTGGAAAACTGGGAAAGATTGAAAATCATGAGAGGCGAATGGTTTTGAAGTAATAATGGCATCATGCAGCCATGCAGCATGACACAAACAACAACCAAGCCAGCCGGCTTTTTCCGCGCTTTTCGAACGAAGCTGAATCGTTTCTTGGCCCTTGTTGAGACAGCTGATCTGAAATCATTGGGGAGCAGCTAAAGCCCCCAACATTCACCAAAGGTATATTCCCAAGCCATGCATGGCCGTGGAAGCAAGTGCTAGCAAAGTTCCACAGTAGCCCGGCGACTGCCAGAAGTTGGGCAACTCTCACAACAGCTTGATGAAGATGCGCGCTGGTCCGGCGATGGATGCGTGCTATCAGGAATGGGCAAGTTTCACTGACCCGACTCTGTGAGATTCTCTTGGGCCGAAAAGTGCGCAGCGTATAAAGCTGACATGACTCAAAACGAAATCTTTCGGAAACATCTGAAACAAGCAGCAAGATTCGAAATCAAGGTTCTAAAGTTCACGTTATCTGTCAATGCCGATCCTGCCCGCAAAGACAACATCACTCCACCAAATTCAACCCCGGCCTCGGACATGAGCATGAAGATAAACTGCAAACAAACGACTTCAAATAGGGCAGCCGTGGTAACGGCACAGATGATGAATTTCTGTCGCCGGGAGATCAGTTCCTGACATCTCGCTGTATCACAAACAGAATCTGCAATCTACAGCTCAAGACATTACATACACCAGCACACTTTGCGTCGCTACCTACTGGCCTGGTTCGAACCACTGTACCAAATCTCTATATTTCCATACGGCCCACTGCCTAACCAAGTACGGGTAAATAACATACATCCTTGTGATTAGACTGTTGTATGCTCGAGATACCATCGACAGCCCGGCTCAGAGAGCACAGGTAAGCCAAGGGCCGCTAATCTTGACAGTGGCAAGTGGCACCACCAGATATAGCCAATGTTTGCAAGTTCAGTCACATTGGGAAACAAGAAAGTGATGGCGCCACTGGTCCTTCACATCAATGGCCAAAATATCATCAGTTGAAAGGCTGTCATCTCGCCACAGGATCGCTACAGACTTTTTTGTTGGTCGTTGGCTGCTTGCTGAACAGCCGGAAATTCTGATGCAGTGGTTTGCTTTTGTCAGCCTTCTTCAGCGGAAATTGAACTGAACGCCGTGAAACTTCCTCAAAATCGTGCCCCAGCGGCTTGCTGTGTGTGGAAGGGTGCCATCCCTTTCATCATTGGTGGATGGCCAACGAAGAGGCCAATGATGAGAGCTGCAAACGTACCTGCGACCTTACACCTTCGGACATGGCCAGGTGGCTAAGCCATAAACCACCCATGCCGACATGACATGCTAACATGATAACATGACATTACATGTTTTCATCTCATCTCATTTCACCCTCTCCCTTCGGGGTGTCTCCAAGTGAGTGAATTCAACTATATACCGCGCTAAAATTGCAACCTTACCACGCAGGTCCTGATATGTCACACCTTTTCCAAGATGAAGAGCGCTGGATCACCATGCGTTGAAGTACGGAAGGCACCCTGCCAAAACCGGCACTCGCTGCAATGATCTAACATGAGCAGTGACACGCCAGCAGCCAAGAACCCTTCTACAAACATGAAGCGAATTTCATTTCTCCAGTCTGAGTTACCCTCAGTCTCCAAAATTATACTCAGGGAAATATGTTCGTAAATATTTGCTTTACTTGCAAAAACGGCTGTAAATTTACATAGTTTTTTGGTACATCTATATATATATATACCTATACCTTCTTGATGGGACATTCTTTGTTCAACTGAATTCTTGGATGTTCTTCATTCCTTTCTAATCTTTCTAGGTCCACGCCTTGGCTGAGCCAGCACACATTGCTCACAATGTGCTGCCGACGCGTCGTAGCTAAAGCTTGACTTCGCATAGAGTCAATACAGTTCCTCAATGGTTATGCATTGCAACTAGGAAAGTTGTAAGGAATGAAAGGCTGCAAGAGTTTGGTAGGTTTGGTAGGTTTAGGCCTCTGGGTTTGGCGATGCTGAATTTTGGTTTGGCTTGTTCTGCAAGGTTGGCTTTGCTTGGCTGAAGGTTGTAAGTCTGATGCGATTCTCCAGCTTCCGCTCCAAGTATCGGCAGATTGTAAAAGGTGGGACCTCTGGAGTTTTAACGCTGGCAATTTCTGTCAATGACCTTTCGTTGGGCCTTCACTATCTTCACTTCTCTGCACCCCTTTTTGAGCACCTGAAATGGTTGCAGACAAATCTCCAATTCGACCTCACCAACAGAAAAGGACAGAATCTGCTGCGCAGTACACGCATGGCATCCGATGCTGTCCTCAATTGCTCTGCAGTATTCGCCTCCCTTGGGACGGAATAACATCATATATGTCTATGTATAGGTGAAGGTGTTTAGATGCAATATATACACATTATCTGAATCTGAAGATCTTGACTTGAGGCCAGGGTACGAAAGCTGGTAGGACGGTACTTATGTTGTACCGGAGACTGCTCACCTGAAAGACTATAGGAATCTCTTACTGCCAAAAGGAAGGACCGGATTGAGATCCAAACGGAGGAAAATTGGGGCCTGTCAGTGTATATCGCATGCCCCGCTTGCCCCCTTGCCCCGCTTGCCCCGCTTGCCCCGCTTGCCCCGCTTGCCCCGCTTGCCCCGCTTGCCCCCGCTTGCCCCCGCTTGCCCCGCTTGCCCCGCTTGCCCCGCTTGCCCCGCTTGTCCCGGTTGCCCCGCTTGCCCCGCTTGCACTTGCTCTGCTTACCTCCGCAGCAAGTGCGTCGAGTGCGTCGAGTGGGGCGAGTGGGGCGAGTGGGGCGAGTAGGGCGAGTGGGGCGAGTAGGGCGAGTGGGGCGAGTAGGGCGAGTAGGGCGAGTGGGGTCGAGTAGGGCGAGTGGGGCGAGTGGCCAAAATCAATTAATTTTCCTACCAAGGCAAGTGGGGCGAGTGGGGCGAGTGGCGGATTTCAATTAATTTGCTAGCCCAGGGCAAGTAGGGCGAGTGGGGCGAGTGGGGCGAGTGGCGGTTTTCAATTAGTGTTCCTCGTGGGCGCCCGCAATGTTACCATTATTCATATCCCGAAAAGATAGTTTGGCTGAATCCCCCGTTCTATCCATCATTCACTGGACAATGCAGTCTTTGAAGGATGAACAAATTAACCCATGTCTTGGATTTGCCGGGGTGGCCCATACAAAAACAACACATGTTCCCAGCAAATTCCCCACAATCAATTACCTGCAGCAAAGCCAGGATGTTGTTGATTCTACTCCCAAAAGACATCTTCACATCTCAGCTCAGATATCAGACCACCCAAATATGAAACGATTTCATATTAGCTATGTTCTGAGAAGATTCACATCGCCAAAATATTCAGAGATATAGAGGTTTCCTAAAATAGGGCTATCCCCACATCATCCATTTTCATTATTCATTGGTTTTTTCCATTATAAACCAACCATTTTATGGGGGAATCATCCATTTTCGCTTGGGATTTTCCATGAAATAAACCAACCAGCGATAAAGGGGTACCCCCATTTCAGGAAACCCCAGAAACCGGCGCCAAGTCCCAGGATCAAGGCGAAAAGTTTCAGCTCCACAGGGTCTTTCAGGCTACGGGCCTTCAGCTCGGCTCGCAACGCCGAGGGATGCGCAAGGGATGATAGCTATTACCCTCTGGTAAACATACAAAAAGCTATGGAAAATCACCATCTTTAATAGGTAAATCAACGATTTCTATGGGCCATTTTCAATAGCTATGTTAAATTACCAGAGGGTAACTGTCACTTGTGAGTATTTTGTATGTATCTATAAGCATGGGAATGTACATAGATATACCAAATTTATGATACAAAGACATACAAAGAAATGTTGCTGTATATCATGGAGTTTATAGGGGCCATTCCCAGACAACTCCCATACTACTCCCGTACTACTATATATTACTCGCAATAGTAAAACCCAATAGTATGGGAAGATTATGGACATGACGGTCCCATCATTGAGGATCCCTGTTTCAATTCCATGGAAACGGACACACTGCTACTGCTGCCACGATGAAGCCACAAACCGCAACAGCATTGGTATGAACAGCCCATTGGTGTTAGCTGTTCATTACTGAGGTCCTACCCCAACTGGGTAAAAGTGGACAGGAACGATGAGGAAACAACTTCAATCAAAGTCCGGAACATCACTGTGGGATCGCTGCTTTAGGGTAGTTAACAAAAAACGTAACCTATACCCTTCGGTGATCAAACGTGGCCACTGGAAATCCACCATTTGTAGATATGTTTTCAATTTATATACACCTCAATCTATGAGTTGTCCAGCCAGCCACGTTTGATTTTCATATTACCAAGGGGTATGTAAAGACACGCCCTTGCAACCCACCTGCAAAGAATCAGCTGGAGAAGCGTTGTGTTTCCCAATGATTTTGGGAAGCCAGGCTGCCCCTGAGATCAGCCAAAGTGGCACAATCCGATGCCAACAGGTTGGCAGCTGAGCCGATCATCGTGAGCGTGCCACCCAGAGTGGAAGCAAATGCCAGGGGCATCCTAGGACTTGTGCAGGACTTGTGATGGTTTTTGAAAGTTTTTGAAATCATAACCCATGACGGATCCATGGTGCTGGTAGAAAAATGCTAACATGACTGGGGTATATTGATGGGATCCATGTTACCATATATAGCAGCACCATGGATCCTATGGATAAAGGTTGGGAGGACCTGGCTTACAAGCACGGGGCAATACGGGGCACATACCCCCCTTTGATCCATTCTCACGCAAACCCACATCTGACCTGGTCAAAGCTTGGCGAAAACCTGCCCGATCTCCCTAAAGGATCTTAGGAATTCCCCTCTTGTAATCAAATATGGTTTGCTGGAAAATCCCACTTTTATAGATGATTTTCCATGTAAATGCCAATGCATTTCCCATTGCCATCCAGGAAACCACCGACCCATGACACCACAAATGCTGCTGACCTTAAGTCCATTTTGACATCCCTGCTTCCTTTTTTACAAGGTTTCCATACCAACCCCCACCCTCATCATGATGATTCGACCAACCCCAACCAAAGCGACCCCTTTTTTGATGACGGTTATGGATCGGGGTTCACTAAGGAGTCACCTTTGAAGGTTTCTTCACCCCCCAAACTACGCAGCTCACCAAGGTGCACCCACTGTACTCACATTGTGCTGGTGACATCCCCATTGCTGTCCATCAAAGGCATGAAAATTCAAACACATATTTTTGAGGGTCAGCCTACCCATCTCCATCCTCTTCCGCATGAAAAAAAAACAACACATCCATCCCCCACCAGCCATGCCAGGCATCAGTAGCTGTGCGGCGTGGTGTCCGTGTCGCAGTGCCCAGGCCTGTACCAAGGGTACTAACATGGCCACCAGTGGCCTGTTGTTAAACATCGCCGAGGCTGCAGCCACGGGCGCGGTGACACGCAGCTGCGCCATGCGCAGGGAGGTGTTCTGGTGACCCAGGAGTCGGAACCTGGGCTTTGTCTGGGGCTGGGGTTGGGTTTTGGAGGGTATGATGTGTAATATTATACACACACATATATATAATAGTATATATATATACACACTTTCATGATCCAAAACAATAATGATATAATAAATGCAGTACTGGATTACTGTAATAGTAAAGTATGTCCAATGATCTCTTTTCTAATAGTCTGTTGTTTGATATCATTACAGAGGCCTATTGAGATAGCACTACCGAGGCCTTATCAAGATTTCACTACTAAGGCCGTATTGATTACTAAGGCCTTATTAAGATATCATTACTAAGACATTATTAAGGCCTTACGCATTAAACTATGGGTTGTTCACATATACATATATTGTTATATACGTGCACACGCCCAAAATATGGAGGTTTCCTAAAATACAGCTACCCCCAAATCACACACAGTGGGTGAAAGGTAATCCCATTCTTTTGAAATGGTTGAATATCACTTGTTGATGGCCAAATCATCCGACATTAGACCATTTTAGTACTGAAACAACCATGGTGACTTGGGGAGCCCCTTTTACTTAAGAAACCACCATAAATATAAACCCTCTGGTTATTCAACAATAGTTATCATTATTGAAACCCCCGTTAGTGACATGCATCTTACATCACCTTACTATATATTCCATATTATCATCCCATTTATAATTGGTATAATTGGTATTTTTAAAACCCCAATCACCATTCTTAATAACTAAATCACCTATAATGCTATATGCAGTA
This sequence comes from Cladocopium goreaui, assembly GCA_947184155.2. Taxonomy (NCBI): domain Eukaryota; class Dinophyceae; order Suessiales; family Symbiodiniaceae; genus Cladocopium; species Cladocopium goreaui. The sequence goes on along the minus strand of CAMXCT020005702.1, from coordinate 309,974 downwards.
CTGCGATGTTAATTAAACTATATATGAGTTTGCAGTGGTCTCCTTTCCAATAATACTAGTAGTCTGTTGTTTGAACTAGTTACTCATGTTTTATGAAAAGCTATCATGACCTTGCGGCCAAAAATGGATTGCTAAGGCCTTATCAATCCCAACCTCAAAAAACCATGGGGATCTTCATTTGTCATCCCCAGGAATATCCCCAGGAATATCCCCAGATACCGCCAGATACGCGCGTGGTGCGCTTTGGCGCGTGGCATCACAGCATCAAGGACCTTGACCTCCGCAAAAGCCTCGGACAGGATGAAGAGCGCCGCATAGGCCGCGACGCCCGGAGAGGCGAAGCCAGCGAAGGCCTGGCGCTCGCTGATGATGCCTGGCGGCCCGGGTGGTATGGGATGATGGGATGATGGATCCAAACATGGTGAAATCCATGAAAAACATAGGAAAATAGGAGAAATAAGAGCAAAAGATGATCAACAATGGGAATATATGGGAATGTTACATGTGACATGAATCGCAAATATCACGCAAGATGTTGCCAGAATACCAAAAAACATAGCACACGGCGTGGGACCATTCGAGGCGGCATGAGCACAACCAAGCAAACCAATTCAAAACACCGTAACATCCTTTGTTCATGGAATTGGGGATGTAGTTGAACTTCGTACTCGGGACTTTTTTCTGAGACAGAATTGGGACATGATAACGACTGCGCCGTGATACATACATTACATGCATGTATATATATATAGTATTGTATAGATATAAATCATGTTGTGGCACCAAACAGTCAGATTCAATCATGGTAGTTTGGGTCCTTAGTTTGGACTGCCCCAGAATCCAGTGCCCTTGAATGAAGAGAGTATTACTAGGGGACCGTGTCATGAACCCAAACAACCACCCCCAACCGCCAGCTACAAGTAATCATGGGTTGAGAGTTGCTGATAACAAGCCCACACATTTAAAAAACAAACTTCACACAGAATTACGCGAAAAACACACGTACAGGAGACTGAAGTGGTATCTCCTCCTCGTGTTTTGTTCATGCCAAACACCTCCTCAAGAGGTCAAATTCACCCTAGCCTGTGAGAACGAAAAGGACTGAGAGGCCCAGGAGGACCGCGTCTGCAGGCAAACCATCAGCAATGAGCACAATGCCACAGAGAGTGCAGTTTGCCTGGGGTAAGTACCGGGTAGGCCGCAAAAATAGGAGGATCATGCAAAGTCAATGGGACCCTTATCAACAGAAACACAATTCCACCCTCGTGCCAAAACTGAGGTTATCATCAGCACAAATGCATGACCGGATTGCAATACTTCGAAAGAACAAGAGGAAAACACATAGAAACATAGAAATATCATCCCTACCGTTTTGGCAGGGGGGGACCTCCCCAAAAATGTAAGTTACTTATTGTAAGGTCCCCCCGAAAACCAAAAAACAACTCTCCCTGTGACGTGTTGCGACCAAGTAAGGCTTCCATCTCTCATCTGCAGCGATCCCGAAGTCCGGTGGACAAAAATGTTCACAGAGAACACTGCCAAGCAGGATCAACACAAGCGCCTGAGTTCCCAGCAAATGACAGGGGAAAACCCCAAAAAGACTTGGAATGTCACGAGATGGGAAGCTACAAATCACCTCCAATCTGGATGTGATAAAGTTAAAAGGTGAAGAATTGGGGCAACCCACCTCAGCTGCCCCAGATCGTTGAAAAAACATGAAAAAACCGCATCACGGTACTACATCTGAGGTTTGACATCAGACAATGGTTTGAAACCGCTGCCAGATGTTCATCCAAACCGGGGCCTATTGTAGGTGTTTGACCGTCCTATAGATCTGGGCTCCGTCATCCCAGCTAGGCAAGTTGGGTCATGGATCTACAAGCTTGAACTGCTTGAACCATTTAACAACACCATTTCATCGGATTTGTTCGTCTAAAAAGGTTGACTCATAGCCATAGCCTTTCTAGATTACCCAAATGAGGGGTGAGCAACAGCTACAATCTACACAATTGGCAGTTGAGATATAAATATAAACATCAATTGGTTTAATCATCAACTACCCTCTTGTAATCAAACATAGCTATGAAACCAAAACACGGTTCATAAGTAAATCCGCCTCAAACCAGCGATTTCATATATATTTTCTATCCAAATTTTCCATAGCTATAGCAGCTATGTTATTCTTCCCGGAGGAAATTTGTTTTTTCTTGACACCTTGCCCAGTCCCATCCCATCGGTCCGATCCGCCACGTCACCGTGCCCCGCGCCGTCGTCAGCTCCTTCCCCAGCGCCCGCCAGGCGGCCGTCCCCGTGGACCCAAGGGTCCCTGTGGACCCCGTGGACCCGCGTCCGTCGAGGGCCGAAGCGTCGATGGAACTGAAACGGGACCAGCCACCCGCCAGTTGGATGGTCGGACTCCTGAGATTGAGACCATGATATCATCTGGTTCTGACTAACATAGCCATAGAAAATTCTTTATAAATATTTATAAATGGAGGTTTTAATGGGAAAATCATCTATAAATGGGCCATTTTCCATGGCTATGTTAAATAACCAGAGGATATCATCTGATTGGTGGTATACCTACCCCTCTGAAACATGATGGAGTGAAAGTCAGTTGGGATGATGACATTCCCAACTGAATGGAGTCATAAGATTCCATGGTTCCAAAGCACCAGCCAGTTATGGATATCATGTATGGATAGCGTATGGATATATATATATATATCATATCATATATATAATATATATATATACATATCTTATACCACACACACATATATATAATATATATCATATATATCATGTATGGTGGTTTCAATTCGTTTCAATTGGTTTCATGTTCCTAAACCTGGATGCCCCTCTCACAAAATCGGGACCCACGTTTGATCATGAAACCCCCATGGGATGGTCATAGTACTTATAGCTTCATCTAGTTGTTGCATCATGTTGCAGCATGATCACAAATATGTGTCAATATTGTCATACTCTTACATTCTTATTTATATATATATATAATATATATATATTTATGGTGATTATTCTTGTTACTGGGAGGATAACCCGAGCATTCCTTAAAGTAACTCCGTGCCTCCGTAAGATTTTCTGTTTTTAACACGGAAGTGCACCGTGATCAAGCACTCTACCTGGACAGATGATATCTGGACGCATTTATCTGGACAACGATCTTTGGATTTGTGACTGACCATTTAGAGGTAAAACTCACTGGGATAGCTGGCTGGTCAATGTGCAATAGGCCACTTACAGTTAGGATATTCTAATGATACATTGGCATGCAACGAAGTATCCATTCAGTTTCTGGGACGGTGGGCCCCCAAACACGTACGAGTGAAACCGGCAAACATGGACATAAACATAGACCCTCTCGCAATCTAACCTCACAATGGAAATTTAAGTATCCTTCTGCATTTTGTCCAACAAAAAATGATAAAACATGTCTATGGTTTCAAGATGTGTCCCTGTCGGAAAACCCCCTGGCAAGGCTCATGCACTCCATGGCAACTCCGGCTCTGGTGACACCGATGGCCCTTTGGTTTGCCGAACACCGATCGATGTCCGCGGCGAGCCAAGTGATCCAAGTGTTAGTGGTGAAACAATCATCTTTGCGGAGCATCATATTTCACCATACAAGCCATACAAGAACTTTACATAACTTTACTGTTACAAATGCAATTTTAAAGTTTAATGCCATTCCATTTTGGATCTACCCTCTGGCTATTTAACGTAGCTCTGGAAAATGGCCCATTTATAGATGATTTATGGGTAATTTACCTATTCAGACTGATGATTTTTCATGGGCAAACATTGTCAAACAGATTAGTTCGGCGTTGATCAACGTGTGTCATCTCAAACAGTGGCGCTTGGGAAGAAGCAAACATTGAACCAACCCATCCCTCATATCCCATGATTATGTGGTTGCCCTCCCGTAAACATACAATATATAAGGCAGAAACTCATCATTTGTAGATAATTTTGCGAATGGGTGGGTGTACAACATCTTTGTATGTTTACCCTAGGGTCATAATGCCAGCGTCATTGTTAACTGACCCCCAAGCCTCACCTTCATTGCACCCAAGTAGAGAAAACCCCTGACAGCTTTGCATAGGGTATACTCCATTGTATTCCATGTCAAGTCAACCTATTACATGTACATATGCATTTGCATATCAATTATACCCTCCGGCAATCAAACATGGCTGGCTTGAAAATCCACTCTTCGAAATCAATCTTTGATAGTCTACAAAAGATAATCTTTTGCTCAGTGCAAAAAATAAAACGATATAATATAGAAAACTATGATATATATGTATATATATATAAATAAAAATAAATAAATGATATATATATATATAAATATGATCATGATGGGGAGCCTAAGACTTTTAAAATATTGACATGCACTCCAAACAAAATCACAAACATCTTGATCGCAATTGGCCACAGCCTAGCTCACCTCCGCACTCCTAATCATCTAAACAATCAGCCACAACGGAACATCAAAGGGCTGAAAACCACAACTCCCAACATCACATGAACTTTTCTGTCAGGCTTTCACCGTCTTCACGGTCTTTTACTTTTCGTTTGCTGGTTCTTGTTGGTGAAGCCCTTATGTTTTCTGTTTTGCTCGGGGATCTTGGGGATAGCAGGGGAAGACGATCCTTCCCCTATGGAACCAACCTGGCATTGATCCGGCTTCCCTTTAAACCCGTTCTTTTTCTCGACCTACATGCACGCTGATTTGGGCAGTGCCTCGCTGCGGGTCTTGTATTTCAACAAGACTGCGGTACTGTCCCTGGAAGACTGGGGCGGGCTTCTCCCTCTGTGGTTATATAACCATGCACTATTTGACCAAAAAGTGCATCAAAACCCCCCATAGACGGGGGGAAGGTGCACCCTTGATGAAAGCTGTTGCCACCCCCATGCGCTTCCTCACCTTCACGGTGCCGCATCTCCACCCGCGGGCGGCGTGGAAAACTTGCGCTGACCAGGCTTTGGCAACGGCAAGTGCTGCGCTCGTCTTGTGTTTACAGTCGTCGCAGTGGTGATAGGAATTGCTGGCTGGATTCTGGGGTGCTGGTTCTGGTCAAGGCCCATTCTAGACCCACTACGCCCATGGAATCGCTGATGCATAGAGTTTTCTTTCATACATGCATCTCTTATGCAAAAACATCGTGCATACATAAGTGTACTGTATGTATCAGCATGCAGGCATATATATATATATATATATTTATATATATATATGCATATATGATCATATATGTATATATAGAATTAATACGAGGGAGGTGTGTGTCCTTGCGTGTGCATATATGTAAAATTAGTGCGCATGCATTGCGTGCATATATATGTATATATATGTATGTACGCATGTACATAGGTATTATTCATGCACACACATGAATATATTATATAATATATATATAGTACACTACACATATATTATATCCGTTCTTGTCCCCTACATTCCCCTACTGTCCCATAGTTCTGAGTGAAAGTTGCAACATCGCTGGATGATGTGACAGTGACTGTCCCTGCCCCTCTTCAAAGCTAACAAAAATCAAGCGGCCAAAAGGCCAAAAACACACACCATCATTGGTGATATGGGTGTGCCTGAAAACAGGGGTATAGCCCCAAAATAATAAAATCTTAATATCATAATATATCTAGGGATATTCATGATAAACCATCAGATTGTCCATCCCACAATCCTACCGGCAATGCCTTTCATGCTGACATCACGTGCTGGCGCAAGGCTGCCCCCAGGGGGGCAATTTGCACAACAAAATCTGCAAGGCAAATTCGGCAGCTGTTGGAGTCTGAGCACAAACCGCTTCATTCGAAGCGGGTTTGGGATCAAGCCTTCGTCCCTGCTGAAGATCTAAGAGTTCAAGCAGGGTGAAGTTTTCATCATGATCAAGAGATGTCAATAGGGCAGTTTGAGGCATGTGAATGTACATGTTTGGAATGTACTCTGGAAAAACGCCCCCTTGCAGTACTTTGCTTGAAAAGAAGGAAGATGTCCAGTGGGCACTCCAGAGCCACCAAAATTCAGCATATTTTCAGCATCTGTGCTGCCTACAGACTGGCCACGCGTCACGCTTGCTTGCCTCTGTGGGACCATCGCAGTCCCAAATATCCAGTCAGTAAAGCCAAAAGACCAAAGACACTGCAGCAAATGTAAGCTGACACTGTATAGTCTCCACCTGACAACATCAAACCAGTGAAGGATGATCAAGGGGAGCCCCGGAACCGAATAGATCCAATACCTAGGGGGTCATCAGGGTGGTATTTAACATTAGGGGATGGAATGGAGAAAACCTAAAAAACACAATACCAATCATATCATGTTTGAGTGGGGCCCAGTGGGGATTATAGGGACAACAACTCCAAGCTCAAGTAGGGGACTTATGATGACCACCAGGGGTCCCACTGGAACATGCATCCGCTTATGACCAAGACATGTTGTAGGCAGGATGAATTTCAAAGAGCTTGCCCCGTATCCCTGCGTTAATCAATGGGAAATGTTGTTGACCCATTTCTGCACCATACCCTATATATCCTATATTTTTCTTGGTCAAATTCCAAAAAGATTAAGCTCGGAGCATCTTATCTGAGGAAATCCTGATGAAATCTATCGGATCTATCGAAATGTCTCACTCTTCAAAGTGGGTACTGGTATGGCAATTGGGTATCCCAATAGATTTGGCAATTGGGTATCCCACTAGATTCAATAGATTCTGTATAGTAAACGTAGTAAACATGACCAACAGCTGTCTCCGCCAGGCCTAGGGAATGCAGGATTCTCTGGTAGCCTTCCACGGTATCGAAGGCATACCTCGGAACTTTGAGGGGCAGCATCTCGCGGTGGGAAATCCTTGAAGTAATAGGGTTTTCCATAGATGGAGCTACCCCAATAGCTGGATGGTTTATAGTGGAAAATCCCATTGAAATGGATGATCTGGGTGTATCCCAGTTTCAGGAAACCCCCAAGCCCCAAGCAGAGGTCTTAATATTGGACAAAAATCTATAAATGAGGAAAAAATCCATTCCCATGTTTGATTACCGGAGAGTCGCCATGTTTTTGCTATGCGCGCACCTCAAGTATCCTCAAGTTATTCAAAGTGTCTGGGGGTGGAGTTCCCGCAACTAGGGACCCGAAAAGACATGTTTTTTTGGCAGTTTCAACCCCACCGTAAGACATATTATACTGGTCATTGTCATTGGGATCATCATCCCAAAAGTATCCAAAAAGTGGTGAAAAGATGTGAAAAGGAAGAATAACGAAAACGGTGATCTCCAAACCGCTGGTCATTTCCACTGTATTCTTGCATCACATCTTCCCCACTTTGAAACCAGCAATCATTGGGCCACCAACCATAACCACCAGTAAGACCAGTTGGTTGAAATGGCTCTGAAAACGGGGAATCCCAAATCCATTGGGTAATCATTACCCTCTGGTAATTTGTTACATAGCTATTGAAAATGACCATAGAAATAGTGGATTTACCCACTGAAAATTGTGATTTTCCATAGTTATGTAAATGTTTACCAGAGGGTATACCCACCTCAGATGTTCCGTAAATTGGCAGCCTGTGATCGGCGGGTTGCTTCAAGACCCCAGCAAACAATCCAGCATAACCATCCTAAGTGTTCTTATGTTTGTTTTCCAAGAACTGGGGGCTATTTGTTTTTATGGGTAAAGTTCAATATTATCAATAAACAATTTCCTGATTGTGACCCCCAATCCTTCCTAAACCAACCAATCAACAGAGATATTCAAATGGCTTAGATGGGGCCAGTGGTTTTGCCGAGGCACCAGTTCACCCAATCCTCCCAGACTCCGACGCCTCGTTCCTTCACCTGCATGTGCGGTCTGACCGGCAAAAATGCGGTTCATTGGGATTAAAACAATACACATCCACAAGTGATGTGTTTATTCAATGCTGCTAACAACATCTAACCTTATTGCAACTGGGATTTTTTTTTCCAGGATATTGCCTTGCCTATAAAGCAACCAACTGGATTGATTGAAGCGAACATGTTTGGTTGAAACCATGGGTGAAACTGCCCTTGAGTCCGATATAAATTTTAACCAGTTCCGGCAAGGTTGGATTCGGTCGGAATCGTCCAAAGGCACCTGTTCAGCAATCAGGGCCAAGTAGTTCTGCCCAATGGACCAGGTGAAAGGTGAAAAAGCGGCAATCACCTGCGACATTTGGGGTGCCAACGGGGCTACTAAAGTATACTAAAGTTGTGTTCCATAGTTAAACTGTTCTATCATTAGATCAACCAAGGTTTAGGGTGATTATAACCACAGTTAGATGATGGGTAATAAACCAAATTATAGCCATATCTGCCCATCCAACTTTGCTCAATGTGTTTGAACCAAATTCCATGTGGAAATTCAAGCGGAAAACTGCGCATAAAATGGAGTTCTTGCGTTCCCAGCATGTTGCAGGGTAACTCTGAGGACTGAAATCGGTGAAAAACTCACGAAAATAAGATAACTATAGACAACTTGTTAGACAACTGTTCATCTTCCTAGAAATTTCAAATCATTTCAAAATTCACCATGGCCATGGAGTTTCATAACCCCCATGTGCCATTGCCATGAGCCACGGCGGTTTTCCAAATTCCCATGGTTTGACGGCACCTCTCTGATGCTTTCTTTGCCTTCTCCAATTGCTTGGGGTTCACTGATGGCTCCACCCATCACCTCACAACGATGGGAGCGGATTATTTTTTTCTCCGGCAACTTGAAACATCATAAACATGGATGTATTTTGATTTTTTTTTGAGAAAAACGTACTAACTTTTATTGAACGTTCTGGTTTATAACCCTCGGATATAGATAGATATTACCACCACAAACCCAACAGTTATTTAGAAATTCATCCAAAAATTCCAAACCAAAGAAATATCATGATCATTCACGGTCAGTTTCTTTTGTTCCATGTTTTTTTCCACTTTTTCCCCAGATTCCCCCATTGAAATCGGAAATGTGTCACCTATTTTTAGACCCCGCGGGGCCCCATGCGGGGCCCATGCCACGGCCGCGGCCGCCCAGCGACGATCACCGACACCGACGTGGCCAGCGTGGCGCTGTGCTCCGGCACCACCACCGAGATCAGGACGCCCATCCCGGCGGCGCTGACGGCCGTCATGCGATAGGACATCAACCAAAGCCTGTTGGATGCACCGGTCACGGCACCGGTACCGGTGATGTCTTTTTGTGTTTTTTTCGGGGTTAAAATGGTTGGTTTCAATGAGTCATGGATGAAAATGATTGAAAATGCGGATTGAACCCCCCAGTTAGCATCCATTTTAATAAGTTTGTCCATTATAATTCGTTCACTTTGAGGATCCCGCATTTTAAGAACTTTAAGAAACCTGCATATATATAATATATTTATACTTAGGATTACATGAGAGTTTTCGAACACGGTTCCATTTTAGATGTTTTTTTTAAATCAATTTCAGATTCTATCTACTGCGGGATGAATATATAACACCATGAATCATATATATATATGCATAATAAGTCCCCAAAAGATAGACACAAAAAGAATGAATGTAAGTAAACGATGATCCTGATGTCGATTCCAAATAGATAGAAAATTGGATTTTCAAACATAGTCCCATTTTTGAGAGGATTTTTTGAACTTGCCAGTTACAAAAGTATAGAATCCAAGCATATATGGGCCATATATGGGATTGTCACAAGTAGTCCAATTCACAAAAAAATAAAGTCTTTTTGAAATTTCTGTATTCTATGTACTTCAGTACATATGCATATTTATATATATATATATATATGTATATACAATGTTGGATCCTGATTAGTGTGGGGGGTCACTATTGTGTCCCCAGGTTCCAAAATTATTCTGGATCTGTGGGCGTGATTGGGGTTGCCACTATTGTGTCCCCAGGATTTTGGGGTAAGTGTATCAGTTTTCCGCCATTTTTTTATTTTAAATTGTGTTAAATTATTATTGGTTTGTTTAATTTATTTCAATTTTCAAAAGTTGTTTATTATTTTTTCTTTAAAAATATGTTTTTAGTTTATAAAACAAACAATAAACATTTTTTTCTTGAGCAATATTGATCCTAAATAATATGCTTGTTGTGGGGGTCCACTATTGTGTCCAACTGTTGCCTGAGGAAAGGTTAATTATGACCCATCAGTAATAATTATTTAATGTTGGCTCCTGATTAGTTTGGGGATCCACTATTGTGTCCCCAGGATTTTGGGATGAGTTTTTTTTCAACATTTCTATGTTTAAATTGTTTTATTTTTTTGGTTTAATTTATTTCAACTTTTAAAGTTGTTTAATTAACTATTTTTATTTTTAAATACTGTATGCTTTTAGATTATGATTACTAAAAACAAAAACATTTTTTTCATGAGCAATTAATATTGATCCTGAATAATATGCTTGTTGTGGGGGGCCACTATTGCGTCCAGTTGTTGTCTGAAGAAAGGCTAATTATGACCCATCAGTAAATTTTTTTTTAATGCTGGCTCCTGATCAGTGTGGGGATCCACTATTGTGCCCCCAGGTTCCTAAACTAATCAAATTTAAAAACACTGCCGGCTTTGGGCAGTAACAAATCAAAGTTGAGGTGTAAAATCTCTCGAAGTTGAGCATTGAGACAATGAGAATTGAGAATTGAGAAGGCGCCGAGAATTGCAAAAAAATCACATCAGACAAGACAGTTGAATTCCACTGCTGTCGCCGCCCTCGTCATGACGACCCCAGGTGACAACTTTTCCGTCACGAGTGACTGCACAGAAGGCCATCGCAGTCTTAGCAATGAATTGGATGTTCTTGAGCTGATCTTGAATGTCTTCGTGTCACCGCCATGAGTAAGAGTGCCCCAAGAAACAACTGATCCATCTTCCAAGAGTGCAGCAAATGCAAAATCATTCGACTGGATCTCAGTCACTGCACAAGCCGTCTCGACATCCGTCGGACGCACTCCAAAGAAACTGGGGCTATCATTTCCTCCCCAAGCAGCGATGGTGCCATCTTCACAAATCGCGGCAAAGGATGTCCGCGTAGCTGCCAAATGCAGCACCTTGCGGCCAAGCAAATGCTTGTCCTTATGCATGTTGGAACCGGCAAGAAAGCTGCCCCAAACATGCACCTCACCAGAGGAATTGAGCGCGGCAAATGAATCTTTTGTGGACTGAATCTGCTTCACATTCTTGAGCTTTGCCACATCTTCTAAATAGGTCAAGGTGTCCAAACCTTCCAGATAGAATCCCCAGCTTGCCACAGTTCCATCTGCCATTAAAGCCGCAAAGGCATTATCAGAGGATTGAATCTGCTGCACATTCCTGAGACGATCTTGAACTGCACTGCTGTCAGCACCACCTTCGGGATCGCCCCAAGTTACAACTGATCCATCTGCCAAAATGGCAGCAAATGCTGTAAAAGATCCTTTAATCTGCTGAACATTCTTCAATTGTCCTTGAGCACTACGGGAGCTGCCACCAAATCTTGAATGTCCCCATGCAATGGCTGATCCATCCTCCAAAATGGCAGCAAAAGCATAGGGGTTCGATGCAATAGCCCGGACGGGACAATGAAAGTCTGGCACGGGATGTTCGTCAAAGTTAAAAATGCCTCCCCAATGCACAACTGATCCATCTGCCAAAATTGCAGCAAAACCTTCAGCATTACCGTGGATTTCCTTGACATTCTTTAGCTGGTCTTGGACCGCAGAGCTGTCACCACCCTTGTCAGGTTTTCCCCATGTCACCACTGACCCATCTGCCAATATGGGAGCAAATGCACACCAACCGGCTGCAATAGTTTGCACGTTCTTGAGCTGAGCTTGGACTGCAGAGCTGTCGCCACCTTCATTATGCATTCCCCAAGAGATGACACCACTGCCCGGGCAAAACATAGCAAATGCGCCTTCTGTGGCCACCACCCTTGGCTGGATCACAATTCCTGTGAAATCAGGTCCAAGAGGACACACAGGTTGTGTAGGATCCACCATGCCTCCATCTGCAGTCACAAGCCTCAAGAAGGATGTGTTGAAGTGCTCCTGTGCCAGCTCCCTTAACTCTCCAGCTGTGATGCTATCCTCCACCTCAAATGTGTGACTGCGACCAGATGCCAGTGTTACACTGATCTTTGCCAGCTGCACTGGAGCTGCGGCCTCAGAAACTTGATGTGCCAGCTGCACTGGAGCTGCGGCCTCAGAAACTTGATGTGCCGCTGGCCTCTTCTTTGTAGAAGCTTGATTTGCTGGTGGCCTTTTCATTGCAGAATCTTGACGTGCCGCTGGCCTTTTCATTGCAGAAGCTTGATGTGCCGCTGGCCGCTTCATTGCAAAGCTTGACACCTATGATATCACATTATGATGATGTAATGTCATGTGATATGACATTATGAATTTGATGTGGCGTGATATGACGATGTGATATGATATTATGAGATATGGCATTCCGATGTGATGCGGTGTGATATGACGATGTGATGTGATATGATGTGATACGACATTCTGATGTGATGTGGCGTGATGTGATGTGATGTGATATGATGTGATATGACATTCTGATGTGATGTCAAATGTTCAATTGGTTCCTGACTTTCCTTGAGAAAAGGAGTCTATCACGAATGAGAAGTTCCGACCATTCCATGACCACTATCATTTGGGCATTGTTGGTCTTGCAGCTGTATTTTCAGCACAGTTTTCCAAAGTTTTTCTTTTCCCCACCCTGGTCACACATGTCACTGTTTGTCCTTTCAGCATCCAAACAATTTTTCAAGGGGGCAGTCCAGGAGCAACCCTGATCCACAATAGTATGTTTGTTTTGGGGGTCCACTATTGTGTCCAGCTGCTTCCTGAGGTGTTTTTTTTCAAACATTCCCTTTACATGTTTCTTTGCTAAAGTTTTTTTCTTTTACTTTCTTAATTTCTTTCACTTGAAATTATCAGAAATGCTCAATTTCCCAAAATATATGATGCCTTATTAAAACCACAAAAAAAAAACGCACTCAAACATTTTTTCAAGGGGGCAGTCCATGAGCAACCCTGATCCACAAAGTATGTTTGTTTTGGGGGCCCACTATTGTGTCCAGCTCCTTCCTGGGGCGATTTGTTTTTGAAACATTCCCTTTACCTTTTCCTTTGCTAACGCTTTTTTCTCTTACTTTCTTAGTTTCTTTCACTTGAAATTATCAGAAACGCTCAATTTCCCAAAATATATGATGCCTTCTTAAAACCCCAAAAAAACGCACTCAAACAATTTTTCAAGGGGGCAGTCCAGGAGCAACCCTGATCCACAATAGTATGTTTGTTTTGGGGGTCCACTATTGTGTCCAGCTGCTTCCTGAGGTGTTTTTTTTCAAACATTCCCTTTACCTTTTCCTTTGCAAAAGCTTCTTTCCCCACCTGCCAGGTGAGGGTTGTTAGATTTTATCCGAGCTGTTGTCCTCCTCCTCGTCCTCCTCCTCCTCCGCCTCCTCCTCCTCCGCCTCCTCCGCCTCCTCCTCCTCCTCCAGCCTCTCCAGTGTGCACTGCTGGACCTCAACCTGGGACCTTCCCACCTCAGTTTTCCGCTGTACTTCAACCTGGGACCTTCCCAGCTCAGTGTGCACCGCTGGACCTCAACCTGGGACCTGCCCAGCTCAGTGGGCACCGCTGGACCTCAACCAGGGACCTTCCCAGCTCAGTGTGCACCGCTGGACCTCAACCTGGGACCTGCCCAGCTCAGAGTGCACCGCTGGACCTCAACGGATGCCAGGTAGAATGTCAGATAGAATGCCAGAAGATATGCCAGATAAAGTGCCAGAATGTTTGCCAGATAGAATGCCAGAAGATTTGCCAGAAGATGGGATGTCGATGAATTTCTATGGGATTCCTATGGGGTTTCAAAAGGATGTCTATGGGATTTCCATTGGATTCCTATGGGGTTTCTAATATTTCTATAATGTTTCTATGATATTTCTATTGGATTTCTATGTAGTTTCTATTGGATTTCTATGTGGTTTCTATTGGATTCCTGTGTGATTTCTATTGGATTGCTGTAGGATTTCCAAGGTATTTCCATGATGTTTCTATGATATTTCTATGGGATTACTATGGGAATTCTTATAAGTTTTCTTTGTGGTTCCTATGCTATTCCATGTTATATCTATGATCTTTCGATGGGATTTCTGTGGGATTCCTATGTGATTTCCATGATATGTCTATGATCTTTCTATTGGATTCCTACGATATTTCTATGAGATTCCTATGGGGTTTAAAAAGGATTTCTATGGTACTTCTATGATATTTCTAGAGGATTTCTTTGGTATTTCTTTGGGAATTCCATGGGGTTTCTTTGGAATTTCTATGGTGGTTATATGATATTTCTATGGGGTTTCTATTGGATTCCTGTGGGATTTCCATGGTATTTCTATGATATTTCTTTGGGACTACTATTAGATTTCTATGCGATGTCGATGGTATTTCTATGGGATTCCTATGGGGTTTTAAAAGGATGTCTATAGGATTTCCATTGGATTTCTATGGGATTTTCACGATGTTTCTATGATATTTCTATAGAGGATTTCTATGGGATTTCTGAAGGGATGCCATGGGAATTCTATGGTATTCTTGTGAGATTTCCATTGGATTCCTATAGGGTTTCTATGGTATTTCTATGGTGTTTCTATGATACCGGGTTCTTCAAAAAAAACAGCCATCCTCCTACATGTTGTCACATCACACCTGATCCCCCCGCGCCCCCTTGATCAATGTTGTTGCCCAATGCATGCCGGCATCCGAACCCAAATGGCTGTTTTAGGCCTTTCGAAGCAAAGCGATGCAACAACATTGAATTGGGGGAAGGGGGCATGCAAGTTTCTTCGCAATGAGTTTGACAGGATGGCTGATTTTTTTGAAGAACCCGGTATTTCTATGGGGGTTCTATTGGATTCCTGTGGAATTTCTATTGGATTCCTGTGGGATTTCCAAGGTATTTCCATGATGTTTCTATGATATTTCTATGGGATTACTATGGGAGTTCTTATAAGTTTTCTTTGTGGTTCCTATGCTATTTCCATGTTATATCTATGATCTTTCTATGGGATTTCTGTGGGATTTCCATGATGTGTCTATGATCTTTCTATTGGATTCCTACGATATTTCTATGAGATTCCTATGGGGTTTAAAAAGGATTTCTATGGTACTTCTATGATATTTCTAGAGGATTTCTTTGGTATTTCTTTGGGAATTCCATGGGGTTTCTTTGGAATTTCTATGGTGGTTATATGATATTTCTATGGGGGTTCTATTGGATTCCTGTGGGATTTCCATGGTATTTCTATGATATTTCTTTGGGACTACTATTAGATTTCTATGCGATGCCGATGGTATTTCTATGGGATTCCTATGGGGTTTTAAAAGGATGTCTATAGGATTTCCATTGGATTTCTATGGGATTTTCACGATGTTTCTATGATATTTCTATAGAGGATTTCTATGGGATTTCTAAAGGGATGCCATGGGAATTCTATGGTATTCTTATGGGATTTCCATTGGATTCCTGTGGGATTTCTATGGTATGTCGATGATGTTTCTATGATATTTCTATGGGGTTTCTATTGGATTCCTGTGGGATTTCTATTGGATTCCTGTGGGATTTCCAAGGTATGTCCATGATGTTTCTTTGATATGTCTATGGGATTACTATGGGAATTCTTATGGGAGTTCTTTGTGGTTCCTATGCTATTCCATGTTGTGTCTATGATCTTTCTATTGGATTTCTGTGGGATTCCTATGGGATTTCCATGATATTTCTATGATACGTCTATGGGATTACTTTGGGATGTCAATTGAAGTAGGTTGAAATCAATTGAAAACAAATTCAAACTAAATTGAAATCAATTGAAAATAAATTGACAGTAAGTTGGCACCAATCGAAAATCAATTGAACGTAACTTGAAATCAATTGAAAATCAATGGAAAGTCAATTGAAGCCAACTGAAAGTAAATTGAAATCACTTGAAAGTAAAATGAAAGTCAATTGAAAGAAAATTGAAATCAATTGAAAATAAATTGAAATCATTTGCAAATCAATTGAAAGTAAATTGAAATCAATTGAAAATCAATTGAAAGTAAATTGAAACCAATTGAAAATCAATTGAAATCAAATGAAAGTAAATTGAAATCAATTGAAAATCAATTGAAATCAATTTGAAAATCAATTGAAATCAATTGAAAGTAAATTGATAATCAATTGAAATCAATTGAAAGTAAAGTGGAATCAATTGAAAGTAAATTGGAATCAATTGAAAGTAAATTGAAATCAATTGAAAATCAATTGAAATCAATTTGAAACTCAATTGAAATCAATTGAAATCTATCGTTTTTTTCATTTCCAGACTATTCTGGACCCGGTCCCTTGAAATTTCCACACTATTCTGGATCCAAAAATTGTTGGGGGGGGGTGTACCTACACTAATCAGGATCCTACGTTAATACATATATGTATATTAGGCCACCAAAGAGATAGCAAAGTATAGAATCGGACAAGCATAGGAACAAATTTCTGCGCTATCTCTTGGAAAGTTGCTGTGCTATCTCTTTGAAAGTTGCTGTGCTATCTCTTTGAAAGTTATTATAAAAGAACAACAACAAAAGATACAATGGTAATGACAATGTAAGCATTATATAATGATCATGACAGCGATGATAACACATGATGATACACAACATTTTTCTTTGACTGATAGACACATAGTGGTTGTTTGAAGAAAAACAAACAGTGAAACAAACATGTAACATACAATAATACACAGTAAGAATATAAAAAGATCAAAAAATAATCATTCACACAAAAATACCGCATGCCATGATAATAAAGAAACAATAGTTAATCAGACATTTCATACATTTCATACTTACTGTAAGTAAATAATATTAAATAATTAACCGTTAAGATCACAGATGACAATCATCTACCATTGCGTAATGATGCAGCTGTGGAGCCAGTAGGAGCAGGGGGCCCTAGCAGCCAGGATCCAGATCTTGGTGAAGAGATAGCACCAGGCCAGGACGTCAAAGAGAGACACCTCGGTTCGGTAAAAAACGCAACGAGTCCGTGAAGCATCCAAGGCATGGATAATTTAAGTGGTAGGTAAGAACCATAGAACAATAGTCGACTGAAATGCCCAGTTATATATATATGTATGGGATTATTATATCTGGTTGGTGGTTTTGACCATCTTGAAAAATATTAGTCAATGGGAAGGATTATCCCGTATATTATGGAAAATAAAAAATGTTTGAAACCACCAACCAGATATGGATTATTATATGAATGATGAAGCACTTACTAACTGGGAGGTGCACATTGGAACTGTTGTTACTTTCACCATTTGTCATTACATACAACCTATTGGCAGGGAAGGAGCTTACCCGTCAACCCCTCTAGTAATCAACCAACCAATATGAAAAGGAAATTTGTCATTCATGATCAGTGCACCCAAGTTGGGTGGGAAAATCTGCATTAAACCGAAACGAAGATCTCAGCTGCAAACTCAAATTACATCAAGAACCCAAACATAATCACTGGAGATTCAAGGCTGTTTGTTTCTCCAGGGCGTCCCAAACATCAAAAGGGAACATAAACAAGGCGTGGCCGCATTGTTTCATGGAAATTTCCTCATTTTATGCATATGATCAATTCTTCACTGGACAATTCATGGAGATTCCCTCATGTTATACATATGATCAATTCTCCACTGGGAAAAAACATGGATAAACACAGCAAACAGAGCAAAACAATTGATAAACACAATTGCATATGGGTTTCTATGTTTTTTGACTAAAACATGTTGTTGCCTTTTTGACGTTACCAAACACCATTAGATTTAGACAAGAAAATTATCGGATGCCAAGCAACAGTGACCCTTGCCAAGAAGAACGCGGAAACCCTGACACCACTGGCACTTTCTCTCCAAAACATGGGTCGGTCTGCACCGAAGATGGGCAAACAGGCGATGCCCGTCATCAAGCCCAAGGCTAAGTGGGACAAATTGATTTTCCTGAGATGAAAAGGGATATAAAGGGATGGATGGGTTGGAAAATCTTGCAGGAAATCATGCATCTTAACACGAAATATGGATAAAGGGTTTGCCTAAAGAAAAAATCCTGTAAACCAATTCTAGGAGAGACTGGAAAAATCTGCAGCATCGATTGATTTTATCAGGGTCAAAATCTAAGGGTGTCCTGGTCCTCTTCCAACAAGAATCCCGACTTGGACGATCTTTTAAAGACTAGTAAGTGGGTAGTAAACTTGATGGTCAAGCCTGGGGAGCAGATTTTAAGCCCACAAAATGAAGATTTTGTTGGCCAGGAAACTATTATAGACTGATAAAATCAACACTTGGAAAATGGGATGCGATCTTTACCAAACCCCGCCTTGAAAGTATGATCTTTACACAGGAGATGGTTCGGTACCTGAAGGAAATCCCATTCCATGATCTTCATGTCATGATAAATGCCACACATTGATTGTGCCCCATTGTCATGACCCAAATGTATCCAAATGTGCATTTGCTTGCTGGTAGTTTAACGTAGCTACGGAAAATCACCATTTTGAATAGGTAAATCGGTAAATCGTCATAAATTGTCTAAACATGGGCCGTTTTTCCGTAGCTATATATATATTATATATATATATGAAATAACCAGAGGGTAAATCCATCAAGATATATCAAGATCATCAAGTATCATAGAGATGTCCTAAACTCAAACGACTCGCCGGACCAAGGTACAGTGGACATAGGATGTTTTCAATTTCCAGCTTGTCCTGCCCGGGGCGGCTGGGGCGGGGCGCCCATGATCCTCGTTTCATGTTCGCCTTGTTGGTTTACACTACCCCAGATGCTCCATGTATGGAATATTTACCAACATTTTGCCCTTAAAATCACCCAAATGTAGGTAAATAATTATACCATACATGGAGCATATGGATACTAATTTCTTCTCCTCCTGGTCCTGGTCCTAAAAAAACATCCCGGACATGTTGAGTGTAAAATCCCAAGCTGCACATGTCAAAAAAAAAAATCCGCGGCTCCAAAATGGCGAGATCCTATTTAAGATCAGAGAAATTCCACCAGCTGTTCTGGGGGCCGATGGTTCACCGGTTTGGTTCATGACGTGTTGGGATCCACTAGTCTTTGTATGAAACACTTGATGATCATCAACAATAATTAGTGGGGTACACCCGGAACAGCCAAAACATATTGACTCAATCATAGAAATCATTGAGAGTATTCATGGAATTTCACAAGGAGTAGGGCTCCTCAATCAAACCCTTGATTTTCATCAATGAGGTCTACGGGACCATGATAAACCCGGCCGGGGGCGCGACTCGCCTGGCACTGTGCACCAAAGATCACCGCAGCGCCAGCCACTAAAAAGGTGCTGAAAGCCTTGTGCCTGGGCCCCGATACCCTCTGGTTTGCACTAACAGTTTGCTATGGAAAATGGCCCATCTATAGTTGATCTAGCTGTAAGAAATGGTGATTTTCTATAGCTATGTTAGTGTACCAGCGGGTACATCAAGCACCCTGGCTTCTTCAAAAACATCTTTGCAACAATGGCTGGAAAGAATTGCAAATTTCCACGAAGTCGCAAGGATCAATTTGACATGCGGGTGAAGGTCATGATTCTTAGCTGATAGCTGGCATGCCCACATTATAGTGCTACCTGCATTTCCAAGGAAGTATGCTGGGAGGTTTGTGGACACGGCTGAGCAAACCACCCAAGCACATTGGGAAGAATGACACGTAAATATCAAAATCATTCAAAATCAAATTTGAGACCAATAGTTGTTCTGGTGCTTAAACATCAACCATAAATTAATCATCATAAATCATTCAACATCTCAAAACATACATAAATCAATATCAATCATCACACATCAGTTTTTCATAGTTCTTCTGGTGCAGCCTGGAAATCTGCTTAACGTGTCAGGGGACCTCCAGCTTCGCATCCATCGAATCACGTTCTGATGCACCAGCACAGGATACTGGAAGCAAAACCGGGCCCGCTTGCCGAACATGCTCCCTGGTGTCGGCGCAAGCCGTGGGTTGCCGGATGGTGCCGGGGGATGCTGCATGCAAACCTTTTGCCCTAGAAAGCAATGATGTTTATGGCTGTAACTTGGGATTTCATACATGGGGTTATAAGTGACTTAAAACTGGTAAAGGGCCATAACCGTAAGCATGAGGCAATCGCATGTGGGGTGACAATTTGAGATGGCATGGACGACAAGGCGCCGCAGGATTCGTAGACGGTAGAAGGGAAGACACATTGAAAATCATTGAAACCACAAGACAGTTTTACATAAATGGAGGTTTCCTAAAATGGGGATACCCCAAATCCATTTACCCTCTGGTTATTTAACATAGCCATGGACAATGGCCCATTTATAGATGGTTTACCTATTAAAAATTGTGATTTTCCATGGCCATGTTAAATAACCAGATGGTAAATGGATTTTCCATTCTCTCTCATCCATTTATGGAAACCTCAACCAGTGTCATGACTCCACCAATCAATCAGTGGGAAAAGCGCTTGGCATCTTGGACGACTCTGTCGTCATGACGGAGCTTCACAACGTTGTCACTTAAAGTGATCAAACCGCAAACAATACACTGGTTGGTGGTTTTAACCCCCCTGAAAAATATGTCAGTTGGGAATAGTTGGGATAGAGGATGCCTTAATTTGTTGCACCAAATTAAACGCAAAACGAACCTCTTTCCATAGGACATACGGGACAAGTCCGGTTAAGCAGCTTGTTTCACTGGTGTTTGACTTACCTGTCTTTGTCCTCCCTCTAGTGCTTCGCGCAACTATTTTCTACATATGGGTGTGTCTGAAAGTGAATTCCCCCACTGCTGAGGATGTTCATCATGTTTCCAATGAAAATGGCAGAGTTGGAGTTCTAAACAAATCCATATTAGCCGAGAATCTCGAAAATTCAGATTATTTTGGGATAGATACCCCTTACAATTTCCATCATTCCAGTGACTCCCAGTGAGGTCGTTATAACTTCCCCCTGATTCATTGGCTACAAAAAAATACCTGCCATCCCAGCATCGATCGACAACGATTCCCTTCGAGTTGGCCGTGGACATTGAGGATTCGGAGACGCCCATACTGGAAGCCATTTCCTGCGTTGAGAACTACAAAACTGGTTGTTGAGTCTGAGGCCCCGAAAATCTGGGCCCCAATGGGGCTCAATAAGGATCATCATCAAAAAAATGTCTTGAAATGTCATGAGCAATCTTTGAAACGGCCAACTGACAATGATTCGTGTGTTTCTGGTAGAAATATATCTACGGTTGGCAGGGTTGATAAGCCAACTATAGTGAGGGGTCCGCAGCAGCGACCCGTGTTCCTAGCCTTTGGTTATCAAAGATGGCCGGGCGACTCCCCGGCAGCGAATAGGACATGCTGATTATCCATGATTATCCATTACGCATGGACGCATGTTCTAGGTCTGAATTGCCCCATTTCCACAAACACACACATATTGTTGGGTTGTGTAGATTGAATTTGATTTTGTCCAATTCTCATGACCGTTGATTTTATACCCGCCCCATCTTTTAATATCTAGGTCGAGCCACTGGTAATGTCACCGTTTGTGAACCAAAAAACATCACCATTGTTCACAAATGATCAAACTCAATGGGCCGTTGAATTACCATAGCTGCAACAAACTACCAGAGGCTATACTAATGGGGTGTTTTTCTGGGTATATCCACCAGGCCCACTAGGCATCCTCATGTTTTGGTGAAATCCCGGTGGTCCCCATGCGTTTTCTCCGAGAATTGTTTGGACCAAGGTGCTGACACCAGGCTCTCAGTGAGGGCATCATGGGAGAAGGAGCCACGCATGCCCAGGAAATAACGCACCAGAGCTTCCCGACTCACCTGCAGTCGGATGCCGGATGCGTACGTAGACTGGGATTTTTCATGGGCATATATTATGAATTATATGTGTTGTTTTGGATGTGTATGTGTATTCAAGGGTATTATATATATATTTATTTATTTATGTTGGTATATACATATCTCTCATTACCTGTGTCTGCATATATTTATATGATTATATGATATGTGCGTATATGCTGTACATAGTAACTATCTCTAGCTTGAACTGTTAATGATCTTGAGAAGGCATGAAAAAAGAAAACGCGGCGCCCAGGCCGCATGGTTCACCCATCCAGATGCCAATTTAATTGGCAATTTTGATGGTCATGGGATTTAATGGGATGTAATAGGTATATAAACGGGCATGCCTAGAACCCCCCAAAAGTGGAAAACATGTTTCCAGGGCGGTAAATTGTGAATGATATTTTACGTCATATGTAAATATTTCCAGGTTTGCAAGTTTTCTATCTATTTTGTTCTATTTTGGGATTTCTATAAACCAGAATTTAGGCTTCCCGCGGTTTGCAATGTTTTGGAGTTTGCATGTGTCTAGACACCTTTAGCTCGCACAAATAGCCACAAAAATGGCCCGTTGAACGGATGCATGGTAGTCAATGCGGGCGAACACGCCCAAAAATGGAGCCAGTTGTAGCTGGTTTGCCTGCCTGAATGAGGATCAAAGCAGGGTACGCGGGATGCACATTGGGGCAATCCCATACACCAATGTCCTTTTAAGAGAGGGGCCGGTCCGGTTTGGTCTATTAAATCTTTGAACGATTATGAATGTGTATATTGGTGTATATTAGTGATTTTAATCTACTGATACAGCTTGCTGAATGGTGGGAACCCTCTCTGATTTTTTTTGGGGGAAAAAGGATATTCAAATTCTCGCAATGTTCTGTACACTGTAGGTACAACATGATCTCTCCATATCCCTTGCCGAGGCGAAGTTTGCCTTGCCATCTTGGAAGCCGATCCTTTGCTTCAACTCACAAAGTGCTGGCTGAGACATCTCCTCACACCAAGGCCGAAAGGCAAAGAAACGCATGGAATGAGTACAGTGGTGTGTAATGTGGGAAACCCAATAACAAACCTTATAATAAACCTACCTTTCAAGTGGATGGTTGAGAGCACCCATAGGAATGGAGATTTTGATAGATTTTGGGGATGGTTTTATTGTTGGGCTTACCACATTACCCATTCATATTTGATCATATTTGTGGGGTAGATGATTTAGCCCAAGCCACCCCTGTGCCATCCAATTCTCGAAACGCCACCCTAGGACGCGTCGAACACTTTGGTCCAAGGTGCAGAGAACTTTGAATCATTCATCGACCTCAGATTTGCAGCAGGTACTCACCCAGCTGCAGGTGAGAAAGAATCGCCTGCAATACAATTATGTGAACATGTTTCTTGCCCGGTAATCAAACATGGCAATGTGAATCCTCATGAATGGAGCTTTCATAGCTGGGAAAAACATTTAGAAACGGGGAAACTCTCCATTGCCAGGGTAGCGCGTGAGAGTCCCAGCAGTGAAAATGAGCAACCAATGGCCTAGTAGTGATACCGGAGACCGTCAATCGACATTGTTGCCTCTGCACCCTAGCCCGGAATAAATTTACTCGCGCCCACGGCTGGTGATGCCCCGAAACGACGAAATCGCTAAGTTGGTGCAAATAACTAGGTGAATTCTAAGGGTTCATAGTTTTATAATGTTATATAATGGCGTTTATGAACCAACAAACTTAACTGGGGGGGTTGGCACCGGGGTCAGGGCACTCGGTCTTGATCTGAATTCTTCCAGGACTGAGTCAGCACCAGGGCGCAGCCATGAGCAGAGGCTTCATGGAACCCCACCATCCAACCCATGTGGATGTGCTTAGAATCTGAGTTTTTTCACTGCATATGAACCCTCAGGCCTTAGCCCATGATTTTCACCTTGGATCTGTGCTGCAATTCCCGTCTTTCACACTTCTATCTTCCGGGGAAAGTGCAGACCCATGGGATCCCATGGGACCACCAACAACCCCCTGCCGAGCTGCTGAAGCATTTCCATGAACTGATCCTCTGTGACATTGTCGGAATCATTGCTGACGCTTAAGTTGTTCAACTTCTCATTCAAGGCACTGGACAGCACATGCCTGGCCGCGACATCTGAAGTGAGGAGCCAAGAGGTCAGCAATTAGCGCAGTGAAGCCCAGAAGAATGGGAGTAAGGAACCTGGACCTGCACATCTAACGGCTATCTACGAGCTCTTGAAGCAGCCTGGGGATCGGCCCCCAAACTGGAGGATCGCCGGCTCAACTGTTTGTGATTTTACATCGCAATCCCTGGATCCCTTTCCCCTAATATTGAACACCTCCTGGAAACTATGGTTAAGGTCACTAGGGGATTTACACATATTTAGGACATGTTGGGACCATTTAGGGGGTGTTTTACATTTGCTCTGGGCAAATTATAGTAATTCCCTGAATTGTTGATAATTAATTGTTGGGCCATTTGGGGATGATTGCCTTTATTAATTAACAATGATTCCAGGGTTCGGTCGCAGTGAGGTCCTTATAATTTACCCAGATTGGGTGGATGGGATCACTTAGAACTTAACTTCAGGGGCCCTTGGGGCCCACCGTGTAACTTCGTGACCCGTGCCTGTCATCGTGGGCCTGTAGGAATTCGGTGTTGAAGGCTTCCCGGCCCGTGACTTCGCCACGTTTCTCCAACCTTAAGGAAGCACTGGGTAAGAAAAGGCCAAGGGAGAACATTGCTATGGAAAATTGATGAACATGGCCAATATCATTTAAATTTACCTACCTACTATATAAAATATATTAAAATATATGATATGCATTTTAAAAAAATGGTCACTTTCCATAGAGAATTAAAACTGCTAAATCACAATGGTTGGCAAACAGTCTATAGTCTTTGACGTATATGAGACCTCATCCCGTTTTTTCAAAGAGGTTTCAATCCCACCGACCAACCGTTCAGTTAATTCAAGTGGTTATGAACGATTCAGGAAAGGTCAGGAAACCGTTCTTCTGTATTTCTGGCCTGAGTTGTCCTGATCCAGCTGTTGATTGACGTTGTTTCATCTGGTCTTGTTTCATCTGGTCTCGCCACTTGTCCCAAGAAAGGTTCAACTTGAAAAAACAAGGGTCGGTTGATTGTCTAATCTAATATATGTCTTACCGTTGTCCAGCTTGGCCACACTTGTACGCCGAAAGGTTGCTACGTGTATCTCTTGCGAACGTACCTTTTGGATGGTGAACCCCTCAAAAACGCCTTCGGGAGGAACATGCCAATCACGGGCATGGGTACATTGGATCATATTTGTATTCCCCGAGACGGTTTTTTGAATTAAATTGAATTCACATGGCCTGTCATGACCTATCAACTGAATATACATGGTTTCCTGAGTCTGGTAGCCTGTTCTTTTTGGGGTCACTGTGTTCTTGTCTGTGCAATGGATAGGGCACGGATACCGAACATCTCTTGCCACTTGGCTCACAAATTATAATTATGCCCAGGTCCACTCCAGTAGTGCAACTTGGCAATAAAAAACGCCCCATCCACATCCATTATTTATAGATCTGTTCTTCCATGACTGAAAGCCGTCTTGCGGAACACCGCTTAAAACAAATCCTCCAAGACACCATTTCTGCGCCAGGCGCCCAAACTTTAAGCTGGGCTCGCCTGCATTCTCCACCTTGCCACTGATGACATCCATGAACCAATCTGCTGGGTTCCTGGCTGTGGCGCCCGCAACTGCCGGATCCAGGGCTGGGACATCCCATCAATGCTAAATGGATTAATGAACATCCCAACTGAAGAGTTGGAAGGGTTCGTCCCAACTGTTCCCATAATTATACAAGTACTACCCGGGCAAGCCGAGGGCGGAAGTTTCAAATTTGAAACGCTTATAGCCTATAGAGCGGAGCAAAGGCTGTGCATCTCTTCTCATCTCATCTCAGCTTATCTCAGCTTTTCAGATTTTCACAGCTCTTCTCAACTCTTCTCAGCTCTCCGCAGCTCATGTAAGCTCATCTTATGTGTTCTCATCTCTTCTCTCCTCTTCCAACATCTTCTGAGCTCTTCTCACATCTACTCAGCTGATCTCAGCTCTTGTCAGCTCGTCTCACCTCATCTCACCTCTTCTCAGCGCACTCTCAAATCATCTCACCTTTTCTCTGGCCCAAAACCTGCTCCAAAAACGGATCTCGGGGCCAAAGCAAGCAACCCCTACGCTTTCCACAGAGAAGACTTGACACAGAGAAACTTTTACAGACAGCAAGCTTTTGCACAGAGAAGTTTGTACATGCACAGAGAAGTTTGTACACGCAAAAGCTTTTACACAGAGCTAGGGAATTTTTTATTCATAGCAAGCTTTTACACAAAGCAAGTTTTTGCACACAGCAAACTTTTACCCAGATTTTTTAACACACAGAATTTTTTACACAGATATTTTTTTACACAGAAGTTTTTAAACAGAGAAGCCTTTATACAGAGAAGCTTCTACACACAGCAAGCTTTGACGCAAAGAAGCTCCTACACAGAAAAACTTTTACATACAGAAAGTTTTCACACACAGAAGCCTTTACACAGCTTTTACCCACAGAAGCCTTTACACACAGCAAACTTTTACACACAGCAAGCTTTTACACAGAGAAGCTTTTACACAGAGAAGATCTTAAACAGAGAAGCTTTTGCGCACGGAAAGCTTTTCGAAGGCAGTTTAGAAGTCAAACTTCCGACAATATGGACAGATGAAAAGCAGAGATGGGAAGACTCAGCGAAGAGAAGAGAAGAAGAAAGAGAAAGTCTCAGAAGAAAGAAGATCCAGATGCGCGAAAAGGTAGGAAAGTCGCGAAACGCTGTTTTTCCAATGATTTGTGGCTCTGGAGGGTCGAAAAGTAGGCTCGCTAAAGCGGCGGGTGCGGAGCCAGCTGGCCAGATGAGAGATGAAAAATTGTACGCCGTTGTGGCGCGAAGCACATTTCACAAGTCAAAATGTGCAAAACACACCAGCTTCGGACCACTTTTAGGAGTTGCGCTGTCGAAAAAGTGCACGCAGTTGTGGGGCGAAGCACATTTCGAAGTCAAAATGCACAAAACACACCAGCTTCGGACCACTTTTGGAAGTTGCAATGTCGAAAAAGTGCACGCAGTTGTGGCGCGAAGCACATTTCGAAGTCAAAATGCACAAAACACACCAGCCTCGGACCACTTTTGGAAGTTGCGATGTCGAAAACGCAGTTGTGGCGCGAAGTACATTTCGAAGTCAACATGTTAAAAACACCACATGCCCGGACCACTTTTTGACGTTCAGATGTCGTTTCGCGTGGCAGGCGCAAGGGATTGTGCACCGTGTCTAAAGTGAGCAAAACATGAGGGTTTCGTAGCATTTCCAAAAACAATGGGAGGCGTGGGACATTTGAAGAGGATCTGCAAAGAGGCATTTTCCGTGGAAGCCGCAATACAAGAGACATGTTCACCAGAGCTGTTAGGAGGTCCGGGCGCTGATTTCCTGAGAGGGGTTGCATTTTGGGGCATCAGATCTTCAGTTTTGGGAAGATGATTTTGTGTGACAGGTGCAGCACTTCGTATGACCTGACCTCACTTTTTCGTGGCAGGCGCAGTACTTTAGACAGGTGCAGTGGAAAAATCGCAAAACGCATTGGTACGAGGCTGTCAGCTCTGCACTCACCTTTCCATTTTTGAAGGAAGTCTCGCAGAACTGTTTCGTTTTTTATGTTGCCAGCTTCGAAAATTGAGGAAGCCTCGCAGAATTGCTTTGTTTTTGATGTGGTCAACTTGAAAAATTAAGGAAGTCTCGCAGAATTGCTTCGTTTTTGACGTTGTCAAGTTCAAATGTTGAGGAGGTCTCGCAGAATTGCTGCGTTTTCAAGCTTGCAGATAGATAGATAGATAGATACATAGATAGATGGATCGATCGATAGATAATCAGATAGATAGATGGATAGATAGATAGATTGATAGATTGATAGATTGATTAGGTAGATAGACTGACAACTACAACTACAACTACAGCTACAGCTACAACAACAACAACAACTACTACTACTACTACTACTGCTACTACTGCTACTACTACTACTACCACCACCAAATCTACAACTACAATTATTACAACTATACTACATTACACCGCACTACACTAATTACACTGCAGAACGCTACAACTACAAATATACATGCAACTACAACTACTACACTACATTACGCAACACTACAAAACACCACACAACACTACGCTACACTAATTACATTACATCACACTGCATCTACAACTGCAGCTGCAACTACAACTAGAACTACCACTACATTGCACTACGCTACACTATACTAATTACAATACACTACAACTACAGCTACAACTACACTACTTTTCAGTACACTACACTAGACTACACTACACTATACCACACTACAGTACACAACACTACAGTACACAACAATACGCTACAATATACTACACTAATTACACTACACCACAGCTACAACTGCAACTTCAACTGCAACTACACTACACTAATTACTATATAATTACATCACATTAGAACTACAACTTACAACTACAACTCCACTACGCTACACCTACAACTACAACTGCACTACACCACACACTACATCCAACAGTTGTGGTGAGGTGACCACTGCGACCGTTGCAGCCACTCCAAAAAACACAACTTCAACCAGCTTTCGGTCCATCAGTGGATTCGCTCTGCCATCCGTGGGTCACAACAACCAACCTCTCCTATAGGTTTCCTATGTTTGAAATTTCCGCCACCGCCTTGTGCGGTACTACTGGCACACAGAGAAGCATTTACACAGAGAAGCTTTTACACACAGCAAACTTTTACACACAGAAGCTTTACATACAGCCAGCTTTTACACTTTTACACACAGCCAGCTCTTACACAGAGAAGCCCTTCCACAGAAGCTTTTACACAGAGAAGATTTTGCACACAGCAAGCTTTTAAACTGAGAAAATCTGCTGACAAATCACTATCGCAACATTGATGCAGACGCTCCAATACGATGTACGATCTCCAGCTGCAAAAGACAATAGTATTACGCACACATCCGCGGCTCCAAGCAACCTTCACGCAGCCATTACAATGCGATTTGCAAAGGCTGACTTGCAAACCACAATAGAACTACATGCAACAGCGTCAGAAATTGCAGCTCCAAAACCGGATTTCGACGCCAAAGGCAAAAAAAGACGATTTTCCAGCACTTATTAAAGGAATTTTAAAATGAAAATCATCAGCTCCAAAAAAGTGAAAGTTCAAGATGTGAAAAACGAAGCTTTCGTGCGAGACGTCTCAAAATCTGAAAGTGGCAAATGTGAAAACGAAGCTCGTGCGAGGCTTGCCTCCAAATCTGAAAGTGGAAGATGTGCAAACGAAGCGTTCGTGCGAGACTTCCCTCCAAATCTGAAAGTAGCAAATGTGAAAACGAAGCGTTCGTGCGTGCGAGACCTCCTTCAAAATCTGAAAGTGGAATCGAAGATGTGCAAACGAAGCGTTCGTGCGAGACCCCCCTTCAAAATCTGAAAGCGGCAATTGTAAAAACAAAGCGTTTGTGCGAGGCATCCTCAAAATCTGAAGGTGGAAGATGTGAAAACGAAGCTTTCGTGCGAGACTTCCCTGTGTAAAAAGCAGCTTTCGTGCGAGACTTCCCCTCACAATCTGAAAGTGGAAGATGTGAAAAAGCAGCTTTTGTGCGAGATTTCCCTCTAAAAGTGAAAATGGCAAATGTGAAAACGGGGCTTTCGTGCGAGACTTCCTTCAAAGTCTGAAAGTTCAAATTATGAAAATCAAGCCTGTCTGCTTGGTCATCCCTTTGCTTTGACATCCCTTTGCT
This sequence comes from Cladocopium goreaui, assembly GCA_947184155.2. Taxonomy (NCBI): domain Eukaryota; class Dinophyceae; order Suessiales; family Symbiodiniaceae; genus Cladocopium; species Cladocopium goreaui. The sequence goes on along the minus strand of CAMXCT020005702.1, from coordinate 280,113 downwards.
CTGTGACATCCCTTTGCTTTGACATCCCTTTGCTTTGACATCCCTTTGCTTTGACATCCCTGTTCTGTGGCATCCATTGCCCTGTGACATGCATAGCTCTGTGACACCCATTGCTCTGTGACAGCCGTTGCTCTTGTGACATCCACTGTTCTGTGACATCCATTGCTCTGTGACACCCATTGCTCTGTGACATCCATTGCTCTGTGACATCGATTGCTGTGACACCCATTGCTCTGTGAATTCCAATGCTTTGTGACGTCCAGTGCTCTATGACATCCATTGCTTTGTGACGTTCATTGCTTTGAGGCATCCATTGCTTTGTGAGATCCATTGCTTTGTGACATTCATTGTTCTTGTGACATCCATTGCTTTTTGGCATCCATTGCTCTGTGACATTCATTGATTTGTGACATCCATTGCTATGTGACATCCATTGCTCTTTGACAGCCATTGCTTTGTGACGTTCTTTGCTTGGTGGCATCCATTGCTTTGTGACATCCATTGCTTTGTGACATCCGTCGCTCTATGACATCCATTGCTCCATGACAGCCGTTGCACATTCATTGCTTTCTGACATCCATTGCTTTGTGACATCCATTGCTTTGTGACATCCATTGCTTCATGACATCCATTGCTTTATGACATCCATTGCTCTATGACAGCCATTCCACATTCATTGCATTGTGACATCCATTGCTCTGTGACATTCATTGCTCTGTGACATTCACTGCTTTGTGAGATCCATTGCTCTATGACAGCCATTGCTTTGTGCCGTTCATTGCTTTGTGGCATCCATTGCTTTGTGACATCCATTGCTTTGTGACATCCGTTGCTTTGTGACATCCATTGCTTTAAGACATCCATTGCTTTTATGGCAGTCATTGCTCTATGGCAGTCATTATACATTCATTGCTTTGTGACATCCATTACTCTATGACATCCATTGCTTCATGACATCCATTGCTCTATGACAGCCATTGCACATCCATTGCCATCCGCAACACGGAAGTTAGACCTTCAAACTTCTTTTTGATAATGGCTCAAAAGCACCAGAAGTTCAATATTTTGAATGTAGAGGTGATGACTTCATAAAGGTGATGACTTCATAATGCAATTCCTGAAATTTTTACAGTTCCATATCATTTACTCACTTGAAAATGGGCGATTCATCCCATTTACTCACTCAAAAAAATGGTGCTTGAATTTATTTATAATATGTTTTTCATTGCACCTTAAATCACCTTCTATAATATTATTGTAAATAATATATATATATATATGATATATTATTACATCCCATTTCCTGCACTAATTTTGCTAAGGCGCTCGTGTTCGGGCATCTTGAAGCCCAACTCGCGGAAGTACGGCAGGGCTCCGGTGGACTCGCCCAGATACACTGTGCGACCCCCCATGCCCAGCAGCAGCACGTTGTCGAACAAGGTGAAGAGCGAATAGCGCGGCTGGTGTACCACCATAACCACCTGGCTGTGCTTTCAGGTTTTTTGGCCCGATTTTTTGTTCAGTGATTTTAAACTAATTGGTGGTATACCTACCCCTCCGAAAAATATGACTTCGTCAGTTGGAATCATTATTCCAATTCCCAATATATGGAAAAAATGTTCCAAACCAACAACCAGTTTAGAGTCATTTCTATTCGGTTATAACGTGTTATAACTCAATAACTAACCATAAATGGGGTGACTTACTGACCTATAACTTAGCTAAATCCAAAAGCTCTTTGGTGGCCCTCTCTAGAGACCCTCTACGGAGGCCTACGTGCATGTACTGCATATATTACTGCATTTATTTACATTTATACCAGCGCAACAAAACATATATGCTTGCATTTATTTACATTTCACATTGCGTATTAAAACGTTTGTGGTTGCATATAATAACATTTATGCTTGCGTATATCCACATTTGTGTTCACATTTCTTTACATATGTGTTTGCATTTGTCATTACGGGCTCAACATTTGTGGTTACATATATTCGTGCATGCTTGACATTTGTGGTTACATATATCCGTGCATGCTTGACATTTGTGGTTACATATGTTAGTACATGTTCAACATGTATGCTTACATAAAAATGTATCGCAGAGATAGTGTTTACATCATTTTACATCTGTGTGATTGCATATGTTTGTTTGTGTCTGTCTGTGGTCTGGTGCGGTATGTGTGTGTGTGTTTGATGTGTTTTCACACGTGATGATTGTCTGATCTTGCATATATATATATATATTGGAGATTGATGGTGCTGCTGCCTGTCACATGCATGCCATTGCCACATACATAGAGCCACATGCAGACACACCAGAAGTTGCTTGACATGCATGTTTGTGCATAGTTTATGTGATGCGATGTGCTGATTTGATGTGATATGAATATGAATGAATATGATTTGATATGGTAAATGGTAAACGGTAAATGATTTGATTTGTATGATGACATCATGATATTTGATATGAGATATTTTATTGTATTCCGCCTGTTATGTCATCTGTTGATTTGTTTTTTACTTGTGCAATTGGTTTGTGAGTGAATCATGAACTTATGAATCTGTGTCTGCAATGCTGCCTGGGTGTCGTTTGCCGGCCGACCCACTAAAATTTCAGTGCCAGGCCAACAAACAAGTTGGCTGTCAGTGGCAATGGTACATGTAACCACCTACCATCAACACATAAAAGAACTTAAAATATATAGTTTATAATTTATATTATAGTCTATAGTCTATAGTCTACAGTCTATAGTCTATAGTCTATAGTCTATAGTCTATGGTCTATGGTCTATAGTCTATAGTCTATGTATTTATATTCTTGTAAGATAAGATAAGTGTTAGAAGTTAGAAGGGTTTAATAATAATAATAATATTAATAATAATAATAATATATATATAATATGATATGATAATTTATACTTGTTAGGGTTACCAAAGATAGATGAAAACAATGATAGCTATCTATGATTCTGATTCTAGATCTTAGCCTAAGACTCAGACTCAGACTTAACTTAAGATGACGACTAATTACTAACCAATGACTCATGATTCATGATTCATGACTTATGGAAGCAACAACAACAACAGCAACAACAACAACAACAGAATCAATAAGCAACAACATAGCCATAGCCTTTCATTAAAGCTTATGCAAATGGATGGCTCCATTGTTGGGTTGCTGCAAATTGTTCGTGCTGAACGTGCACAGCGTGTAGAACCTGTTGAAGCTGAACACGTGACTGGGCTCATGTTTTGGCGGGTTCATTTTCCCTTCCTTAAGGACCGTTTTTCCTGAAAACATCTGAAACTGTGAGCTTGCCTTTGTAGATATTGACATTGTCCCAAATGGCCAGTGAGACTAACTCAATGGTTACAAGATTCAGTACCATGAATCGAATCATATCATTTCATACATAGGCATAGTGACAATGACAAAGCAAAATATGATGATTACACGGTTTTCAGATCACTAAACAGCACTAAAAACACCACTCTCAGGACGATGGGCAAGTGCAGCTTCAGAGGAATCGAGCGCCGCCAAAAACGTTTGGGAATCGCTCTAAAGCAACTTGAACTTCAGGTTTCAGTTTCACATTTTGTACTCACAACTCAATACACTACAAGGTCGTTTTTCAGTTTGCCATCATCAAAATCACACATTGTTTGAATGAAGCTTGCACGTTGAACATGGGTTTCATTTAACAACAACTCACCAAATCCTTCTGAGCAAAACCTAGCAGAACTCAGGCACTTATGGCTTTTGCCCGTGCAAGCAAAGTCATCAAACAGTTGAAGAAGAAACAGTCAAAAGGTGAATCCATTCTGGAGGACAAGATCAACAGAATGGCTTTACGAAACAAAGATTTGGTTGGAGATACTTGCCAGTGTAAGGGAGTAGGCCAGATCAGTTGTTTTTCTTTTGGTGCAGTGGATACTCTTGGAATTCAAGCATCTTAATTTCAGTCAACTGAAGGTGAATCATTCATGAGATGGGTTTTCATAATTATAATTCAGTTAAATTAAAATAGTTAAATTGAATTGTTCTTACTAGAATGGTCTCGTCTATGTCTAGTCTACAGTCTATAGTCTATAGTCTATAGTCTATAGTCTATAGTCTATAGTCTATAGTCTAATTAGTTTGCTATTGTATAAAAGTCCATGTCTATCGGTGTATAGAATGGTTGTAGTTTTAGTTAGTTAAAATTTATAGGTACGGTATCAGTATACAGTATACAGTATACAGTCGAAATTACAAGCTATTTTAATTACTAGCCATACTATTTTCAACGATAAATGATAAATGAGAACTAACTATATTCTTACTCATGGAATTACTAATTATCAGTCAATCATATTGATTTGTCGGTATGAGTTTGGATCAATCTATAATGTTTGTTTAGAGTTTAAACTGTATACTGTATACTGTATACTGTATATCAGTAACAACTCTTTCCAAAGTGCCTGCATCAGTGTTGCCAAGGAAGCTAGAAAGCAAGCCAAAGGAAAAGGAAGCCACAAACGCTGGACACCACAAGGCCTTTTGAAAACTGCGAGACTTGGTTGCAATTGGCAGGTCGCTCCAAACAAGTCACTTCAAGTGTAATCATATCAATGAATCGAATCCTGATATGACATGATATTCCATGATATTATGTGATATATGAGTTTTGATTTATGATATGATATGATTCGATATGATTCTGATATGATTGGGTATGTTTTGATATTATGATATGATAATGATATGATATTTAATTCAGTAAATATATAAAATGTATATGTATTGAATTATCAGAATCGAATATATCATTGCTGCCACTGCCAAACATAAACTACTTGCTTTTGTTAGTTAAGAAAGATACAATGAAAGTGTTTGGAATAGGTTCATGGATAGTAGGAATTTCAGGATGATACAAAGAAAACTCCCAAAGTTTATTCACCTTTGTTCTGCTGTGTAACTGCAATGAACTGTTCTTTTGAACTTAGCTTATCTATTGAGTCTGAGTCATTGTTCATTTTAAGAAAGCAGATTACTGCCTGTAGATCTAAATGTTGCATTCCTGTTCTCCTTCATTGTTTGCTGAGTTGTGTGACAAGTGCAGATGCAGTTAGTCCGTTTGCAGTGAGGCATGCAGGCATGCATGTATGTTTGAGTTTGTTTGTTTTCATTTCGTTTGCACTTATACGCAGCTTCAGGTTTGGGCATGGCATTTCGGAGTCTTCTGCATGGCAAACTCATTCGCCAGTTCAATTCTCAACTTCGAGCGCTGCATATTGGTTCAGGGCGTCTACCAGCTTTGTTCAACGAGCACCTTGGCACTTACGTGGGTATGAGATGGTATGTGAGTATCGTACCAGACCATATCATAGATTTGTGCAACATGTAACATGTAGAAACAAACAAATAGACATCAATACACACACAGAAGGGCAATATTGAATTACTATGATTAAATTGCACCTTAATTAATTGTTTAAAACAATTTATTATGATTAATAAATAACTATATATATATAATTTAAAAATATATAATATAATATAATATAATATTATAATATAATTAAATGTAATAATATAATATAACATAAAATAATAATATAAATAATATAATTATAATATAATAATAATATAATTATATAATACTAGAGTTGTTATCCCTGTATAAATACATATCTGTGGTCACTCATTTATTCATGATGCTGATGCAACAGATCGCACAGCAAGATCTCAATGTGAGGCTCGCAACGCGGTGGCTGAGCTGTACCTTGAACGACAAGCAGATGCTGTTCAGAAAGTTCTTGAGAAAGATCTTTCGATGTGCAAGTGTCTAGGTGTGCAATGTTGATTGGTGTCGATATCATCGATGCATACACCTAGGATATCTATAGTTTATGATATCAATATTTATATTCATATATTTATATGAATATAACGTTTAACTTACTTGAAACTTTCAAACTACTATTATATTAATATACGAATCAACTCATGTCATACAACTTTGTAACTATTCAATATTGATACTAATCATCAATTAATTTCGTTAGCTGTTTATTTCTGAGACAAGACTATGACTACTACGACTACGACTATGAACTTATGACTTATGAACTTATGACTCATGACTCATGACTTATGACCTTTGACTATGTCACTATGTTTACGGTTTTTGATTCTATCTGCTGCGATCTCAAACCACGCTGTGAGTATTTGCTCAAATGAACATGTATAGTCTTCTGTGTTCAACGATGCGAAACATTATATACGTTAGTTGTATACTTTCAATATACAATCATATTATCATATTATATTCAATTCTGAATCATAATCATTATGCAGGTAGGTATAACGGTGTTTTGAAGTAGCAGTGCACTACTGGGACATAGAGAGGGTAGGATTGGATAGCATAAGATATGATATGATTTGATATGATATGATTCTATATGATTGATATTGATATGATTCAATATGGTATGATAGAGATGATGTTATGTTAATGTTAGTGCAAACAAGGAACCAACTCAATAGACCACCAAGTCAACATTAAATTTCTTAAATAAAGTAGCAAAGTCCCAATCAATCCACAACCTGCTCCTGTGTGCTGTGCCCCCTAGGTTACAGTTGGAGTTCGACGCAACAACTCAAATGCTCAGGGTTCTGCAGGGTGCAGCGTCATTTCCTGTCATGATTCAGCGGTGGGGATTGTCTTGGATAAACTGCTACAAGGCTGTTCTGTCACTTGGCATTGTTTTTGGTGTTTTTGGGTGAGTCATGCATCTGCATATGTAATGTCTTTTCAAGGGTAGTTGAAAGTCATGAGTTAGTTATGAGTTATGAGTCGAGTTATGACTCATGACTCATGACTCATGACTCATGACTCATGACTCATGACTCATGAATATCATTGAGTCATTTGCAAATATTTGAGGTTGACTTTTTATACGATAGTATTATGATGGGGTAATGAATAATGATGATATATGATTATATGATATATGATTTGATATGATATGATGATATGATATGATATGACGATATGGTTCGGCATGAATATGCTTATGACTTTCTATGTGAATATAACAATAAAACTGAACTTATATTATATATTGTATACTGTATACTGTATACTGTATACTGCTACAATATGAGGATATTCTATAGAGATGTTCTTGAATGTTCATGATGTAATTCATTTTTCAGATAATATAGGCTATAGGCTATAGGCTATAGGCCCGGGCTAGCTGTAGGCTGTAGGCTATAGACTATAGACTATAGATATAGATGATTGGGTACCATTACAACATATTTTATCAAATTTAATACCAAACAATATCATAAATCATATATCATTCTATATCATGAATCATCGTGTCACATTTATATAATTATATAATATATATACAATATATATATATATATACAATATATATATAATATATATATATATAAATAGAATGTGTGTGCGTTTGAATCTGCGTTTGATGTGTTTTCTGAACTGTAGTTTGTGATCACGGTCAAAAACACAAGACACAACTTATATCATATCAACTTAAATAAAATAAACATGTAAGATACAATATATTAATATATTATATGATTCTGATATGATTCTGATAATTATATGAGATAAAATGATGTGATATCATAAGCGTCCAAAATCTTCAGCGCTCCTCTTTTCCTCTTGTAACTTTACCCTAGGCACGAGCCAATTGTGGTTTGCCCTGCAGTGCTTCGACGTGACGATGCTGCTCATATGTGGAAGGCAATTAACCACCTTGGGCCCAAAAAGTCACTTGGACTGGTATGCTTATATTTGGCTAGATGATTGTTGCTACTGAATCTAGTTATATGAAATTGGAACTGTTCAGCAAGTTGACACCTGTGCCTTGTTCAGAAAATGAACGAGCAATAGTATTGAGGTATTGTCTTGTAGTAAAGTACCATTGCAGGGGCTCAATGGATATGATGATGACATCATTTCAAACAAATTCAATTATGTGAAATAAAAAGATGAATGAATCTGAATGAACCGAATGATTTTACAAGTTCTTACATGATTCAGTTTGAACCTATGAACATTTGAATTGTAAAAACAAAAACTTAGTTGAGACATTGACATGTAGAGCAAACATGGCTTTGATTAATCTGGTTATCTGAGGTTGTGGAGCATTTTCGAGGGCAAGGAGTTTGGTGTTCTTTTCATCGTGTCGGACAGATGCAACACAAACCTGTCATTGATTATGCACACTATTTCTTGCAAACCAGAGAACACCATTGCTTCTGAGCTCATTGTTTAGAGTGGCGGGGTGGGAATTCAGTCTCGTAAGTAGTTTGCGAGGTGTCGCAGGTTGCACTGTGCCGATGCAAGATGCAAGTTTATATGGTTAACACTGAAACTGAGTACTAATACTAATTCCCATATTCATACAGACCCGATAGTTATGTGTAGATCCTGATAAGTTATATCAGTTATTACGTTATTTCATATTAATATTAATCATCAAATCATATTGTATGACTGTATGACTACAAAGTATTAATACTTTAACTGCTGCATAATTTTCGTAACTTTGCAGAAACCTAAAACTGTTTGTAACTTACAGAAACTTAACTGTAAAACTGTAAAACAACTCTGACTCTATTGCCTACTGTTAATTGCGATTAATTAGTAATTGTAATTGGTTTTGATTGTTTTTGATTGATTTTGATTTTGATATGAGATGGTGTCTATAGTTATTTTCAGTAGTCAGTTCATGATTTGATTCGTGTCAACTTTATTACGGGTGGACTCATCGATTATCAACTTATAATCAATTATCATTTTATCAGTTGTCAAGTATCAATGCTTTAGAAAGATTGACCAGTAGAAATTGTATGATGTTTTAGCTTCAGGGTTCATGGTTCATAGATTCATAGGCGTTTTTATTTGATACTGATTATCTCACACAATGGTTCCTTACATACTGTAACATGTTACAATGTTACACAACATTCTACATGCTGTCACATAACATACTACTGAATATACTGAATATTTGTATTCACATTTAACATCAAACTAACATATTTCATTGTTTAGTTAAGTTATAGTATAGTCATAGTTATTATAGTCTAGTCATAGTCATAGTATAGTATAGTCTATGGGTTTTTTTATTGTTTAATTGTTTTATTATATTATTTTTTGATTATTATTAATTAATAATATAATATTAATGCATTAATTATCGTACACCGTGTTTCATAATTCACATCACAATAGCAGCCTTTTTTTGCAGCCATATGTTGCTGTTACTTACATAGCTTAACTTAAAACTACTACTTAAACTTAACACGCATGTCCCTTTGTTGGTTTGGCCTGCCCAGGTTTTATCTCACGGATGTGACCTACATGACATCCACTCCTGCTCAGAAAGAGGTATACTTCGTGCAAACTGCATCAATTCTCTTTTCTGCACCACAGCAGTTCTGAGAGCAGGCCCTGTGTGGCTGGATCTGAAGACATCTATGTGCCTTGTCTTATCTATAGCGGCCATATTACTCACTACAATATTATCATTATTCATTGATGTTTTGTCATTTTAATGTTAAACAAATAATAATTTAGTTTAATTTTAATTTTAATATATCTAGTACGACTCATCTTTGTGCCTCTGAATCAGTGCTGAAGTTATGTTTTGCTTTCTTTATTGGGGCCACTTAAACTCACATTGCTCAGATTCAACGGCCAGCATCGACTAATATACTGACTGACTGAGCCTTGCTAGTAGTTGTAGTGGCTGATATGATGTGATATGATATGATATGATGATTTTGTTTTTTGTTTCATGGTTCGTCATGTTTCATGATTCTATGTTAGATTTTGCAATCTAAGTGAGGTTCTGTGATATGATGTGCCTGATGTTTGTGTAGCTTGCTTAAGTCATGTAATGTAGTTGTAAGTACTCTAGTTTATATTTCAACGTTTCACATCACATGGCACTTGTAAATATTCATACCATGGGTGTGTGATTACTTTGCACTAGTTTATACTATGTATGCATGTTGCCATGTTTGTGATACAAACTGGTTTTAATCCATGCCCACATAAAAATGACAAAATTTATTGATTTGTTTAATGATCCATGAGATGATCTGATAATATGATATGATTTGATTTGATTCATATGATTTGATTCATATTCATCTGATTGATATGATATGATTTTGATTGAAGTATTTACGATATTTTATATTTGATATTTGTTTGAAATTGAACATATATGAATCTATGTTTCGGTATCATGTGATGATATGATAGATTTGGCGGTTAATGAATCAATAGGTTTTCCGCAGTTGTATCAACTTTGACTCATCATTGATCATGATGAACTGAGGAAAATTATGTGCAGAAGATTGTTCCGGGTGAAGTTCCAGAAGCCAGATCCAGCATTTCGACGACATGCGCTTGCTGTGTGCAAGATATGCAAGGTAGATGACAAGAAGGCAGAGTTACTTCTTCGATATGCCAATGGAAATTGGGCATCACGGTGGGTCTGTCACTACTGCACTTTTGGATGTTGCAATTCTTCAGAGGACCGTTTTTTTTGGCAAAGAAGCTGGTTGTTACCTTGTTTGCTGGACAACTAAAATGCAGACTAGACTATGCCTAAGTACTAGTTAGTAAGTATTAGCATTCGTAATTTTAAGTTTGTGATGTTTATGTTTGGTTTCATCAACAAATGGTATCACAATGGCGATGACTCATGACTCAGACTCATGACTCATGACTCATGAGTGTCACAAATGAAATGTCAAAATGTCAAAAAATAGATTAGTAAGTAATGAGTATTTGTTCGCAACAAGTAGCAGTACAAACAACGGTAAGATAGAATGATATATGATTATATGATGATATTATATGATATGATATGATTGATGTGATATGATAAAATTTCATTATTGTCATGAGCCAGTTATGGTTTATATATATATAATTGTAACTTAACAAAAATAGATATGATATGATGATATGATATGATTATATGATGATATATATATATGATGATATCGTTGTTTGACCCACATGCAATGACATGACATGTTGTTATGTTTTAAGGATCAATTACAATTATGATTCATAGTCATAGTATTCATGTTTGTTTGAATATGCAGATATGTTTTGGTATGATGATTTGGTATGATTCTGGTATGGTATATAATATGATGATACAATATGAGTCATCATATTTTAATATGAGTTTTGAGTCATGAGTTATGAGTTGATAAGAATAGATATGATTTGTTTTAATTTCAAAATGATTATTTGATATGTGAAATGATTCGATGTGGGCATGGGTTGTAAATATAACATATCATATATACATTATAAAAGTATACATGTTTTTGTGGATAATTTGATTTATGGTGTACTATGTTATTAGATTAAGGTAGTATGATCATGATCTAATAAAATGATGTTATGATTCTGACGCTATTTATGATATTTATGATATTTATGATTTGCGAATTGTTTATGATTCATGACTCGTGAGATTGACATTCATTGATGTGTTTTGATATTATTCTGGTTTGATTTTATTTCACATTTGCGTTGTTGTTCTTATATGATTCATGACTCACTATGAAATGGCTTGGTATGTTAGGGATCATATTATTTTTTCCAAGTGCAAAATAAGTATTTAATAATGAGTAATATATAAATAATAAATAATAACTATTTAATTAACCATAATTGGACCATATAAAATATATTGTAATATAATACGTAAAAAATACAATATAACTTAACACAAATGATTTACATTAGTAAATAGTTATTTTAAATAGTTTAATGAATAACAATAGAACTTACCAAGAAAGAGTTGGTATGACGATATGACGATATGATTCTAGAGCAGACCAGTGACTACTGTGTAAGTGTAAGGCTGCTTTATAAATTTTAAAAAAGCAAATCTGTATCACCGTAGATGTATAAATGAACGGGACGATGATGATTTTGATCATTATGATAATAGTAATTAATAATGATAATTATGCAGGCAGACATGTGCATTTTGTTTCGATTCTGACATCCTAGATTGCCTGGTTTCTAAAGGTTAGGTACTATGACATGTGACATGACATAGCCAAAACCCAATAGACCCAGCGCAGTTTTGCATGCAGGAGTCTTGGGAAAAAACCTGGTCTGCTATCGAAGCTGTTCTTTTGGCACGATTGCCTTCAACGCCTTCTCTACATCGTTGGACTGCCTGTCACTTGGTTGACTTTGTGGGTGTTAGATTGCATGACCGGAGTCTGCCTTGTACTTGTACTTGTAACTTATTTTGAACAGTGTTCAGTCTTCCCAACTACTGATCAGGTTTAAGTATGTGATTGATAAATGGTAAGTGTTTATTTATTAATTGAATATATATATAATATGTTTTATATGTATATGAGTATGAATTATTATATGAATGATGATGAGGATTCATTTAATTATCAATATGAATCATATGAATTTGATATGCTATATTATTATGCTATTCATCATTTATCAACTATCACCATCAATGTTCCGCAGCAGCAGGTTTCAATTTTCAATCACTGATGCAATGACCAATGAACAATAAATGCAATCAATTATGTACGTATCAATCAATTATCAATTCATTTCATTTCTACAAAGTTTCATCATTTTAGACTAGAAGAAACAAATATATATAATTATATGATTGTAAAGCTGATGCTGATGCTTCCAGAGTTTGCAATGCCCACCAAGCAGTTCATTGGCAGCCAAGGCATGTGTTATTTGTGTGCATCTACCTGTGAGGGGTGTTGATAGTTCAAATCAACTGTGGAACACGCCACATGGTGTAGGTCTCTTCGTGATGACTTGTGATAGTGATAATTGTGAATTGTTCCTGTTTAATTTGTGATAAGAAACATGTGTATCTTTTAAAAAAATGTTGAAATGTATGGATCCAACTAAACTATACTAATACTAATACATATTCATTCACCAGTAATAGATGATAGTTGTCTTTATTGACATTTCAATCATTATGTTTTCTATCACATATTCAACATTATAAATATCACATTATTATTATGTACATAAATAATGATAATATGTATAACCATTTGATAGGATAGTTGATATAATTAATTATTTAAATATATTTATATGAATGATGTTTAATATTCATATGAGCGATTTGATATTGATATATATATATATATATCAGAATCATATCATATAAAATATAACATCCTAAAACAATTATAATTATGTTTAATTTTTAATTACTATAATTATTAATTATGCTAATTTTACTATATCTATGTCTATGTCTATCCTATTAAAATTATTATCGTATTTTTTTTACACATGATTTGATGTGACAGGGCTAGTAATAGCGATATTGATATTGACGAAATGAGAATTTGGTTTCATTGATTTTGATTTGCCAAAAAAGATGTCACAATTATGTCACTATGTCATGTCACTAATCTAATACTACAATCACTACCAAACCATATTTTAAAGTTAGTAATTGATATTTGGTATGGTATGGCGGTATTATTATTGTCATTGTGTCAGAAACATATATCAAATCATCACATCCAGATGATTCGCGATGTGCGCCTAGGTCTCGAGCCAGCACGCTGGTATTTGCTTCTTCAACTCTTCCATCGGATGCTATCATGGGGCTGGTGGTATCTATATTCCAGGAAGCATGATGACAACCGGTCATTTTTCTATGAGGATGCATGTGACACAGCTGATGGAACAGCGTTTCCAGCAATTGACATGGGTGGAGATGTCGGTGAAGAATCCACCAAAATGGATCTGGATGAGTTTCTTGCTTTTGGGCAGGATTCAAGGGAAATCTTTACAAGGCAGGAACGTGTCAGAGCAAAGAAAGCAGGGGAATGGATATCGAGTGAAGGCATGATTTAATCACTTGCGCGTCTGGTTGTTGGAACAACTCCAAACGAGTCTTACCTACATTTCCTTTTGAAGGAACATTCTGAACAAACATGGACAGGACAATTTGGGCTGCATATGATACCTTGTGTCCAGCTATGTCAGCCTTGGAAGTCGCCAGCTTTTGCAATTCTGAATGAGTATTGGCTGCTTCAGACTTCGTCAATCCGCACTGCTCTGGAAATACTGGAAGGGCTGCCCGGAATCGATTGGGATGCCGAAGAAACAACATTCTTTCAACTGTTGGTGGATATGTCCTCCTGTGTTTGGAAACGATTGGCAAGAAAGCATCTTGCATATCCGTGGAGGCTTGCAATGTTGCTGGATCCACATTGTTCCGCCACAACAAAAGAGAACCTTCTGGCAGATTTTTTTGGGCAAAACATGTGCTGCCTAGAATCAGGGTCTTCTCAAGATTTGAAGACACGATTTGAGGCTATTGGAGTGCAAGGCTGTTTGGAACTTGGATCGAGCTTCATGCGGTTGATGGTGCTGATGTTTTCATCAAAGACCACCAATGTGCAGCTCGAAAATGATTTTGCCAGAGCAACTACATCCAGATCCTACCTCCATGGCCAGAGACACTGTGCCAGCACAATGGCAAGCAAGCATTTGCTCGCAGAATTGAAGCACCAACACTTACTTGCATTGGATTTGGACAAGGATGCCAAAAAAAGAATTCAGAAACGGCAATTAGAAGACAACCCTAGAAACAGTGCTTTGCCGGTTGAACTAGCCATGCTACAGACACAAGACGCTGCCGGAGTGTCTACAACAATTTCTCTCAGCGGTCGCGTTGAAGGAGTTGATCTACAGAAAAACAAGACAGGCAAAACAGATTCAGGAATCAAGAAAATGAATGGGTGGATTTGTTGTTTGAAGGATGCTTTTGAAGAACCACTGCGTCCTGGTGAATCACAGACGGATCGGTATGGGCGCATTCGATCAGAAGCACAGGAGCGGTTCAAACGACCTGAAGTCAAATCATATTACCGAGAGAAGGCAAAAACTATGAACAAACAGATTCAACTGGACCGCCGCCTTGCAGAGAAACCATGTTTGCTTGATTTGGTCACAGGCACAAACCATTCACACGTTGGGCCATGGGGAATTGGCGATTCTGAATTTGCTGTATCTCAGAACATTCTCGCCGACAAGATCAGAGAGAAAGCCTTCATCACCTCCAGCAACAAGACATTTTGTGTACCTTTGCTTAATTTAGCTTGACCTGGTTGAAATCATTATATTTATATATATATATATATTTATATTATTATTATATTTATACATATTATATATATCATCATATTTAGTAATGCTCTAGTTATAGTTATAGTAGTTATAGTTTATTTTTATAATTATAACTATATTCTATAATTACATTATTAGTATATTATAAAATGATATAATAATAAAATTTAATATTGTTCAATTACTATTTGTTTATCATATAATTTTATATTACGTCTTTAGCGGATGGGTGAGTCTATTCCGATCCTGATTCTCCCTATTAACCATAATTTATAACCTATAAGCCTATAACCTATAACAACCCCAAACTTATTTATAACTATGATTAAATTAAATATCCAATCGAATCACATATCACATATCACATATCATATCACTGCACATATCTTTGAAGTGTTTGAAATTTGGTGTGACTGTTGACTCTTTTGGCTCTTTTGACTTTTTGACTTGGCTCTCTTGTCAAGTCTTGAGTCTTGCCACTCCTGTCATTTGTCTGAAGTCTTGGCTTATTGAAACTGATCACAAACTGATAATTTGATAATACAAATTAAAGTTGGATTTGTGACTTGTGCTGTTTAACTGTCACTGTTAACTGTTAACTGTTAACACTAGACTAGACTATTAAATCATTAATGATGATTAATTAATTTAATTAATACTGTACTGTACTACTTGATTGTTAATATTGATTTAAAAATATTAGTAATCAGTAATTAGTAATTAGTTAATGCATTATAATTTATAATTGCAAAATGTTTAATTTAAAATGCAATATACTAATATAATTTAAGTAAAAAATCATCTATTCACTATTAGTTCTTGTTACTTCTTCGAATTATTAATTCACAATTAATGAATAATTCACTTATATATTGTGTTGAACGTTTTGATTTAGTAACAATAATTGTCTTATTTAATTTGTAACCTTTAGCCTCTAGCCTTTAACTTACAACTTTAAACTTGCAACTAATCATAAACTTATAACTTATAACTCCTATAACTTATTATTTGTAACTTTTGACGTACCCGTATAACTGTATAACTTAACTTAAACCCTTTAAACTAGACTATTGACTAGACGACTATGACTATGACTATAACTACAGCTTAAAATAACATATAATCATATACATTTAATTGATATGTGATTATATGATAAAACTATATTATTTATCAACTTACAGAAAATAATACATCAATACTTGTAAACTTACTTATATATTTTTCTGATCTGATGGTATGATATGATTTGATACAAAATTGACTGTAAAATATAACAATATTAGTACATTGTTTATAATTATACTAACTTCTACTTGTTTTCCTTACTGATTTAACTTAACTTAGCTTACTTTACTGACTTACTGATTATAAATTATACTGTGATACTGATACTTGTGCTCCTTGAAGCTATACAGGCTATGGCCCTGGAAGTTATTAAGTTGAGTTATTGTTATACTATAGATTTATTAGACTATTAAACTATTATTATTTTTACTCACATACCATACATATAAATTTATAAGTTATAAGTTATAAGTTATAAGTTATAAGGTACGGTACAAGTTAAGTTATAATAAGTTGTTAGGTAATAAGTTAGTAAGTTATAAGGTGTTCGTGGCTACAAGTGGAAAGTTTTAAGTGGTAAAAAATATATAAGTTGCAAGTTGCAGTTATAGTTACAAACTTACAACTTTTAACTATGACTATGACTAAGCCTATGGTCATAGTCATAGTTAAAAGTTGTAAGTTGTAAGTTGTAAGGTAACGGTAAACGTTATACTTACTTATTATTATTAATAATCCTATAATTAATAATTATACTATAGTCATAGTCATAGTCATAGTCATAGTCTTGAGTTATGGTAACGGTATGGCATGGTGCTTAGAAGTCTATAATTAAATTATATTAATATTAATTAATAATTATTAATTATTAATATATTATATTCTTTTCTACTATATGAAAATAAAATAGGAATTATCATCATTATTAATTATTATTTATTAATTTATTAATTATATTTTATATTCTTATTGTTTTAATTATGTCGATATTTCAATTTATTTTCTGTGGTAGCTATGTGGTTCTGAGTCTTTGATTAGTGTTGATCTTAGTTGAGAGTTGCTCTGAGTTGTTAACAATTGGTTAACATTCCGTTTTTAGTTCTTAGGCGCTTATAATGATACCGATACCGCCAATACCGATACTGAGCCGATACTGTGTCCTTTCAGTTGTTCCACCTCCTCTGTTGCCAAGGACCAATATGGAGATGTTATCGAAGAGGACGGCAATCTTCCTCCCAACCTCACAGTTCTGGAAACGTTTTGCATGAAGTGCGGAGGATGTTTTCATTCTTTGCCAGACGCTGAACAGACCAACGTCCTTCAGACTTTGAATACACTGAAAAATGTTGCTCGCTTTCACAGAGGTGAAAAGGTTGGTGATGATCTCATTTCGCTGCTCATACTCGCCAGACCACAGACTGATGGTGTGCGCGGTGGTGGCAGTGGTATGTTTGCATGGATGTGTGTCCAGGTTTCGCTTTGTCCACTAGACTTGTGTCTCTGGAAATGCTCAGTCACACCATATGGCAAAGATGGTCAGTCTTGGTGCAATGGAGTGTTGTGTCCAAAAGCCTTCTCTGCTACCTTGGAGTTTGAAGTCAACTCAGATGACGAGAGAGAGTCTTCATTGATGTCTCCACACCTGCAAACTATGCATCAGATTGCTTTCGCACATCGGCAAAATGGATTTCAACCGTTTGAGCTCAGATTGGTGCGGAACTATAGAATTGTCAATTTGACTACGATTGTAGTGGACAATGCAGAGGAGTGCTTCAAGCTTGACAAGCAAGAAGCTGTGCAAAATGATGATGAAGAGGAGGAGGATCCAAGGCATGACATGCTTCTGAAATGCATGGCGGCTTTGAAAAGCCATCACGGAGATGGAAAAGCTCGAGCTGCAACCACTACAAGACATGCCAGCGATGAGCCTCGTCTTAAGGGTCAGCGACGTCAGCGAAAGACATCTGGTCTAGGCTCTGAACAGTTGTCAGCAGAGACTCTTGAGACAGATGCAGAGTCAGGGAATCAGCGTTCAAAGATTGGCACTGGTGGTGAACAAGACATTGCTGCCTCATCATCAGTATCAGTATCAGGCTTGGTAGTGTCGAAAATCAAGATGTTGGTTTTGTTCACATTGCCTGTGAACATGTTTGCTGCTATACTTATCCTCACTATTGATGACATGATATGATTATCACTAAATTACAGACTACTTAATAGTTTGTTATGGATTTGATGTGTCAGTTTTTACTACATGATGATTCGATTCATCATAATCATAATCGTTTAATTTAATTGTTTAATTTTAAATTAGTCTAGTCTATTCACGATCCGCAGAATCCTGAATCAAGATGCACATATGAACAGGTTCATAGGTAAGCTAGAGGATTATTCTTGCTCACTTACCTACTTTGATAATTACTGCTAATAGTATCAACTAACATTACTCACATGACTCACATTATCATAGTGAGGGCTCACTCTGACTCATGACAAATCATCAAATGACGAGACCATAGCCTCTGCCAGGTGAGCCAACAGAGCTTGAGGTGAATTGGGCATATGCCAACAGCGTCGAAAGCCCTTTGCCAACAGACATTCCTGCTACAGGTTCAGGTGAACAGACATTATTGGCTCCACCGAGTCAGCTCAGTGTGGATGCTGATGGCTACGTGATGTGTTCGGAATCTATGCAATGCATTGGAGCCTTGTTTCCTTTAAGAATATATGTCTACTACTACTATATTTTATTTTATTTTATAGTAAATATTTAATAATAATATAATAATAATTTTAATAACTTAAACTATAAGTTGAACAGTCCGTTGGAATTGTTACCCCATGGCCCATTGTAATAGGTTGTTCTAGCCAAAGGTTTATGTTTTGTGGTTCTATTTTGATGTGATGTCTTTTAAGTTTATTTCAAATAATTTATTTCATCTGTTAATCATGAATCTTGTATCATGATTCAATATTCATATTCACATTCCTGGTTCATTGTCCCTGCCATGTTTGTTTATGGACCCTTTTCTCAGGAAGGATCACTCAGTTGCATGTGACCAAGCCTTCCAAACATGCTCTTAGCGCTACATGCTATCTTCACAGCAAGTGCTCACAGATCAAGCGGATCAGCCAACTTCCAGAGAACAATCCTGATGCAGTGTTGTTGCATTGGTTGTGGATGGGCAAACAGAGAACAACGAGAAGGGCAGAGGGACAAGCCCACATGCGAATGTGGCTCGCTTTTCTATTGTGTTACCTAACAGTCGGTAGAGATACTGATATTCATAGTTTCATGAAAGCATTATTTGACATCAGGAACATTTTGTGTTTTGTTTCTGCATTAGTTGTTTGAATAATTTCAGGATCTGTGTTGATTGTGTTGTTTTACAGATGTATTTTACATTACAGCTGCAATTGTGGGTGTTGCATTGGTGGTTCATTGCTGGATCATGTGCTTCAACTGCTGCTTCAACTCTGAGGTGGCTGGAAGCTATCAATCTGTTCAAGCCAGAGAAGCCCAAAGGCTGAGTTTCACCACTGATTGGAGGTTTGCCGCTCTGTCTACCGGTTTCACATCTACAGGATCAGGGTATGATACGATCGCTGTGGAATCTAAACAGTCTCAGAAGATCGTCTGAAGGTTTGCTTTTGCACAGCTCGAATTTCACAGCATGGTACAGTCAAGGTCGCAATCATGAGTCAATGTTGTAGTGATGCATGAAACCATTTCATTCAGTCGCTGCCACAGGACAGACAACAAAAAACAAACTGCACAAAGTCGAAATGCCTTACACTTACACGGGGATATGCGTTATGTTATGCAGCATGCAGCATAGGCTAGGGATCAACAAAAACATAAAATCATATTCAATATCAGGATCAGTCATTTCAATTTGACAATTGCTTGTGATTTGCATTCGTAATTGACAACTGGTAAATTAACAGTCAAACACAGCAGCATGTATCTTATTATTAGATTCAGATACATCAAACTATTTACATATTTATACACACATATATATATAATAAATATATATATATAATATATAAATAATATGTACTGCATTCATGATTCATGATTCATGATAGAATGATAATATATATAATATTATATATTATTATATAATATAAATATGATATATATAATATATATAATTTAATTTAATTTTGGTATTTGTATACTGTAGATAATATATTGTTACTATTGTGTTTAGTACAGTATAATTGTACAATATTTATATTTATATATTCATATATTTATATAGTGAGTTTATATAATATTTAAAAACAATAGAACCATACTGTACCATAAATCAAATAATAATATTAAATTTATATTGTTTAAATTTATAATCTATATTAAAATTAATATATATATATATAATATACAGTTTGATTAGTTTGTTTTAATTCATTGTTATTTTAAATTATGTAATAATAACAATGGTACCAAATAATAATAACAATAATATAATGTGTGTGTAAATATAATCACTTAATATTAATTGAATGTTTATATATATATATAATATAGGTATATACATAATTTTAATTCAAAGAACTATAGTTATTGTAGTTATAATTTTAGTCATAGTCATAGTTGTCATAATCATAGTCATAGTCATATTTTTAAATGAATTATATATACGCGTGTTTGCACCTAGAGTAAGTTTGCACACTTAACTTATTTTTATTTGTACAAATTCTTGTTTAGTTAGGTTCATTTCGTTCAGAATCAAGACTTCAAGACATGGTTTGGTTTGGATGTAACACATGAAGTTATATATTACAATAGTTTTTTTACTTCATTTCATTCATTTCTCATATAAATTCAACCCTTTAATTATGTGATGATTATATATATATAATTTAATGTATATATATATAATTTAAATTTAAAACGTACAATTATTGATATGAATGAATATGTTAACAGATAGAGTCATGTGATGTGTATTATTTTAAATGTAAGCACCCTATATCAGATATTGCTGCATTTGTGGTGGCATTTATGTTTGCATGCTTGCGCCTGTTGCTGCATTTGTGTTTACATAAACTACACATATGCTTGCATTTGTGCTAATGTTACCCTTGACATATAAAACATTTGTATTGACATTTATCACTACATAAAATCACATATCATACGGCATATATTTACATTTAGATGTACATTTGTTTACATTTAGCATTGCATTTGTTTACATTTAGCATTGCATTTGTGTACATTTAGCAGTACATATGTTTACATTTAGCAGTACATTTGTTTACATTTACCATTGCATTTGTTTACATTTAGCATTACATTTGTTTACATTTAGCATTGCATTTGTTTACATTTAGCATTACATTTATTTACATTCAGCAACATATGTAACTACATATCAGATTAACATTATTTTCATCTAGCAGCACAGTAAATGGTTATTTTTAATTTAATACAATATATTAATACATGTGGTTACACTGTCCAACCAATTTACATACATTGGACCAACACTGTTCATGCCCCAAATAGCCTATGTCACAACAATTGCAAACATATGCATCATGAAATGTATCAACAAGTGCACATATATGTAGCATCAAGTGTCATTATATGTAACAACAAATGTAAATATATGTAACAACAAATGTAATTATATGTAACAACAAATGTATAAGATCTTATTTTGTGAAAATAAGATCTTATTTTATGTAATTGCACAAAATAAGATCTTATTTTCACAAAATAAGATCTTATACATTTGTTGCTGCATTTAAGTGCACATATACTTACATATATGTTTACATATACTTACATATATGTTTACATATACTTGCATATGTGTTTACATATGATTACATATGTGTTTACATACACTTACATATATGTGTACATATATTACGTATATATAAAAATATGCATTCATTTATGTGGGTGTGAGTAGATACATGTGTGTACGCTCTCATCACCACAACCACAACAAGTTCAGACAGGTACCATTACAATTGTACCCAAAGACCGAACACATGTCATAACAATTGCACACACATGTCACTGTAAATGCAAACATATGTAAGAACAAATGTACACATATGAAACAACAAATGTACAAAAATGTAACAAGAAATGTAAATATATGTAGCTACAAATGTAACCATATGTCAAGCTAAATGTCAGAAGAAATGCATAAGATATTATTTTTAAAAAATAAGATCTTATGCATTTCTTCTTACATTTATTTGATAAATGTCACAATAAATGCATAAGATCTTATTTTGTCAAAATAAGATCTTATGCATTTATTCTGACATATAACTAATAAATGTCAAACTAAATGCATAAGATCTTATTTTTGACAAATAAGATCTTATGCATGCCCTCTAACATATAATAATTATATGTCAGAATGTATGCATACGATCTTATTTTTCAATCATAATATCTTATGCATTTCTTTTGCATAGGTACTATGATGTACACTATTCACTATTGACATATATATATATATATAACTAGATTGCCTTTGAAAGGGGTCCTCGGGGTAAAGGGTTCCTGGGGTTTAAACGGTTTAAATAAAATAAAGAAACAATTTCATTTAGGAGACATGTTTGGCGTGTGCACGGCGCACAGCCCAGCATCCCTTTCACTCTGAGGACCATTTTCAAAGGAAATCATGTTATAGTTAAGTTATCGTTATCGTGTATATTTTGTTTATTTATTTTCCAAAATATAATACAATAGAATTTCATATGTATAATTAATTCACAATTTATATAAATATAAAGTATATTAATATTGCTTGTATACCTTTTTAGATTTTTATTTGTTTAAATAAATATAAATAAGGTCATATATAATATAATAATAAAATAATAATAATAAATATATATATATATATAATTATATATATATATTGTTTATTTTATAAACTATATAAATCTCAATAATTCATATGATTAATTTAATAATCATGAGTCAATGAATCATGAATCATGAATCAATATATATTTTGAATGTATATATTCTAATTTACAAACGTATAAATATACTTGAGCTGCTGTGTTTCGCTAAATACAAACATACATACATACATACATACATACATCTACTCAAACAATCGGCAACGAGTTTATTATTTGTTACATGATGATGTTGCGATTTGCAGATATGCAGATGCACCACCAACAAACAACGGTTTGATGCCATGGATGCAGCTAGCAGCATAGTTCAGATTGCTCCAGAACCAGAACAAGTACGAGAAGATGCTGCTAAGGCTGACGCAGATGAGAGCGACACCAATTCGGCAACTTCTGTTTCAGACAGTCCGCTTCTCGATGTTGTTTTTTTTCCAGGATGGATGCCTATGCCTCTGTTCTTAGAAGACCAGGTGTCCCGTTTCCTTACATTGACTATTTGCCTGGCGACAAAGATCAATCTAGTCAGGAAGAATCTGATGGGCATGATGGAGACAGCTGCTCATCAGCTGAGAACTTCGATGAGCCAAATCACGATGATCACGAAGATGAAGATGATGAGGTCAATGACTCTGACAATGAAATTCAAGGTGACAATGAGGCATCTAAGTCTACCAGTGTTGGCACAGGCAGCGTTGAATCATTAGCATCTCCAGACAGTTCCTTCGAACGTTTGGACGATGTAAATGCAGTAGAAAGCACTATTGATGAAACAAAATCTGATCAGTCAAGTGATCATTCAAATGATGACTCTGATGAAGAAGGATCACATTCATGAACTATCAAAAGACAACGAATAGAATAGTCGTCTAGCAGCCTTCAGCCTAAACTCACAAATGTGAAAGTAAGACGCTGGACTGAGACAAAATGTGTTGCCTCTTTGGCTGCCCTGTGAAGTGACACTACTGCTGATCACATGCAGCTTCCATGCACCATGCATGCAGCCAACCACTTGTGTGTGTACTGTTGTTTTGTCCGAAAGAGGAAGTGTAGCGATGCGCCCATTCACCGACTCTGAGCATTCTCTGAGCAGTGATATTAGATATTACCATCACTATCACTGACACTGAAATCAGTTTACTTTGAATTTGAATTAACATCACCTAACATCAAAGGCTTGAATACTGAATACTTGTATGATTTTAATTTTGTGTGTTTTCTCCTGTGACTTACCGGATCTTCCTGTGACACTCGGTCACGACTGAGTTGGAGCCATGCCTTTGTTAGGAAACACAGTCAAGGCCAGGAAACGTGCTGTGCCCGGCAAAACCAGTAGTAATGGAAAGTGTGCGGCCAACGCAGCAGCATTGGCAACAGCACTACCCGCTTGTGCAGCAGCGTCGTCAGCCATTGATATGAACGAAGAGGCCCGATCAGAAAGGTCTGTGTCACATCGTAGTACGCGTTCAGAGATTCCAACATCCGACCAGATTGAGAAGTACAACCTTCCAACCAACTACAGGATCAAGTATTGTCGTCTTTGTGACAACGGATCTTTGACCACTTGCGACTATGTGGAGGTTGGGACTGCCTGGGGACTTCTACTGCCATGGGGAAATGGAACACGAGCATGTCCCAGTGGTGTCTATTGCAGGCGGGAGCTCAAAGGCACTTACTTTTAAATAAGTTAATTATATTTTGGTTTTAGTTAAGTTATGTAAATGTATCTGTATAACTACTGTATAACTGTATAACTTATTATTAACTGTAACTTACTTAAAACTTAGAAGTAACTGCAATGTCATAGGCGGTCATATTTATATTTATATAATTTATTATATATATTATATATATTATATATATTATATATATTATATATTATATTATATATATATTATATTATTATTATTACTATTATTATTATTATATATGACACTTTTGACTCTTGACTCTTGACTCACGACTCACGACTCATGACTGTATGACTTGTGACCTTACTACTAGCATCTAAGACTATGACACTGACTGGACTTAGAACGACTTATACTAACAATGACTGGGCTATGAGTAGACTATAGACTGTAACACTTCAGACTGTAGACTATAGACTGAGACTATGACTCAATGACTACGACTATTGCCGTGGACCCAACTCTGATTCTGACTATGACTGACTATCCTAGACTTGTGACTCATGACTCATGACTCATGACTCATGACTTGTGACTTGCTACCCATGACTTCAGGACTTATTTTGATTTATCTCACTTATGACGACTATGACTCTATGATGACTTATTAACTTATGACTTATGACTCATGACTCATGACTCGTGACTCATGACTGACTTATGACTCAAGACTCAAGACTCAAGACCTTTGACTACTCATGAAGCTGACTTTACGACGATTTATTATTGATTGTGAATTATGATTCCTCATGACTCATGACTCTCATGGCTTGACTTTTACTTTAGGCTCATTTGACCTTATGAACTTATGAAAACAAATAACCCACTGTGAGATTCTATATTATTAATTATTAATTATGATTTGATTCTGATGGTGCAAAATGAAATGATGGACATGACTGACTCATATGGCTCATATGACTCATATGACTCATGAAAGACTCAGACTTGACTTGACTCTACCTGACTTGTCCATGCTAACGTATTGATTCTGATGTATATAAATTTATATTTGTGTAATTGAATTCAGTGGTTCTGGGTGGCTACACCCTGTATAAATTATCTGTTTCTGTCAGGATCTGCAAGTACGTCTACTGCAATGGTGGCTTCAATGTGCTCTACGACACCATTCAAGACTACACGACTGCCATCCACAAGAACCCTTCGCTTCATCACGAGTTCTTGGATGCCAGACGCAAGTGGATCTCCATGAAAATTGAAGACCCTACATTGAAACTACGAGGTTCTTCTGATTTGGTACCGCCACGTCTTGTAGACATTGAGCAGATTCAGGACTAGTCGGGGTGGAGTGACTTAGGAAACTGACATTGCTCTGACTTCTACCTTCCTGGTATTGTTTTGATATTGACTTGATATCATGTAATATTTATCAATCATTGAATCAGTGTCATTTTTTTTGTTTTGGGCAGTTTGGGCGGCTATTAATAAATAACTAATAACTACAACTCAAAGGCTAGGCTGATGAGTCATGAGTTAAGTCAATGAGTAATGAGCTCATGAAACTCATTCATGAGTCATGAGTCATGGGTCATACATAGGTGTCATGAGTCGAGTCATGAGCCAGGAAGATGAAATGGAGGGCGAAGTTGAGTACTTCATGCTGCTTGACACCTTTGTCAAGAAGTTTGGCCAACCGGCCAAGGAGAAAATTGCCACTCGTTTATGGTTTATTAATTTCAGGTCGGTGTTTAAACAAATTGGTTGCAAGGATACAGTTGCAAAAGCAGGCAAAAAAATAAACACACACTGTGTCAATCATATAGTCATCTAGTCAGAAACGAAACTGTAAAAAAACAAGTCCACACAAAACATTTTGTGGTCTACTATTGACTATTTACTATTGACGACCACCTACGGTTTGTTGAAAGTTGTAAGTAAGTCTCGGTGGAAGCCATTTCAATCAGGTGAAGCGAACCTTTCGTGGAAAGACCATGGAAGGGGTTATGGTCGTGAAGGAGGAAGATGAAGGCATGTTCAAGATCACCAAGAAACAGAAACATGCAGTCACAATGTCTCAGCGTATGTCAGATCTGGAGCTACGACCAGGCCAAGCTGATGATATGTTCAACAAGGCAGTCAAATCGTTGTTATCAGCATGTGGTGAAAGCAATGAGGACTTTGTTCTTTTGGGATCATCATCGGCATCTTCGGTATCTAGCAGTCGCTCTGCCAACATCATTCTGAATACCGCTGCTCTCAACAAGGATGGCAATGATGGAGAAGCTGATAAAATCACTACCCGTGCCCACAAACCAGAAGAGAGAGGAGAAGCCAATTCAGATGATGAGGTTCAAATGTCATCATCAGGCCTGCTGAAAGCTTTTGCTTCGGCCATGGGCAGTGAACCATCTTCGAAAGCAGCAGCCCGGCCCAAAGCAAAACCAAAGGCTGCATCAAAATCTGGTGCTGGCAACGGCAGGAAAAGAAAGGCGGAGGCATCAGCATCAGATGAGTTGCCTGGGTCAGCTTTGTCGATTTCTGATCTTCAAACACCTGCTCCACGTGGTCACCAAAGCAGTGCAGATGATGAGACAGGCCCGAATGGCACAAAAAGGGGTCGTGCCAGCCAACAGCAATTGGCGGAGACTGATGGTCGCTTTGCCGAAGAGATGCGGCTGATCCTACAGCAGGTGACTGATTGCAAATCCAGCCCGATGCCAACAACATCAGAATTGGATCTGGTAAATTTTGCACGCCTTTCCGCATCCAGGCACAGCAAATCAGGGCAATATTTTTGGATGACTTGACTACTCATGTTTGATTTAACTACTTAGTTACTTAACATAATTTAACGTAACTTAACTTAGCTTCTCAAATTTATATACTCGTGAATCAGATAATAAATGGTTCTTATGACTCATGACTTATGACATGACTCATGACTCATGACTATGACTTCCACTAGAGTTTTTTCAAAAGAACATGCTCACTCAATTCGACGTTTACTTTTTGTCAAATAGTTTTAAGTTTTAGGCTTTAGGTTTAAGTCCATTGACAGGCTAGAGTAGGCTTGTTACTATCTTGCCACCAGCTTCTCTTCATTGCTGTCTGCAGGTGTTCAGAAGTGATGAGCAAATGTGCCAACAAAAGTTCTCAGATGAAGCGTCGCAAAACCAAAGATGATGATGCCAGCGACAAAGTGTCTGAATACCAACAGACAGCCACGATGTTTTACCGCTTCTTCAATGAGATCAGTAGCAGTGCACCTCGTCCTGCTGAACTTGCAAATGCTATGGCTCAGGTCACAGCTTGTGGATATGTGTGTGGCAATATGTGCACCATGAAATTGCTGAAGGCCAAGGTCTTTGACTTTGTGAAGTACACTCGCTTTTCGGACATTACCATTTGTGCTGCGGAGATCATGTCCAAAGAAATGCCAGAGTTGCCTGATCAAGACTTCTTCAAGCATCACTATGGGTTGATCTTGGAACAGGTGATGCAGAAACTGCTGCGCACGTTGCCACCAGCCAATTTGAAGCTCAATACTCCAACTGTTGCCCACTTGAGACTCTTCCTTGAGGCAGTGAGCAAAGACCAAGTGATTCTTTCAGAAACATCAGCCAATCAGATCAAGGCCCTTGTGAAGATCTTTTCAATGATGGACGACAAGACAATTCTCCCGAACCAGGTGTTGAATGCTGTTGCACTTGTGCGTGAAGGATCAGATGAATATCGCATGTTTCAAGCAATGAAAAGCTTGCCACAGGGAAACATTCTACTCAACGAAGCTCATGACACTGCTCAGAAAAGAATTGCAGCAGACAAATCGTTAGAGCATCTTGCTGCTGTCACCACAAAAATCGATCAATTGGATGCCAAGACCGAGATGTCTACATCCGAGCTCATTGAGATATGGTCTGAGCTGGTGAAGGTTGAGACGATGATGCAGGACAAACCCGGATCTGCAAACCTACCTTCTTTGCATGAGAAGTTGAAGGAGAAGGCTCAGTCATGCATTCAGGAGCACATCGAGTCTGAGTTTGCGAGCTACATCGCCAGCCAGCTCATGCATGCGACCAACAAGATGAAGAGCCTGGAATGTCCAGCCTGGAATGTTCTCGGCCTCTGCAAGTATATGTCGGAGGAATCCATTTTCAGGCCCGGCATGTTGGGAAAGAATACAACCTACAACCTACAGCAAAATTAGTTTTTATTGTTGTTTTCAGTTTCATAGACTCATAGAGGATTCAGACTCCATCCATTTTGCTCATTGGCTTATTGAATCTTATTGACTCAACTCATTACTTGTTGTGGCCAAATGCTGTTTGTTTATGCCTGTGGCAGGCACCATGCAACCATCAAAAAATGCTGTGATGCATTGGAACTCGGATGGTCTTCCGGAGAGTCACTCCCAATTCCACTCCAGAAGGTGCAGACGTACATGGACGACTGGGACAAATGTGAGCATGATCTGACCAAGAGTTACCCTGCAGCATCATTTCCCAAACTTCATGAAGCATTCACCAACTTTGGCAAGTACTTTGGTGAGCAAATGCAGAAGGGGTTCAAGGAAAAGAAGCAAGAACTGCATGGCAAAATGGTCAACTTGCTCCAAGGAGCACTCGTCAAAGAACCAGCTTCCTCAATTTGGCCTGATCTTCTTCAAGTGACTGAGGACTACATGAGACTTGGAACATCAGACGTGTTCTCTGAGGAAGAGCGCAAAGAGATGCATATCTTTGGACAAGCCACTTCTATTTTCCGCCAAATTGGCTTCAATGGTTTGAAGCTCAGTGTGTTTCTCTTGTTTTGACACTCATCATGACTAATTGTGACTCACTTGATGCCTAAGCCTATGACTCATAGACTCATAGACTCACGATTATGACTATGACCATGTCTATGACACGTGATAATGATGACTACTTACTACTACTCAAAACTTTTGACTCACAACTCACAACTCACAACTGACTTATGACTTATGACTCGACGACTTATGACTCTATGACTTACTCTTATCATGACTCATGACTCTCATGGCTTTTACATGCAATGGTATGATATGATGATATGATTCATATGATATGATTTTTGATATTGATGATATGATTATATGATTTGATATGACTTGATATGATATGACTTGACTCATGACTCATGACTCATCATGAGTGAGTCATGACTCATGACTCATGACCCTGGATTATTTTTTAATGATTTGCTTATGACTGTCACCTCTGTGTCATGTCAGGTCTTGCATACTCTGAAGCACCGGCGGTTCTGAAGATTTCCGCGAAGCCTAGTCCTGAAAGTACCAGCATGTTCTCTGCTCTGAAGGAGATGAAGGCTGGCATTGCGTCAATGGAGAAGTTTGGAGAACCATCAGTTCCAGATATCCTTTGCGGGCATGGTGTTGATGAGAAGGTCAAGCCACTGATTGTTGTTCTCAAGACCAAGTTTGCAGAGTGGTCATCCGACTTTTCCAACAAGATCGGTGAACAGTCGCAAAAAATGGCAGAAACCTTAGCATCTTTGCAGTTGCCAACATACAATCCTGATGATCACAATTCGTCAGTGAAGCAGTTTATGGCAAAGGCTTCTGGGCTGGAGAAGATCGCAGAGATAGTGGCAAAGCTCAAAGCGTTTGTCGCTGCCGCTACAACATGCTGCTCATTGGCTGGAATGGATAGCAACATTAGTGCTGTCAGTTCTGCTCTTACAGAGGGAAAAACATTCCTGTACATCTCCACTGTCCTTACGGTTTTGAGCTCACCTACATGGTCTTCAATGACACCTGAGTTGGCAAAGAAGACTGATACCAAACATGGTCAGCTTTGCAAGCACCTTGAGTATGCGCTGACCCATGCTTCCAATGATGGAATTTCTTTGCCTGGTGAGATTCAATCCAAAGCAGCCGAGTTGATGGCAATTGCAGGACTTAAAGTGTAGATCTTCTTGCACTTGGCACTTGCAGCAGCAGTGAGAAGTGGTGTGCGGCATTACGCACTTGTACAGACATTTTTTCTCAGTAGGACAGAGCAAATTGGACCTGATTCAAATGCCTTTGTGGGATTTGATGGCATTTTCGAGTCACAGTCACAGTACAATACTAGCAGCTAGACTGAGAGAATGTCTTACCGTGGGTTTTTGCCAGACAGGCAGGCCAAGGCTAGGGTCATCAGTGCATGATCTGGTCTACGTCACGGCCTCTTGAATCAGAAATTATTGTTTTTATTATATTTTTTTACTTACCTATTGCCTATTACCCAATCGAATCATAATCATCGTAATGAATATCATCATAAATCATATCTCTTATCCTCACGTCACATGAACTCACATTGTCACTTTGCACTTGCTAAACAGAAAAAGAGTCAGAGTGTTGGGCTGAAAGAAAACCCACATGTTACCGATGGATGAGTTGAATTGCAACCACTTCCGCTCTTTTTTGGGGTTGGTAGAAGCGTCAGACTGTGGGAAAATCCTCTGATCGCTTCCCATCC
The DNA here is from genome assembly GCA_947184155.2 of Cladocopium goreaui. NCBI lineage: Eukaryota > Dinophyceae > Suessiales > Symbiodiniaceae > Cladocopium > Cladocopium goreaui. The sequence continues at coordinate 248,761 of CAMXCT020005702.1, read as the reverse complement.
AGTGGCCAATTTACAAACGTTTACGAAGGCCACAAAGAACTTCTTAGCCCTTTATGCTCAGTGTTTCTCACTGAGTGATCCATACTCTGCTCAACAACGAGCTGAGAGTCATTCAAGCCGAGCTTTACTGCGTTACGCAAAGTCCACATTAGACAGACAGCATCAGCTGCAGAAACAAAACTCCAGCTGCTTGTGAGAACTGCCACTGCCTATGTGTTCATTGTCAGCTGCCAGTTTGAGAAAGGTGTGCACTGGCTAGCTAATTCAATTTTCTTTCCAAGTATTTTTGGGCCTCAAACCGTCGACCAGCTTTCCTTCTACAGTCATTGATTTGACATGGACATAGACATTTGCATTACTGACACTGACAGTACTGAGGGACAACAGGCAGTATGTCACTATGTCACATGTCATAATATTGTATATTTGTATCTTCATTTGCTGACCTTGAGCTGAAAATAGCATTCCAAAACGGAATCATGGCTCCAAAGAAAAGGCAGGCGGAGCAGCAACACGAAAAGGTTGGCTCTCCACCTGCTCCTAAGCGTGGTCGACCGAGGAAAAACCAGGATTCTGGTGATGGTAAAACGCAAGCCGGTTTGTCTTTCCCATCTGCGGCCCCAAAGGACCAAAGCTGTCTTGGTGCTGCTGGTTGTTCTTGCTTTGTGTTCAGAATTGTTTTGATCAGTAGTTGTAGCAGTCTTCATCTCCATCAACATTGTGTTTTTTTTTTCAAATTCTTTTGCGTTTGCCGGTATCGGTATCAGGTTTGACATGATGATGATGATGATGGTGATGATGATGATGGTGATGATGATGATGATGATAAATGACATGATTGCAACTATGTAATTTGATGTGATGAGTGATGATGAAGTGATGAGTCATGAGTCATGAGGAGTCATGATGAGTGAAGTGATGTCATATAATCATACTTGATGCGAAGTGATAATCGGCCCTTTGATTTACATTGTCTGACCAGCAGGACAAGTGTACAGTTCCTCTCCAAAAGGAAGAGTCTGAGGAGAAGCAACGTCGAATCGAAAGGGCAAAGGCTTTGCATGCAGCCGCGTTTTCACAAATCCATACCTCTCTTCGCGTTGTTGGAAAAGCATCGCCCTATCCTCCGAATCCGTCTGTGGAAGATGACCAGGACAAGGTTTTGTTTCGCATGCTGCTAGTGCACAGCTATATGATGTAGGAGGATGGATTTTTTGTCTTCAAACTTCTAGCCTATTATCAAGCCAGTTCACGCTGTTTGGTACGGTTGGGTATAGACCGTTAAAGGCTCAAGACTCAGACTCAAGACAGACCAAGGCAGTTTTTTTTTTTATCTTTGGCATTTTATATACTTATCAGTATCAGTGGTATATGATTATTTTATATTTATATAAATATAAATATAAATCATATAATCATATATTATTATATTATATATTATATAAGTATAACAGTATAACTTGTATAGTATGGTCGGTACAGTATGTGTATCTATCAGTTTTCATTTCTCAACCACCCTGACAAGGAGAAAGTAAGCTTGGAAGAGGAGTTGGGGAAGTTGGTTGCAGCGGAATTGGATGAGACGATGGACCCCGAATCAAATGAGACGACTGAGAAGACAAAGTCGGTTTCAGAAGAAGGTGCAACATCTTCTACTGTGGACCAACCTACCATTTCTATGTCACCTGGGCCTGTTCACATTGGGGAGAAACAGGCATGTGCTCCTGAGATCATTGCAGAACCTTGTGATCAAGGACCCTCTTCTCCCAAGGCATCGGAAGATGTTGGAATTGCTGCGCAAGCCAATGATGTTTCTCCAGACGCAAGTGTAGTTGAAACTCCTGTGTCTTCGGTGCCCGATGCAAAATCTGAAGATGTTCCCGGTGTTGGAATTGCTGCGAAAGCCGATGATGTTTCTCCAGACAAAAGTGTAGTTGAAACTCCTGTGTCTTCAGTGCCCGATACCAAATGTGAAGAGGTTGCCGATACTGTTCCTGATACTGCCGATGCTCAAGAATCTGTTCCTACACCACTGGGAGGATCTTGCCAGGAACAGATTTACCTGGCAGATACCATTGACATGATGGAGTCTCAAAGGGATGTTACGGAGACTACCAACACAGCCGTGGCCAATGCCAATGGTCACAATCTAGTGGAACCAGTGCATGCTGAGGATGGTGATCCAGAAGAGAAAGAGCTACGTGAGTTGACTCAGAAAGTTCTTGACCATGCGTCTTTTCCGGAGTTCCTTGCACAGCGTCGTTCTGAGACCGACTTGGCCCCAGATGAAAAGTATGTTTTTCCTGATCCTACAGAGTCTGCCCAAGACCTCTTGGATTTCAATGAGTTTCTCGTGAAGAAGGGCTTGCCAAAGATGAACATGACATTCATTGAGTGGCAAGAACCTCCAAACCCACTTGATCCAGAGGAGCCGCTTTCTGAATGTGAGGATGAGAAGGATGGGACACAAAAAGTAAAGGAGGAAACCACCAAGTCTGAGAAGAAGGATCGTGTTCCAATCAGAACCACAACTGTCATTCCAAAGGGACATGACAAAGTCAAGAAGCTGAAGATGACTGACATTTTCGCGTTGGCAAAGGGAAATGTGTCAAAGCCAAAGGGTGGTGAGATGGAGCCTGCCTCTGACAATAATGATGACAATGAATATGAATCGAACCTTTTCCAACAGATCAAGCTGGCCAAGAAGCATCGACTTTTTCGTTCAATGGTGGAGAGCACCATTGAAGAGTGCCAACTAGAGGAGGGTGAATGGATATTTGGAGATGATGATGCCGAAGCAGACCTAGAATCCTTTCTTGACTACTTGAAACGCCACGACGAGGTTCCCTTGACTGACTCATCGCCTCAAATGAGCTTGATCGAACACCAGGAGACAGATAGGTTGGTCAAGCAGGCCAGAAACCACAAACTCTTCAAGAAGTATCTGGACCATCGGCTCATGTTTCTGCAACTCACAAAGGAGCCCCGGCTGTGTTAACAAGGTTGCACATACTTACTAGACTATACTGTACTAACTATACTATACTATTCATACTGACTTACTTATTGTTAGTTTATGGAGTCATGTGCATATAAGATCATGTGAAACAGGTGCATGATTCGAAGTAATTGAACATCATTTGAATCATTTGCGTTGAAACTTAATATTGATGATGATGATGATCATGATGATGATGATGATCATGATGATGGTGATGCAGTGATGATGATGTTTTTGTTGATGATGATTATCTGATTAATTTAAGAGTAGTTTATTATAATTACTTATTGTTAATTATTAATTATAAATTATTAAATTATTAATTATTAATTATTAATATAAATTATAAATTATTATTAATTAATTATTATTAGTTCTATTTATTAAATGTAAGTTAAGTTAAGTGACATGCTGATGGACGGATGGACTGATGACTCACTGATGACTGATGACTGATGATGATGATGATGATGACTGATGATAACTAACTCATGACCCTGATGACGGTATTCTGATGGTTTGATTCGATATGAAATGCATTCGCACTTACAAACTCATATCTAGTCTGAGTCTCATGTGGGTATGGTCCATGGTCATAGCTATATCCATAGACAGTCAATGATAGAGAAAGGTCCAAGCCCCGTCGGTTTCTTTGCAGTGCCTGATTTTACCTTAGCTCTTGCTAAGGAGGAGTTTGACTTTGGGAATCCGCTCTATGCTTTCACTGATCTTTGCAAGTTCAATGAGTACATGAGTGCAGCGGAGGAGGAGCAGCTTGATTTGACTCTTCTTCAACAACTTCACAGTGATGACCATCAAGGGCCGTATCATGATGATGGCCTAGAACAAGCTGATACTGAAGAGCTCAAGGTCTTTCTGACTGAATCTGGTTGCTTTGATTGCCACGACTTCTTGGTCAAGATGGCACGGTTGTACATACGCAAAGTGTGTGCATGTGGTGTTGAGTTTGTGGATCTACCAGCAGTGATGAATGTCGCTTCGCTGTGCAGTGGCTCTGGGACAGGGGAGCTCACTCTCAATGCTGCGGTGCAGGAACTGAGTGATCATTTCCTGCTACCCGCTACTGTCAAAGTTGTGATGGCATGTGAGCGTGAGGGATGGAAGCAGCAGCATTTGGCCCACCACATTGTGCCTAGTTCTTGCTGCATCTATGATGATGTGATGACGCTCGGGTCTGCAGCAGCGCATTTCAAGCAGAAGGACGATAGCAAAGGCAGCAAAGGCAATGCAAAGGATGATTCCATCAAAGCACCCTTTTGTGTTCACCATCGTGCAGAATGCAACCCAATGGACAAGGAGATATTTATGCTCAAGAGCGGCTTCTCTTGCAAAGGCAATTCTCGAATGAACAGCCGCTTTGCAGAGTTTAGAGAGAGCATGAAAATGGGCGACTTCTCAAACAGCTCTGTGAGCACGTTCTATGGGACGTTGGGAATGATTGAATGGTCCAAACCGAAGGTCTTTGTCCTGGAGAATGTGGACAGTGCTGGTGGCGAGTCACAGCAAGATTCCAATTTGGCACGAGTGATGGAAGAGCTTCGCACGGTGGACAACGGGATGTATGAGGCGCATGTATACCACCTGGCAACCTCTGACTACATCTTACCACAGAACAGGACCCGGGTTGTTTTGTAATTGTGGATGTAAGTAAATAAATTGTACTGTATGTATGTATGTACCAAGTACATGGCAAACATAACATGTTGACTGTCTAGACTATAACTATGGCTATGGCCCTGGCTATGACTATGTCACTGTCACCTTACCAGCACAACGGCACATATCAGTTCATATCAGAATCGTATCTGCTCATGACAATATCATATTGAAATCATAATATCAATCATCATCATATCATCATATCATCAAATCATATCACATAATAAATAATAATTTAAGGATTATTGACTGATATTAATATAAATTAATATTAAATTTAGTTTATTAAATTATATAATAATAATAATTATAGTTATAATTATAATTTATAGCAATTTATAATTTATAAATTTATGATTTTATAATTTATATTTTTCATTATAATAAATTATATATCATATAATATATCATACAATTATTTTAATATAATATAATATAATATTATAATATAATATAATATAATATATAATATAATATAATATAATATATTTATCATCATACCATCATATTTATATTTTTCAAAAATATGTAATTTGAAAATTAATAATAATAGCAAGACAATACTATTTTAATAATTTGGTTATTGTTATACCGTTATACAGTTATACAATTTATATATTTATATTCTAATTATATATATAATAATAATATATTTTTTATATAAAAATAATATAATTATATATCATATCATGTCATGTCATATATCATATCATATCATCTCATCATATCAAGTTTTTACAACAAATCATGTTTCATACCATCACCAAATCAAAAGATATAAATTGCATCTGTATATATAAATTGTAAATCATAAAATTATATGAAATAATATCATGTCATATCGTCATATCGTTCATATTCATATAATATCATTGTATAAAATAATAATTCATACCATCATATCATATCATAATATCACCGAATCAATATCGAATCATATCAAAATCACTTTATGTTAATTCATATCATATTCATATCATTTCAAATCATGCAATGCCATATCATATCATAATATCAAATCATATCGAATCATATTATCATTTCATTTCAATCCATTTCATTTCATGTCAATCATATCATACCAAAGCGAATCATCATATCATTTCCATAGCATGTCATATCATATCATAATATCATATCATGTGTTCATGCAGTATTATTATTTCAAACCATATCATAAATCATATTAATATTGAACCACATCATATCATATCATACCATATCGTTTCATATCCTCATACATTACTGTACATTACATACCGACCAGACCATATCATATCATATCATATCATATCATTATCACATCAGGATCCATGATTATGATTATTCATATTTTTCACAAACCAAATCCTGCACATTGGGGTGCGTCGGTCTCAATGATACTTTTAGCTTGTTTTTATTTTTGCACAGCCGGTCTTGCATTTGATTTCTGCAGGAATCGGATCTACATTGTTGGCTACCGCCTGGACGGATTTGTCACCAACAAACCCCCAGAGGACTTCTTTGAGGAGATTGGCTACTTGCTGGAAGCTATGAAGACACCCACTTTGCCGGTGCAATCGCTTCTACTTGCAGATGATGATCCTGATTTGCAAGCCGAACTTCACCGGAGAGAGGCTTTCCGAAAGGATGCGGAGAAGAAGGCAGAAACAGCTGACACAAAGGACTGATGGTCAGTGACTAATTTGGATCACAGTATCACTGCCTCTAGTAGTTTCCGAATTCAAACGACATTGACTTTGGTGACAGTGACATTGGCAACTAATTAATACTGGCTCATATATATATGTTAATTAATTATAATTAAGTATATAACTTTATATAACTTACAACTTTAACAACTATTTATTGTGTTTTATGATGATTATGATTATGATTCATGATAGATGACTAGTTTTGACTCTTTGATTTCATTAATCTAATTTACTAATTTATAATAATCTAATTTATTATAATTATTAATTATTAATTATTAAATTTTATAAATATTTAAAAAAAACGTGTTTTTCATTTATAAATTTTATAAATTATTTATAAATAAATAAATTTATAAATTTATAAATATAAATTGATTAATATTATTAATTAATTAATTAATTCATTAATTAATTAATTAATAGTTTTTTGTGTATGTATTGACACTGTATTGACTGTATTGATTCAAATTATGATCAATTGTTGGCTATCTATTTATTTCTTATTGATATTGAAACAGTAGTAATAATTTTAATATGTTTAGTTTTCTTTAATTGACTAATTTAACTTAACTTATATAAATATGATATAATATATATTATAATTATATATTATATAATATAAATAATAATATATGATATATGATTCGATATGTGACTGTGAGTTATGATTAGTTGTTGAAAAGTGGTATTTGGATGTATCAAATAAAACCTTTCAACTACTTGTTTTACCAATTTGTTAATGTACCCAAATTCAAATAACCATTGATCATTTAATCATTATCATTAATCCAAATATAATTATATTATATTATATTAAATTATACTATATTATCATAGTACCATATCATAGCAAATTCAATCAGACTCACCATTATCATATCATTGTATGTCAGTAGCACTGACCTTTGTAGTATATGATTATTAGAAAAAGTAAGTAATACTAATTTGATTATGTTACATGTTACATGATGTTAAGTTATGTTATGCAGCACCACTGTCCTTTTGCCAAGTTGTATTATGTTGTGCTATCTTATGTTGACTTATGTAAACTTGTGTAATTGTTGTAGTTGTTATTACTTCTTACTATTACTTATTATTTATTATTACTATGACTAATTACTAAATTACTTATTTATTAACTTATTACTTTTTACTTATTACTAATTACTAATTACCTATATTACTCTTATTACTACTCTTATTACTCTTTATACTTTTATTATTACTCTTATTACTTATTACCCGACTCTTATTACTACTCTACTACTTATTACTACCCTTATTAATTCATCTTAATTATTCTTATTACTCTTATTACTCTTGTTACTCTTATTACTTATTACTCTTATTACTTATTGCCTTATTGCTTATTTGCTTATAATTAAATAATACATTTTTATTCATCACTACTACTGTTGTTAAGCAAAATAAAGATAGTTTTTGTCAATAGAGTCACCACTGCAAAACCTACCCCTGATAGGACATGAAGTGGGTAGGATCCCACATGGATGCTTGCGAAGCTCGAGGCTTGCCTTGGCCACCACATGTGCCACAGCATCTCAAGAACAACCGCTGGCTGGCAGCTGCACCGCAGAGGGAACAGGAAATTATCAACATCACTGCTCTGGACTCAGATGTGGTATGGGTGGATGCATCGCAAAACATGTCCAGAGTCAGGGGCTCCAAGAACCAGAATGCTCCAACGATTCTGCCCAATTGCCATTTGTTCCACTACCCCACTGGGCGCTTCCTTGTGGGGTCTGATCTGATGCGACTCCAGGGGTTTCCTTCCAGCATTTTGCATGGTGGGACCCACACACAAGCTCAACTATCTGATTTGGCAGGGAATATGTTTTCATCATCTGTGTCTTTGGCTGTAGACATTGCAGTGCTTTGCGCCATTGAATGCGAGCAAATGAATGGAGATGCTGCCATGGATACCACTACTCAGCTGTGCCGACTGTTGCACATGTGTGGAGATTCGCTTGAGATGACTGATGATGCTGACGAGTTTGTGCTGTGAGTTGTTAGCAAACCGCTAGCCGGACAGCGTCACTGACTGACCATTTTCGAATCGCTTGGCATGGAGGTTTCTGTGTTTGTTTATTGGTTGCTACTTGCTTGCTACTACTAGAAGTTTTTACAAATCATCACAAATCTCATCTCGGAATTACTGGGTGGATTGCTATAACTATAACTATTAAATTAATTTATATATAAAACTATATTATAGACAGAGGCAACCTTCAACTTGTTCTTTGCAATGTGACCAATTGCGATTCAAAGCACAGAAAGGATGTCAGTGCAGATGGCTGCGCAATCGCCTCCTCTTGAGACGACGGGGGCCCTTGGGGACAAAAAAAGAGTTGAGTTGCATGCAGGAATCATCATTCGACTCATTTTGCCGTTCGTTGCGCTGCATTGCACTGGCACAGTTTTGTTGTGTCATCCCGGTATGTATGATTGATTTGATCTATTGTTTGTCTGATTCTGGATTTTGAATTCTGATGTGAATTTGAGACATGGTGATGTGAGGTGACATGACTCACTCGACATACAGACATACAGACACACAGACATACTGCTGCCCATACATACATGACCTGACTATGATTCATGATGAGATGATGATGCGATGTGTGTAGTGTTGCGTATGCACTAGTTGTATGGTCTTGTCTGTCTTGTCTCTTACTAACAAAATTTGCATTTTATTTTTATTTTACTTGTTTGAACTCTTTTATTGTTTTTTAACATATAATATATATATACAGATACATATATATTTATGTTTTAAGTTTTAAGTTTAAGCAAACTATTTTTTAACAAATTGTTATTCATTAATTCATAATGGAATTTGATTAAAAAACATATACTGTACTGTACTTATCTTTTTATATCATATTATCTTGTTTGATTTATGTATGATTTATAATTTATGACTCTATGACCATTAAACATATTTATATTTCATAAAAACTTATAGCTTGTATTATCATTATCATTCAACTACTTATGTTTATCATGACTCATTACTATTATGTAGCTGTAGCTAAGCCTGAAAATTTTAACTCACAACAGCTTAGTCATAAATATTTTCAAATTAGGTTAAAACTCAAACCTTAATTTATAACTTATAACTACTAACTTATAACCTAGCCTATAAAACTTATAACTTATAACTAATAACTTATATTATAACTAACTCTTCCTAACAACTTATACATACATAAATAGGACACTCCTTATGACTAGACTACTATGGCTCCATGAATCAATGACTAGACTATGAATTAAATTATAATTCTATGTCATTTTTTAGCCAGTTAAATTAATTGTTTCAAAAAGAAAATGTGTATATAATATATATATATTTATTTATTTATCTACCATATTGAATGTTTTATTATTAATTAATTAATTAATTAATTAATTATTTTTTTAAATATATGATATGACAATTTTACTATACTAATTTAAAACCTTATATGTAGATATGATGATATATGATATGATATAGTATGTAAAGTCTTATAACTTCAACAATAACACTTTTAACTTATACTGATACAACAATGATATGATATAATATAACTGATATATGAATAACTTATATAACTTACCATAACTTACGACTTACATCAACTTACATCTTAACTTCTTAACACAGCTAAATTCATTTTATTACTTGATTAATGTAATGATACTGGTTTTTTTTAATCTTTATTTAAAATTTATAATTTGTAATTTTTAAGTTTGGATTTCAAAAGTAAAATTATAATTTATAATATAACTATTTTTTTATAAATTTATAAAATTATATTTACAATTAAAAAAATATATCATATCATCATATCATATCATATCAGATCATATCATATCATATCATTTTTAATTATATTTTTGATATTATTAAATTATCAGCACTAATTATTATAATTCATGATTCATTTCATGATTCATGATTCATGATTCATGATTCCTAATTTATAATTATTTATAATTTATAATTTATTTATATTTATATTAAAAAAATATGTTTCTTTGTTAATATTTTTTGATTTTATGAATAGTCATTTTTGAGTCTTTGCCACATCAAAAAAGCAGGTTTGCGTATGTACATCACGAGTTGCCAAGGATGCAGATACAAACGCATATGCTGTCATATATGCTGCTGCATATGTTACATATGTTGTAACAAATGCACGGCTTTGCGCAGAGCTATGTGACAAGAAATGTTGCACCACGCATAGCCCTGCGTTATTTCATGAAATTATATGTCACAAGAAATGTCGCACCACGTAGAGCTTTGCGTAAATGATACCGTAATACCATGCAGAGCTTTGCGTAATTATATGTTACAAGAAATGTGTCACTACGCAGAGCTTTGCGTAAGAAAATGCATCGCTATATGCCAAATTAAATGCTGTAACATATGTATATCTTATTTTGGGGGGTCCAGACCCCTCTTGAGTAGTGCTTTTGGATAAAGTTAACCTATAACATCTTATAAGCGTTAGTTGCAAAAAGGGTGGTACCCTGGGGCAAACGTTTACATAGATGTGGAAGATCAACCTTTGAATAGCTAAGGCTAATTCATTCATAAATGGGCCAGTGTCCACATCTATCGCATCTATGGTAGTTTACTCTAGGGTAGGCGATTTTCGCCACAAAAATAGGCTGGGTGCACTCCAACAAAAATCTGAGAAGGATCGGACACATTAAAAAAGTCAAGCGGCTTCAGAAGTCCATTCATAATAAGGATGCGGCATATGACATATGTACAACACATAGCGAAACAAAAAAACATCACAGTTCAACACCAGCATCACCCAACAGAATGGGCCCCCCTCAGTGGTGTTTGTTGGTTGATAAACCGTTGGAATTCCCATTAACCATATAGTTAGTTAATAATGTATATCCGCTATTTGGAATTGACACACCGGCGAGAAGATACCACCCCACAAATTAACTTCGACCCTGCCATGACTTGGGGTTGGAATCCTAGTTTTCTCCGATAAGTGGTGCTTCTCTGGGTCTATGTAATTAAGTGGGAGGAATGCTGTTGTGGGAATAGCAGTTGGCGCATCAAAATTGATAATTAACAATCATACGCATCGCTGACTTCATCTGATTTCGCCTCTATATCATATCCCGATATAATATGATATAATTAGAGTAATTGTTTTGTTTTGAATTCTAGCTGTCTCCACATATATCCACATATTTTGCTAGTTCTATGTCCGATGATATTCCCATTTCCCTCTGGTAAACTAACATAGCTATTGAAAATGGCCACAGAAATAGTGGATTTTCCCATTAGAAAAGGTGATTTTCCATAGTTACCCTCTAGACCACAATTTTTTTAAATCCCACGGCCGGCACCGTCATGCCGATGGCCGTCAGGCGCTTCACGGAACGAATGATCTCCAGCGCGGTGCTGGCATCCAAACCTGCCCCGCATCTTTTTGTATTGGAAATCATCGTAGAAACCACAAAGATCCACAAAGAAAGGGTAGACCGTTAGTTGAACACCATTTTAGTCGGATGCTACTTGTTGATACATATAAAATAGATTAAATTTGTCAGTATGATTCTTTATGAATATAAGTTATAAATTAGTGATTTTCTTTTGCCAATACGTAGATTGCTGGCAGACATGTTTTTGGTGGACATGATGACATGGGTCCCTGGGTCCTGCTGTTGATTTTGCTATGGATCAATCCCTTTAGACTTGCGAGCAGCAGGGTATAGCAGGTGCTGGGGTGATTCACATCTAGAAAGTCGTTGGGGTAAGGGACTTCAAGCCACGAATGCTCTCAACATGGAACAATTCCAACTAGAAAGTCGTTGGGGTAAGGGACTTCAAGCCACGAATGCTCTCAACATGGAACAATTCCAACTACCTACATTGGCTGTATCCCCTGTTATTTTGTCAGAAGACAGAAAAGTGCTTTGAGATGCTTTGAGTTCGCAAAGACTTCGAATAGCCATCCACGGCGAGTTTCTTAAAATGAGGGGCCCCAAAGTCATCCAAATCTTTTTTCCCAGATTTGAGAAACACTCCGCTCATGCCTTTCTAATCTTAGCTACTCTGCAAAAACTATCGAAACATATCAAAAAATACTGGTTCGTCACTAATTATCCACATATTCCCCATTCATCACTTGTGAGTGACTAACATTGACTAAGTATATCCCTGATTTTTCCCCTGTATCCCCATTCTTTTTGCTGGTTAGTTACCATCCCCATTTCACACGCAATCCGGACTACAAGAAACATCCCATGCAGCCCTCATCGCCTGAGGTGGGCTCATCCAACATCAGAATGCTGGGCCGAGCCGCAAGTTCCAAGCCTTTTCGGTGGCGGTTTTTTCTACCTGGGTCCTGTGGGGTAACTGGGGTAACTACCAGGAAGAACCCAGGGAAAGCCCGTTCTATTTATAGGATTTGTGACTCTATATAATCACACACACATATATATATACACACAATTATACACATATATATGTGCTATAGATAGCATGAGCCAAGATCATTGTCAATAATTGTCCCTTAGAATTCGTTCCAACCCATGACAGCTGCTAAGCATCAAGTGTTAAACTACCAGGCTAAGGTTTTGCCATTTTCCCCAGCCCCAGCCACGTACGGTCACTGGTTGGGATTAGGCTCTCCAAGCTCTTATGACGACATCGTGTCCAACATACATTTTGGCAAACGGCTTCTTTTGACAAGCCTAATGTGTGCCACATGTTTTGCAAGGAAGCTACCGACGAGTGACCCTACTTCAAGACTTGTAGGATAGGGCCCACACGTATTTGAGCCGCTCACGCAAAGAAGGTGTGCTAATTTTGAAGGTCTTGGGTTAAGGTGGGGTTGGGATGTGTTAACGCTCTTGATATGACGTCTTAAGTTGTGGATGTTATGTTGAAGGTCTTGGGTTGGGGTGGGGTGGGGATGTGTGAATGTTCTTGATAAGACGTCCTACGTTGTGGATGTTATGTTGAAGGGCTTGGGGTGGGGTGGGGTGGGGATGTGTTGACATTCTTGATAAGACGTCTTACATTGTGGATGTTGCGTTGAAGGTCTTGGGTTGGGGTGGGGTGGGGATGTGTTAACGTTCATGATAAGACGTCTTACATTGTGGATGTTGCGTTGAAGGTCTTGGGTTGGGGTGGGGTGGGGATGTGCTAACATTCTTGGATGTTCTTGGTAGGACGTCTAACGTTGTGGATGCCAATAAGATTTTCAAATTTGCACAGGTGAATCGCACAAAAATATCTTTACAAAAAAAATGCGATCAGATACATGTACAGAAATCTCTGGGGCAGACGGTCTCGAACAATAGTGGCTGACACGCAGCAGTTGGATTCCACTTGGCATCATTTAAAGAAGTGGCGTTCTCAGAGTTTTCAACAAAAGTTGAATTTCAAATCGAATCCAATGCGTTATAAGCTATGAATATGCCTACTCCTTTTTTTCTGGAGGCACAATGCGAACTGCTGCAGTTTCAGTTTCACTTTGAAGAACTTAAGTGACATCCTCTGGCGCCAATGTTTTTCAAAAAGAGGTTGCTGCAGTTGCTCAAAACAGTTCATTCCCCAAACCACCCGGATTCCAATGATTTCCAAGATGCTCCATGGTGCTGGAATATTTACCAACATTTGAACTAAAAAATCACCCAAATGTAGGTAAATATATATACCATACATGGAGCATATGGGTTTGTTTTTGGATGCTTTTGGGACCTTCAATCAGAAAATCAGTGACTTTTGCTATAGCGAAATACTCAAATTGTCACTATAAAGTCACGCGCCTGCCATCGAAACGGAAACAGGACATATCATACGTATTTTCAAAAATGCCACAAATACCACGTTTTCATCGCAACGACAAAGAACAACTGAAATTGAAATCGATAAGCCTTCATAGGGCGCCAAATCAACTGGAAGTAACTTCACCATCACCATGTCTGGAAGAAAAGCAGGGTCAACTTCCACTTGTTGTCGCTTAGTTAACTCCTTATGTTTGATCCTGTTTTGGCAATATACCGAAGGTTTTGATCATTAAGAACATACTGAGTTCTTCATCATTTTTGGCGGTTACATGATCAATGGCCATTTCAGGAACCTAAATTGGAGGTACCTACCATATGTAAGGCCTATATAAGGCCGAAATTTCAGGGAATATCCCCACAAAATATGGTCTTATATGGTACTAACGTACCTCCATTGAATCGGATCCTGAGTCATTCCCATTCACATGATCAGTTCTGTTTCACTGAGTGGCCGTTCACGCTGAGATGCACTGAGTTGCCGTCCCAGACACCGATGTTCACCCGCTTCCGCTGGCCGCCGCTGATGCCACGGCGTTCCACGTTGCCCACGAGACTGTGCTGCACGTCGACCAACTGCATCACGTTCAGCACATCTTCGACGATGTAGCTGGAAAAAAGTGGCGGCCATGTTGGACTTTGAAGGTATCTATGACATTATGATGATAATATATTCTATCATATCTTGGATTTGTCAGGGCTCCCCAGGGTTTTGTTGGCTGGCTTATGCTCACCCATAATTAAAGATAGATACTCAATTATATATATATATATCTATAAATATGACATATTATCATGATATATCCAGCGTGACCCAAGAGCTAGCCCAGTTGTAAGCCCAGATACTTACTGTATCTAGGTTGTAGGCTTCTCGGCTTCTCTTTGTTTGGCCCCAAACAAAGCCACAAACCTTCAAGGGGCCACATACTTGAACAGGATTCTCTAAATTTACTGTACATGAAACTACCAAAATGTATTTCAAAGAGCAGTAGATTTGGTTGCGTGATGTCCAGTCCAGTATATGGATATAGCCATTTTGAAATCCCGCGCAAAGAAAATAAAGAACATGGGGACGGAATGGAAGCATGACTCATCATGAACCGTGGAGTTGCAATCAATGGCTGGGTTTGACCCACCTGTAATTATATCATGACGATTTACGCTATTTTTTGCGATTCCAGTGCCGTCAATTTTTTACACCCCCTTTTCAATGGGCCCATCACCTGGGGACCCGGTGAAGCCCTTGATGGTCGGCAGATTGTCTCCTTGCCAAAACCCTGGAGATCCAACAAAAATCCCGTAAAAAGTAGGAATTTCGGGACAGTTTCCCGCCTTTTTTGCACCACACATTGCCACACATCCACTATACAAACTGCCCGCCACGACTTGATGTGTTGCCGAGCTGCTTAATGACCTTCCTGGAGGTATCTTCTGCATTGCGCAAGCGCGCTGAGTAGTAGAGCTGTTCACCTAAGGCATCTCGGCATCTTGGATCATCCCATTCATCCCATTCATCCCTGGGACACCGATGAAGACCGAAACAAGAAATAGTTCAAATCATTCATTTTCAATAGGACATATCCACTAACATCCCTGTTTTTTGGTTGATTAAACCCCATAATCAACATGAAAAATCCCATTAATCATCTGGTTGGTGGTTTTAACCATCTTGAAAAATATGAGTCAATGGGAAGGATTATCCCTTTTCTATTATGGAAAATAAAAGTAATGTTTGAAACCACCAACCTGTTTTTGCTATCAATCCCAATGGCACACTGTCATGTAAGTTTATCCATTGCAGTTTTTTTTAAAGAAACCATCCCAGGAATCACTCCTTCCAGCACGTGTTTTTGAGGAACCGCTATTTATACCGGTTTCATCGTGTATGCGTATAAAGATATAATATATATATATATCTATCTATCTATCTATCTATCTATCTCTCTCTCTCTCTGTACACTGTATATCGCACCTGGTTGATTCTAGGCAGAGTATTTGAAGATATCAGAAGGGTATGGGCGGGCTCAAGATGCATCATGAGGGGCCGGGGCCAGTGCTCCTAAAGGGGGCCGGCGAAGTGCGCCAGTGCCCAGCTACAAACCATCTACCAAGGCCGCCTTTGTGCTACCCCGACATGCCCCGTGGCATGAACACGGGCAGCGAAGGCTTCTGGATAAATGATCTAGAATCTAGAGGGCCTCATAATCCACTCATGCTGCGCATTGCTTTTGGCTTTCCACTTACTTTCCCTTGCCGCCATGTTCCGTGGCGTTCTCGGAAATGGGTCGGGTTTGAGTCAAGGTTCAACCCCAACGGTGGGACTTTTTGATCTCTGGGCCCCAGTCTGAAAATAAGGTTCCCAAAATGGGTTCATCATCATATTCCACATAAAAAATGCTGAAAAAATTGGGGTATTGGGCACTATCCAAAATTTGGGCATACCATGACAAGCCCAAAGATTATATTGTTGGTTATATATCCCAGGATCTCCGTATATATATATATACAGACACATAATATGAGATACAAATATTGAACTTTTGATCCATCCTCCGGACCAATCATGCTCTCCCTTCTCATGGCTATCGTTGGATAGCTTGGAGAAATTAAAGCTGGTCAATATTAGTGGAATGGGACCCCATTCCCTTACTACTTCCATAAGACACCCCTATTCCGTATGGGTATGGGAATGGGAGTCCCATCAATGGAGGCCCATATAGATTCCATGGATAGTATATATCGGCCATTTCTATCCATGTCTATCCATTTCTATCTATTTCTTGCAAGAGATTAGGTTGTAATCTCATCATCCCTGTGATATTGAATCTCCCCAATCTTGGCCCCAAAATGAACAGATCCAATACGAAACCTTGGTTTCCAGGGAGGTGTTTCAAAGGGGAATGGGACTACTAAAGCTACCCCATCCACTGATCAACAGGATCAACAACTCGAATAGCAAAGGAAAATTGCCCGCTAACTACATAAATATAGCCTTTAAAGATGACTTGTCATAACTAATTATGTGGGTCATCATTACCAGATGGTACTTGGTACCCATCAACTCGGGAAAACGCTGAAAAATAAGTTCGCAGTTCGACGACCAGCAGACGCACGGTCAGATGTTCATGCACGATGTCATCCTGCGGGACGAAGCCGCGGAAGTTTTTGATCTCCGCAATGCTACCTGGGCACATCACAAAAACCGCTGCCAGGGGGAGCCATGTTTCAACACCATGGCTCGGCAATCTACAAACCGTTTTTTTATCCAACATGGAACCCAAGAAAAACACATTGTCCAAGTAGGAAAATTCATCCTTAAAATCCAACCTTTCAGGTTCCATGGTAAATTTCGGGGTTGTAACGGGGGAACATGTTCAGCAACCATCAGTTTTTGTTGAGGTACCCTATACATTCTCAAAAACATCCAGCAGCCGATTTAAGAGGTCAGTCATGTCAAGCCGTTTGGAATGGCACTTTTTTTTCAGTGTGGATCTCACAAGCCACATGAAATATGAGCACACCCATTGGCTACCTCTATCCCACCAAAGGATGCGTGAGTGGCATTGCGGTATCTTGAACATGATCAAGTGCATCTGCTACGAAAGTTGAGTCATTGAGTCATAGAGCTCGAAAACAAATAAAATCAAATAAACAGACCTAGGCAAACACCATATACAGTAACTTCTGATGGTTTCCTTGAATTCTCAGCACAACTTTACATCCAAAACGCGGATTTCTGCGGATCATCATCCCAGAGGTGAGAATCAAATCATACTGGCAACTGGCAACCACTTACCAAAAGATACCTAGCAAATTCCTAAAACAGTTTCGGATTGCTCATTACGTATCCCAGGCCTCATCCAAGGTCATGAACTTGATGGTTTTCCGAATGCCAGGCATTAAAAAAAGGTGTTTTGTTTGAGGAAAGAAATGCAGAACAAAACATCAAACATAATATATATATATATATAATATAATATCATATCATATATGTATATAATATAATTATATATATATACATTATCAGGTTAAATCATGTTAAAACCATCCAGTTAGCCATGTCCACCAGGCAACTGGGCATCCCCTGACGAGTGACTCACCTGACTGTTGATGCGGATCTCTCCACTGGTAGTCCTCGCATTTTTTTTTTTTTACCACAAGCGACGTCCAGTGCTTGGCTTGTGCCACCGAGTGCCGGGGGTTTAACAGACATGGAACTCGGGAACTCGGACTCGGAACTCCTGCTATATTTGTTTAGACAAAAAGGATGAATGTTGTTAGGATCTGATGACAGGATAAGTATGTGTAGGTGATGTTGTATAAGAGAATCTTTTGAATCATTAGATGTCAGTGCTACCATTGATCTTCGATGCTGTTTGGATCCACTGGGGAGTCACCTACGCCACCGATTCTGATGAAACAACCCGGTCGTCCAAATTGCGGGCTTAACTGTTCCAAACGCGATTTGTTTCTGCGTGAATCTTTCTTGAATTGCCAGTCAGCCAGCGGGCTACAGTACAAGGTAAGAGGATACATACCCACACACACACACACATATATATATATATATATACATGCACACGCACACATGATATGTACACACTTGACAGTTGTTTACTGCATGTGAATGTTTAGGCGTGTTCAAGTTGTGGCAACTTGATATTCAAATTTGCACAAAGTATTCGCAAACTTTCTGGAAAAACTACTGCGTATTGTTTGAACCACGTGGATGTTGGGCAAGATATGGAAGAACCGTAATGCTTGCATCCAACTTTTTTTGTGCGTGTTGATTGCTTCCAATAGCAGTGTCCTTATCCCATCATCCCATCATCCAAATGTACAGCGCATATATATATATATATGTATATGTATGTAATGTATGTATGTAAAGTAATGTAAGGCAATGCAATGCAATGCAATGTAATACAATGTAAGGCAATGCAATGCAATGCAATGTAATGCAATGCAATGTAATGCAATGCAATGTAATGTATGTATGTACATGTCCTCCGGTAATGAAACGTGGCAATGGAAAAATCCCTGAAATAAAAATCGAGGCAGAAAAATGTGGGAAAATCAGCTACACATGGTGGATTAGCCCATTGCCACGTTTGATTACCGGAGGGTATGTGCTTTATAATGTGTATGTATGTGGCCTGCACACGCCCCACCCATTCCATGGCAGTTCCATGTGTATATACCTGTGTTAATATTTAAATATTTATATTTATTTATTTACTTATTTAAAAAGAAGGATCTGCATCAATTTCCTGCGGCATAATCCCACAATCCCAGTTGAACGTGTCTTTTAAAACAAATCTGATCTATGAACCACAAACACCCCCCATCCCATCCGCAGCAAACGTTTCAGCAGTCCCATAGTAGCAACGAC
The DNA here is from genome assembly GCA_947184155.2 of Cladocopium goreaui. Classification (NCBI taxonomy): domain Eukaryota; class Dinophyceae; order Suessiales; family Symbiodiniaceae; genus Cladocopium; species Cladocopium goreaui. The sequence goes on along the minus strand of CAMXCT020005702.1, from coordinate 229,161 downwards.
CACAAAGGGCGTTCATGAAGGTGGTCTTTCCAGCTCCGGAAGGCCCCATGATGGCCGCCACTTTCTTGGGCCTAAACTCACCTGGCCAGAGATTCGATGACTTCATGATATCATTTAGCTGACCCCGGCTGAGCCAAAGCCAAGCCAGAGAATTAAAGGTAGTAAAGGAGCATCATATGTGAATACCTCAGCTGAAAGCCTAGGATACAAATTTTGGAATGGAAAGCTTCGCGTTCAAAATTCCTTCAGTCATTTGGCAAATGTACATGATGAATGTAGCGCATTTTCCGAACCAGAAAACATTAAGTTTTCCATGTCAACGAGTTTATTTACTAGAAAGCAACCAAAAGAGTACAGGATGCATCGGATGCACCAATACATGTTTTGTATTTGCGTGCTATCAATGTTGACAGGCAATCCATCACCAGCACTATGGCACTTCAAAAATGGTTGTAGATCCACTACGTCTTGACTCCATCTGCTGCTGTTGGGATCGATATACCTTTCAGCTAATGAACATAGATATGGAGTGCCCATGAATGTCCAGCAAAGATAATAAACTATGTTGCATTAAAACAATTGGTCTTCTATGTCCTGGTTGGTGGTTTCAACCCCTCTGAAAAATATTAGTCACTTGGGATTATTATTATCAATATATGGGAAAATAAAACATGTTCCAAACCACCAACCAGATGTCTGTCTTGAGTTTTAATCATGGTACATCTGCAAATCAAATGTTGTTTGCATCTCTTAGTCCGGGCGGTTCCAATGCCCATTCAGCAAGGAAATGGACATTCCGAACAACACATAAAAATAGCATGACTAATCTTAGGCCTCAACCCCCCTCCAAGATAGGTAGCACACATGCTTCCAATTGATTGCAACAAATGAACCATTCACCCCTACCAAATTCAGCCTGGTCTTCCCAATATCCCCCCGGCCTGTTACACCTTCGAGAATGCACTTCCCGTTCTTCAGCTTGACACCCACGTCGTCGAAACCCACCTGGCGAAGCAGTAAGCTGACAATTCACACCCATCATGAGCCAACTATGCAAGTGTCATCCTCTAAATGGCCCTTTGCAAGCCATTGAAATGGGGAAAGTGAAGTTTTTCACCAATCAATGAAGGGTTCCCAACATCTTCAGCTACCCCATCTGCCCATCTCCATCTTCAAGGCACATGCACCGCGGACATTTTCAGGTGCATCCCCCGAAAGCGATAGTCCGGCAGCGCGGCGTGGGGCACCAGGCTGTGCATCAGATCCACCGAGCATTTCTCACCTGCGGCTGGCTACGGGTGCCATATGTGCCATGGTGGGTGCCGGGGCGTGCCGGGTCGGATCTCAAGAAAAATGCCGGAGGTTCATGGGCAAAATGATGAGTTTTTACTTGTTCAAATGGGGATCTATCAATCTATCAGCAAAGATTATCAAACATCGAGGCTTGCGGTGATTTAAACAACTAGACATACATGAAGGGTTTAACCTCTGGTAGTTTAACCTGGCTCTTGGCCAAAGAAATATATCACTTTGCTCTCCCATCCAACCAAAAAAAAACACATTTCTCCCATTTCCATGTTGGACTCCCACAGTATGATGCAGGTGGGTGGCCAAAGGTTTCCCAATTATTACTATTGGGTTAACAGGTCACATGCACACTCTCGTACTTCCTTTCTTATCTTTGTTGAAGGCCTTTTAGTCAAAATTCTGATTTGTCAACCTTACCGAATAGCCATGCCCTATGTGTTTGTTCAATTCTGTGCGTAGTTGCAGATCGAACAGGTAACAACTGATGTCTAGACCAGGTCAGCTACAAAAACTGCATCACCCGCCACCACTGTCATGGACTTGGCTGGACCTTGCACACCTTCAACCTTGTATCTTGGATATCGATAAACTTCATACACATAGCGCGCATATTATGCATATTATGCATATATATATACACATATATATATATATATGTATATATATATACTGTATATATGTGTATGAAAGTCACGTGGTCTGCCTACATATTCAAGCAAACTAAGCATTGTTAACCAATCCCTGCACGAGATAAAATACCCGCGTTTTAACCAGTCGTGTCTGCTGGGACCATCACCCGTATGAAATCAGGAAAAACATAGGACCTACCCTCTGGTAATTTAACACAGCTATTGAAAATGGCCATTTATAATGGATTTACCCATTAAAAATTGTGATTTTCCATAGTTATGTTAGTTTACCGGAGGGTATATATATATATCCACATATGCCTATATAGTTACCTTACCTATATATATATTAAAAAAAAAACACACACATCATGACACTTTCCGAAAGAGGTTCCACGTAGAAACCAGACCCGCAACACAATATCCTCCTCTGACTGTCTTATGCTTGGAGGATCCTCACTGTATAATCTGTATATAATTTCACATTGCCAGCTATGGAAAATCACAATTCTTAATATATGTAAATCACAGGTGTATATAATTATATAATAGATAAAGGGCCATGTTCCATAACTATATAATTAGATTAAACTAGTAGAGGGCAAGTTGAAAAGTATTCATTTCCTGAGGCAAAAAAAACACAAAATCAGTTGTATTAAACTATTCATTTAGTCGATTGAACACATCAAATAACCCAGCAGTGCGAACCCGACTGTTGGTGCCATAGCCCCTGAAATATCATCAGCACCTATACTCCCACTGTATGCAAGTATTTCCAGTACATCCCAATTAAAGCTGGATCTGTAATGTGGTAAACCCTCTGATAAACAGCCACATAACTATGGAAAGATCCACCATTTTCTAGCTGGGTAAATCAACTATTTCGACTGGGCCATAGCTTCAATAGCTATTTCTGTTAGTGACCAGAGGGTATCCCCTCTGGTCATCACCGGATTCATCCATGGGATGGTACCCAAAAACGATCCCAGTGGCATTCCATCATCGCTCCAGACTTTCTGGCTTGCGCGGGCCGCTTCAAGCGATTGATCAATGCGATCAAAGGCATCACCACCTGTTTTTGCTGGGAGGAAGCCAGCCGTCGAAACGTGGTCAACCCCCAAAAAAAAAAACAAATTCTACCGGTAAAAATGGGTAAAATCTCAATGTATGATAGACGTTTAGGTGATTTTAGGTGATTGTGTTCTAAAATGCCCGAAAATCCCTTGATATCCCCCGATTACATGGTCAACATATTAACGAATATCATGCAATGAATTATGCACAAATCCCTTCAGCCTCACAAGCATGAAAAAAATCCAGGTGACTTTCAGGTTAATAAGCTTCAGGTGGTAAAAATCTTCAACCACCTTAAAAAAAATCTCAAAAAGTCAAGCTCTGTATGGCTACCAGCCACATATGCAGTCAGAACGAGGCCGCAGAAGGACATCTCCCATAATGTGAAGCTGGCGCTCGCCATGATGTCCCGCTGTGTGCTGGGGGGAAGGGAGTTTTCAAAAGCTGCGGCAGACGCACCTGTGCAATCTGAAATGGATCGACAGCAAACCCAGAAGAATACGGCAGAATGCGCAGTAAACTCCAATAATGGCAACTGACTAATAACTTAAATCATAAAATCAATCTGTTTGATTCTCTGTGTTTTTTTTTGGGGCTTGCTGCACATCTGTACCATGGCAGCAGCATGCATCGGAAACCATTTTTTTCGAGCCATCGCGCTTCCAGCCTTGGAAATCGGAGAATGCGGTCGCAGAAACGAATTCCGGGGTGAAATGTCCCATTGGAACATAATTTTATTTATATGGGACAGCTTACCAACAATTACAGTATATATATAATCATTATATATTATATCCTGAATTCACGTTTTTTCATGTTTTTTCTATCTTAAACCGATTTTGATTCATAACAAAATAACGAAAACCATGGGACATTGACCCCCGTTTCATGCCGTCGTAGCAGCATGAGGCCTGAAACGGATTTTTCCTCGAAAGCGTTCAGAAGAGCCTCGATGCGAAAAAGACGAACCAACGGGTTCCTCTCCGTGGCTGTCTTGGCCTGGTTGGTGATGTCAACCACTTCAACCCCGCGAAAAAAAACAGGGCTGTGACAGTTGTTACATCTTGCTACTCATCATCCCAGGTCGAATTTCAAATCTTCAAAGTTGTTTTTAGCGCATGAATTGGATATTCGGAAATGATTCCACCACGTCCATTTGGTAACCATGTGAACCACCAACCGGTTCTGATCACGTCTTGTGATCTGCGTGGGCGATACCTACAAATTGCAGAGTCGTGACACCGCATCAGCGGTGAATTATGAGGTAACACAAAGGTCATCGAAAAAGATCAACCTGAACTGGTGGTGACAGCGAAAATAACCATGAAAATCAATGCTAAGTCAAATCGGATCTTCTTCTGAATTATAGGCTGGGGAATGAGAGAAAAAACAGCATTTTAAAAGAACCATATGTTGAAGAATGTAAAACAATGTGTACAGGTAGGGAACATAACACATTATATTGTATTATTCAAACCTTATATAACACACATGCTAGTTCGATTGTATGCATGTGCATGACATGAGCTGTGAAACCACCAGCCAGTTCTGAATGTGCCATCCAGGGCATACCAGTCCCCATGAAGTATGCAGCTGATACTTGCGAATAGCGGGCATCTGGATCCCCCTGGGCAGCAAACTGAAGTCAACAATAGTTGGCGTGTCAATAAAAACACTCAAAACGCGCGGGCTCATTGAGTCATCTTCCATCATCTTCCGCACTGGCCAATCTATTCAAAAGATTCTGAGAATCACTCATTGGGCATGCTTAGATGAACATAGTCTTCCAACCGCTATTTTGGCAGTGTCTATGTCGGGTGGTGATAGTGGTGATGGTGGTGGTGCTGGTGCTGCTGGTGATGCTGGTGGTGCTGGTTCTGCTGGTGCTGCTGCTGATGGTGCTGATGCTGCTGGTGCTGCTGGTGCTGGTGCTGCTGGTGCTGCTGCTGGTGCTGGTGCTGGTGCTGGTGGTGCTAAAAATCTAGTTGCTGTAAGACTAGTTGCTATTCACATCTAGTGAATCTAGTGGCTGTAAGACTTCCAACGGGCCAACCTAACCACGTCCAAGCACTGCATTTTCTACTGTATAGTTTTATTTCCGAGGCAGCATATTTTGCGTCTCGTCAATTTCTGTGGCACAGCTTGCAGGGTGGATTGGTATCACACAAACACACATCATGGTCAGATAAAAAAACAACTAAAAAATGAGTGAACATGAGACAATGCCAGGCATGAAACTGCTCAACTGGCACATAAAGAGCATTAAAGAGAAGCCGTCAACAAAATCAACAAATAAGAAAGTGGCCTTTGTTTCAAGATGGCTTCAAATTTCCAATAATTCCTGGCTTTGCCATGCATAGTACCTTACTGATCTTACTGGAAGTCAACCACATGCAAGCTGTGCCAGTGACATGGCATTGCCATGTCCACTTGTCATCTGTACTGTGCGACAATGCGGCGGCCCAGCGCGTGGTGCAGCTAGGCTGCTAAGCTTGCTTGCCACGGTGTGAGCAACGGAGACCCAAGTACCCAAAAGTCAAAGCAAGAAATCCGAAGACGCTACCTCAGATCCGGTGACCCAGAACCCTGAAGGATGCTGGATGAGCCTCTCAAGTCAAGCAAAAAAAAGATCAAAAAGGACCATCCAGTGAAGTTTCTCTGAACCTGGGCCTTTCCACCATTTCAGGTCCTCCCATTGTGGTGCAACAGCGTCTCTGGTTGATCACCCCATGCCCATACCCTTTGGTAATCAGTCACATGGCTAGCCGGGAAATCCCCAAACTAAATGCATGTTTCACTTGGGAAAATCATCAACCTGGGGAATTGTCCAGCAAGCCATGTGACTGATTGATTACCGGAGGGTACAAGTCGCATGGAAGAGCAGGGTTCATTTAAAAGTCTCAGCATTTGTTCTCACGCTTCTATGCCTTGTACCCTCTGGTAAACTAACATAGCTATTGAAACTTGAGAGCAGGCGGAGGCGGACGAAAGGTATAGTGGGAGAGGAGTGGTGTCAAAATGCTGCGCCCCTAAGATGATACACCAAAAACGTTTTTGCGCAGTCTAAAATGATTTTATCCAGAGCATGACTGCATGATACGGTGTCTTGTGCAGCGTGAAATGATGCACGAAAAGGGGTTTATTTAAAACCCCTTTTTAAGACCCCTTGCAGCAACTGTATTGAGGCTGAAGCAAACCAATTATGCTGGACTACAGGGACATCTCCCTCATGGAGAGTGTGCCTCTACTGTGGCGGACCGTGACCGCGTCACCCGTGGGAATTGAACCCATGACCATTTTAGAGGGGGGGGCCCTTATAATTGATATCTAATACATAACGTCGAGAATTCTACGTTTTCCACGGGCTGGCCCCCCAATACCCCCTATGATTGTGCTGAAGCACGGAGAACTCAGGTAGCTGACGCTACCTTTCGTGAATTGCCATAGAAATAGTGGATTTACCCAGCTAGAAAATGGTGGATCTTTCCATAGTTATGTGGCTGCTTGCCAGGCCGGGTATCTATAGAAATGACATGAACCACAAATTCTGCCATCGAAAAATCGCCCTGGGATCCCCATGCTGGGATGGTCCGACAAGGTATCCAAGGAACAGGAGATGTATGCCGCTGTGACATAGCCCAACTGAGTGCCACCCGCGACGAGCAAGATCTTCTTGTAGCCCTCCATGATTGGCACAGCATACCTTGGCTTCTTGGCTTCGCAAACACTGATATCATCTCAGCCATTTATTCAGGATAAATAAATAAATAAATAAATAAGTAAATAAATAAATAAATCACCACCACATAGTAGTCTTGGTCACCATTTTGTTGGTTGAATCTCCATTGCCTTCAGGTAAATCTTTGTAAAAAGTAAAAACACATATAATGATATAGTAAAAGCAATAGAAACATTGATAATATGAGAGTCGTAACAAATAATATGTAACAACAGTAATTAAAAATGATATAATCGTATAATGGTACCGGTAACAAAAACATTAAAGCAATCCCAGGCTACTCGTCCACCACCGACTCTCCTCCCTTGCTGGCAATCACTGCCAAATAGTTTTCTCCGGAGGTCCAGGTGAATGGCGAGAGAAATGCCAAGGCGCTACTAACCTCCGCTTCAGCACATCCCATCCCCGGTCAAATGGAACCCCCCCATGATCAACAGCTTAGGGCTAAAAATTGATCCAGCTTTGACATTCATGGATTGGTTCGGGGGAACATGTGCAGGAAAGCCTCATAGTTCATGGGAAAACCGGAAAAACCCGCCAGTTTCCGGTGAACATGTTCACCAAATATCACCAAATACCATCCAGGAGCCAAGCAACCCCAGTGGCATCAGCTATGACCTGAGGTTCACTGATAGCACCACCCATCACGAGCAGCACACAGGCCGTGGCCAATGTGGCGTTTTGCTTCGGCACCAGGGTGGACATCAAAACGCCAACGCCCGCGGCACTGACCTTAGGAATTTCTTCAGTTGTGGCCAGGAAAAGATGGGAAAAGCATATGGAAAGACATGGAAACAATGGAAGAATTTAGTGACAATGATTCAATGGATTAGTTTAAGGGGAAAATTGCAGGAAACCTCTATATATATATATTGGATGGGATTTGGATGGGGAAAACCATGATCTCCTGCAGGTTTTCCCATCAACCAATCCAGTGAATGATGTTTAAGCCTGGGAACGTCATACGAATCAATTGCATAAGCGGCTAGCGGCTTCAACCCCAAACTTGCATGGAAAGTCGAGCAGGATCATCATCGGAGATATCGGTAGGATGAATCAAAAAAACATTGGACATGATTGGATCATTTTGAAGCCACAAAGTCATGAGCCTTACCATACAAGTCTCAGAGGAAGCCCAATTTTTGTGGTGTTTACCCTCTAGGAGCTGCAAAACGCCTTAGCCTGTGTGGGTCGGATCCAACTCAAGCTATAATAATGGTTAATCAGGAACTGGATCCAGTAAGCAACAGCACGGTGATGGGAAATAAAAGGACCAAAACTGAATAGTAGCATAATGAGCCCGTCGCAGTGCTCACCCCGCGTAGAAGTGGCAATCATTTAGACAACGCCATTGGCTGAAAGTTCAAACAGAGAATGAATTAGATACATTCTGGCTTTAAATAAAGATACGTATTGATAAGTTCCTCAGGACCCTCCCAGTAGTAAATCGCATAGTAGAAGCAAAAAGATGACCTGACGGAAAGGCAAAAAGTGGATTTGATGCCACTATCGTAAAACAGACCCAAATGAGAACAACTATACTGCAATCCCATCCCCCGAGTATTTAAACTCCCCAGAACCATTGGTGTAGTAGTGTGCAACAACCATTGGCTTCCTTATTGTTTTCCTACCAGAGCTTGGCACAATGGGGCTAATCCCATCCACCATTCATATAAACAATATAATACACACACATATATATATATATGTACTAAACACCTCCATTTTATGGTCTCAAATGTGTGGTTTCATCCACTGCCAAACCATGATTTTTGTTGGGGGTGGCCATCCGCGACCTCTTCGCCCAAGATGCAGCTGTCATTCGGAAGGCAATGAGCCACATCCAATAGGAACAGGGTGCTTCTGAGAAGACCATCCACAACCCAGTGTAGGCGTAGCACCACACCAACACATCGAAAAGATATACCATCACCTCACATGGGTTTGTCTGAAAATGACTGGTTGGTGGTTTCAGCGTTTCAGCCCCTCCGCAAAATATTAGTCAGTTGGGATGATGACATTCGCAATATATGGGAGAAAAAACCTGTTCCCAACCACCAACCAGATGAGGTCCCCTCCGGTGCCCTCAAACGTGGCCGCTGGGAAATCCCCGAACAAAATGGAGGTGTTTGACGGGACAATCATAAACATAAAAGCGGCATGTGCCATTGCCATGTTTGATGGGAGGGTATAGCCTCTAATTGACCATTTGAATGGGGATCATGATACTTATCCATTGGTATTCGGGGTGCCCCATTTTCCACATGGGATGCAATGCGATGCCTAGAATGAAATGCTGGACAGTGGGATGGTGAAGCCACAGTCCCTGACTTCACCTCACGCTTTAAAAAACCACCATGTTTTCGTGTCATGAGGCAACCAAATCAACATCTTTGCACTACTATATGCATGTGCTGCAGTAAACAAACATGCACACACACACATATATATATATCTATATGATTATATATGTATATAAGAAGTACATGAGTTACAATGAGTAGAATCTGTAGTCTACAGTCTACAACCAACCTCATGTTAAGGTAACCCCATCGATCCATCGCTTATCCCAGTAGCCCTGGAGAGGAAGAACGCGCTGACTCCCACGCCACTAGCGCTCTCGCGCCAAAAGAGGGGCCGATCCTCACAGAAATTTGCTGGGGAAGTCCATGGTGGAGGTTTGCTTAATTTAATGTAATTTAATGTTACTTCCCTGAACTTTTTTTTTGGGTTGGTGGTTGAGGTTTCAACCCCTCTGAAAAATGATGGAGTTCGTCAGTTGGGATGATGACATTCCCAACATATGGAAATTCATAAAATTCCTGTTCCAAACCACCAACCAGTTACAGATACACCAAAAACATCCATAAACTATCAAAAACCATCAGGCCATGCCATAAAACCCACAGATTCTACAGTTGTACCCCCATGATCCGCTGGCCCCTTACCATAAAGTTCCAGGTCACCCACCAGTTCTTGGAGCCCAAGGTGAACTTCGTGGTGTTCAATGGCTATCGCCAGAAACAAATATCATCGATTCATAGCATCTGGAACACAACTGTGATATCTTTTGCTGTGACTCTTAAAAAATCCTATCAATATATTTCTAATTCATTGTTCATAACAGTTGATTGATGGTCACCTTAGATCTTTGGAGTTCCGCGAGCCAACAGGCAGCTTCGGGAAACCCAATCTGCTGGTGATGTTCTCCAGGATGGGCATGACTAACCTTCAAGATCCTTCATCCAAAATCCAAAACAACACCAGAAACAAAATTTCTCAGTGGAATGTGCCTCAACATTTCAGACACAACAGCAATGACAAAGATACAAAATGATCCAAACATGTTGCTTGTCCCCCATTTTTTATTAAAACTATATAACTATAATATATATATATAACTATATATATAACTATATATATAACTATATATATAACTATATATATAACTATATATATAGTATAACCCCCAAAAAAGATTGAAAAGTACATCATCGCTATGTCAGTCGTTTTTTTGACGTTTCTAATCGTTTCTTTCTGCTTAATACAGCATGGGGCCCCCTAGTTTTAAGTTGGTTTATAAACCATTATAATTCCCATTACCCACTGGTAAATTAACATAGACCCTGAAAATCACCAGTTTTTAGTGGAAACTAGTCTTCCAACCCCTATCCGGCAGGGTCTATGTTAATTTACTGGAGGGCAACTAGTTCGTTATATCTGCCATAAATCAATGGGAATTCCAGGATCCTAAAATGGAGGTACTGTACCATATAAGGCCATATTTTCTGGCGATATTCTCTTACATAGGCCTTACATAGGCCTTATATAAGGTAGGTACCTCCAATTTAGGATCCTGAAATTCCCATTGAAACCATCGTTTTTTCGCCACGGAAAATTTCGGCAGCTGAACGCGATCGTTTATCCGCCAAAGGACTGAACCGAAGATGTGAAGACATGCGACACCGGTCAAAGCTCCGATTGCAACGTGACCTGATTTGGATATCCATAGAGATTAGCTATCACAATCTATGGATAAATTGGGATATCATATTAGCTACCATGTGTTTCATATTATGGGATATAGTACTATAGATTATGAATATCAACTATGATAAATGATATGTTTGGGATATCATAGTTTCTATATCCATAGTTGATATTCATAATCTATAGTATGATTATGAAAGTTCATATAGTGATCAAATGGGTATCATTTAATATATATATGTGTGTGTATATAACAACGAAAAATAGTTTTAATATCTATTACCTTCGTATCAATTAACCACTACGTTAAGTATACAAAAATCTCGGGCCTCACGGCCTGATACTGGTGCTAAACGTATGGAATGGGGAAATGATAGAAAATAGTTATCTGGGTAAATAATAATAATTCACTAACCTGAATTAAGGCCATTTGGAGATGATTTCCCTAAAATTAACCATGATTCCCAGTGAGGTCGCAGTGAGGTCGTTATAATTTACCCAGAGTTATGGATGAAAGATGATGAAAGCCCCTACGTTTTTTCGCACCAGGATTGGGATACGGATAGGGATCCTCCAAGCTATATCTCTGGGATGTAAGCCATGAAAAACACTATGAAAAACAATGAGGTTTGCCGGCCCTCCAACAACCACCGAGAATTGGAAACTCTCAGCTTCGGATCTTTGCAAAGGGGAACCTTTAACTGCCAAGTATTTATGAAACAGAATTTTGACCAGCCGCCCAGCCCAGTAAACAAACCATCAATTGGACCGTTCTAATTGGATCTGACTGGATGATACGATGATACTATGCATTCAGCATGTCACGAAAATGCAATGCATCAGGAAACACAATATGAATCCATATGACGCAATCCGGCCAGAATATTCAGTACTGCACCTGTACTGCACTTGATTAGCATGAGTGAAACACAAATATCACATGCACTTCAGCTTTCAATATCTTCAATCCACAATGGTGCTAACAGCCCGACTCCAAAAAAACAAAAATATGTTTTTTTGTCCTGCAAATTGCCCAAACAAATCCAATGCTTTTTCTCATCATTTACCTGCTCAACGTGTGCTATGGCTATGTGAAGCTGGTTTCGCCACCAAGCGGCTGATATTGATTTTGATTGGACACCTCGGAGATCAACGGGAAAGCGTCTCTGAAAAAATCCATGGGCCATGCAAAGCTTATGACAAATTATCAAGAATTGCTGGTTGGTGGCTGGTGGTTTTTACCATCTTGAAAAATATTAGTCAATGGGACGGATTATCCCATATATTATGGAAAATCAAAAATGTTTGAAACATTTTGAAGCCACCAACCAGATTGTTTTTTTCTTCATGGTTTTTGAGGATGTTGAAGATTATGTTCAAAATCATCGGTTTGAACACGGCCATTTTGTTTATGTTTGTTTCGAAAGGTGTGCTCCAACAGATCAAAGGCACAAGACGTGGTCGGGGAGCAGCTTGTCTTTACATGGCTGTCCGAACACGGCCGCGGCAAACATGATCCTGGGCAGGGATTCTGGAGAATGCCGAGAGGGGCACAACTTGTCAAAAAATATGGCATTTTATGTATAATAAGCAGGTTAGCTTAGGCTTCTGGCAGATGCATTTATAATTAAACTTAATGTGTCAAGTTCAAACAAAGAAAATAAGTAAATACCGCCAGGAAAGCCAGGGTTTTGTATTGGATACATCTATGCATATACACCTGGATAAATGACACTAAGTCACTTGCTTGAGATATATAAAGTATTTTTTGGATAATACCCCTTACCAGCCATAATCTGTCGTGGCGTCGCAGTGAGGTCGTTTGAATTTATGCAGCTGCGGATATATTTTATGTGATGTGTATATATATATATTCATTTTGGGTGCATTCTAGTGGGTTCGAGAATCCCATCGCCCTAATCTTAAATAAACACACCCCAGAAACCATGGTTGCTAAAGTTTAGTGAGGATTTACACATATGTGCGGTCATATTCTTATTGAAAACCATGGTTTAGTAGGGGATTTACCATATATAGAATATATGTTCACATAGTCTTTTACTACATCAATGGGAATTCCAGGATCCTCAATTGGAGGTACCTACCATTTATAAGGCCTATTTTTCAGGCCTAAATTTCAGGGGATATCCCAGCAAAATATGGCCAAAAATATGGTACTAACGTACCTCCATTTTAGGATCCTGAAATTCCCATTGACTACAAAAGAGATGGTACCACAGCATCTTCAGACACGATTTCGTGTCAGTAACTCGTGGGCAAAAAAAATCAGGTCCAGATGCCACCGGTCTGCCACACATCTGAGAGTTATGTAAGCACTAAACATATATTTAAAATGTCAATGTACACAATAATTTGTTCACATTTGTCTATTCAAAGAAAAAGAAAAAACTGTATAAACATCAACGATCATAGAGCTAATTGACACTAATTACCAACCAGTAGTAGACTTGACAGCTCAACCGAGCTGAGATGCAGTATCTCCATGTTTATCAAATGTCTACATCCTGAGGCACGATGTCTACCGAGTCTACTTTTTAAAGCCTCAACCGAGACAAGAAGCAGACCGGTACTGATGACTTTGTGTCGCCAATTTCGAGCCCATCGAATGCTATTCCTTGGCGATGCGGCTTGGATCGGCGCGGCCAAGCATGTCGTGGTGGATCTGCTAGATTTGACAAGTGCGCCAACCATTCATTGACGACAGGAGTACTTCCCATGAAGTTGAATACATCAAACAACCAAATTGAGAAACATTGAGAAACTCTCATCCTGTCTTCTGAAAGGCCGCCTATATGCCAAATCGCCTCAAAAAACACTAGTTCATGCTCAGCATTCCTTAAAGATATTCAAAACATGGGAATCTCAGAATCTCCCCCCATTTTTCAGATATATTTAGTTCGTTTTAGTTCCCCAAAAAAATCCCTGTACTGTAATTTGTCATGTTATTTCGTCTTTCCTCAAGAGATAGCCTCTGGTTTTTTAACGCTTCACCGAAAAAGTACCGGTTCGATGGATCCAACCAAGCGTCTGATGTAGCAGGATGGGGAACTGAAGGCAGAATCGCCCGGATCGTCCAAGTTTCTTACCTTAGACCACGAAACATGTTGTTTTTTTTTCGTGATTTGAATGTGTTCAGATGTGGTTACCCATGAAATTCCGAGAAAAACTCAATAAAACTATAAGTTATAAGTATTTTTTTACGGTAAAATCACTAGTCACTAGCATGAAAATCTCTGTTATCATACGGCCAAAATATGGATGATTCCCCACATCCAATTCCTATCGCTCCAGTGACGTCACGACGCCGCAGGTCGTGGTTGTGTGGCAAATGATGTCTAAATGAACACGTGAAAATAACAACAAGATAAACCTCCGGCAAACTAACATAGCTATTGAAAATGGCCATTTATAGTGGATTTTCCCATTGAAAATGGTGATTTTCCATAGTTATGTTAGTTTACCAGAGGGTAATGTCAGTAAGCAATGCCACAAACCATCCACATGAAATGATGGTTTCAATATGTTTCAATCCCACCCATAGAAATGGCAAAATTGGGAATGGTGAGTAATAACAACCATAAAGTAATAGTGAATAGTAAAACTATACAGCTATAGTATATAAAGCAGTCTATAGCAATTGGGGGTGGTACTGGCTATTGCTTTTACTATAGCTGTAAAAACAGCAACTTTCATTCTACAAGATTATGAGCAATCATAACACATGGCTTGTAGTTCGATGATTTTCCCAGCTATAAACCTCCATGGTTGGTGCGGGGATTTTCCAGCGTTTCCTTCACATCCCATTTTGACCCCAATTAAACCAGCATGTTTCATGGTTCAATAACCATGTTATTGGCATCTGAAAAAATCCACTACATATATATATATATATATTGATCCATGATATACAACTATTTGTGACGGTTAAATCGCCATTCTACATCCGATAACGACAAAATTATGTGTGGAACTATAGAATTAGTTTATTCCCCATTTTCAGATGCCATTATTATATATGTGGCTATATAATATCACCATTTTGTAATATCACCATTCTATATGATATATAACTATTATAATTATTATGTAATATCACCTATATATATATAAATGGCCATATGTGGCTCCACTTCATCCAGCTACCATCGGGGATGGCATTGGTGCTGCTCTCCTTGGTGGTCGCAGAGGACTCAGAGGCATGGATCGTCTCCTTGTCTTCCGCATCCTGCCATGAAAAGTGGTTGCTGACCATGTCATACAGTTCTAGTCCAGTTATATGGGATAACTCCAGATACGTATGTGTGTATATCAACATATATAATTGTATATATATATGTGTGTATTTATGTATGTCAACCTATAGAAATGTATCTGTATAAGGTTACCAACTTTTTTGCAAACACTTGGGGTCTGCATACAAGTATTGCTGGGGTCAGCAAAGAAAGGAACTCGTGAATGGTGAGCGGCGATGGTAACCCAGGTATAGCCAATGTGGCAAACAAATAGTGGCTACTCAAACATATACAAACTGTTTGGTGGTTTCAACCCCTTCTGAAAAATATGAAAGTCAGTCGGGATGATTATTCCCAATATATATATATATGGAAAAATAAAAATGTTCCAAACCACCAACCAGACAAATGTATGTACAATCTCCAGAAGTGTAGGGATCAAAGGTGCAAGTCTATTGGCTGATATTGAATGGCATATACTTGGCTATAGCGCGGATCGAATTGGGGAAGAAACCCTAGAGGAACCCTGGGATCTACTCATCGTTGGCTCCCACAACGGTGGACAACGTGGCCTTGTAGCAGGTCAGACTGTCGGTGCACTTGTGCACCATGAAACTTCACAGACTCCGACGTGTGTTGTTTTTTGTTCATATTTTTCCCTATCAAAATTATCAAACAATAGAAATTGAATGAGGAAAATCATGAAATGATTGTGGCAAATCATGACGTTTTGTTTCATTGATTCTTCAATTCTTGCCGCAAATCATTTTCCCATCCCCCAAATCTTGGGCAGCTACCTTGGGATTACCTTGGCAGCTTCTTCCCACAAGCAGTTCCATAGAATTAGCGACACTTGACGCAACAAATCTTGTCACTTTGAAGCGGCCGTTGCGAAGATATCCCAAGACGGGATGCATGATCACACAGACAGACATGAATTTCAAGAAACAACTGCAAGAGAGACAACCTGTGAACATTTGTGAAAGCACATGAAAATATATGGAGGTTTCCATAAATGGAAGAACCCAGAAATGGTTGATTTATAATGGAAAACCCCATTATCATTAGATGATTTGGAGGTACCTCAATTTAGGAAACTTCCATATGATAATACCATGTTGACAATACCTAAGGGTCTATTTCAAGGTTTCCTGAAACTCTGCTTCCCAGATTTCCACCATGCTGGAGTTATTCACCCTGTCCCGATCCTGACTGAAGGAACCCAGAAGTCCCAAGAGGAAAGTCACCACTTTCGATTTGCTGATGATGCCCTCATTAAATCCCATGCGCTCCTCAGATCATATTGACAGTTAACCAAATTGTGACTGGGGGGCGGGAATTAAGTTATGGAACATGTAACAAATAAGAAGGCACCTCTTCTAGAACATACCGTAAAACGGATTTAATGTGGCAGACCCAATGCCATTAACCTTCCATTGGGTGTATACCACCTGCTTCTCTGAATGTAGGGATTTGCTTTTTGGGTTTACGACAGGGATTGCATTGTTCATAGGGCATCGAAGCAATTTGAAAAGAGAAACTAACATATCATATTATTGTCAATTGTTGGGGGCCTACCCTCTGGTAAACTAACATAACTATAGAAAATCACCATTTTGAACAGGTAAATCAACTATTTTATTTCTATGGGGTATTTTCAATAATTAGCTATGTTTGACATAACCAGAAACCTATCGTATCCTAGCCGCCCTATCCACACAGATGTTGCATCTGAATGATATCACCGGTCACGATCTGTGGGAAAAAAAACCTCCAAGTGGTCCCTGGATACCTTCATTTCATTGCTGATAAACCTCAATATACACTCCGTGTTCCCATTTTGTCCAACTACATAAGCACAAAAAAACTATAACTCAGTCACTCACCTTGTTTTGTGCAGTTTTCATGGAAACCCACCTGCCTACCTTCATACTTATAATCACCAAAAACCCTGGGCAACCTAGTAACCAACAGAACGATCTCTGGGGCGATCTTACGGTGAAACACGTTAAACCCACATGTTTGATGGTTCAATTCTTCTTTTGCTCTTTGCTTGAGGGCCAAACCACAACTGATATCATTGATATCATTGATATCCATATCTCACAGTTGAACCCACATGTTGACCCACATGTTCATTGTTCAAACCTGATGTTCACGTCCTTTTGTCATACTTCAACCGGCAATCGTTACGTTTTTTCATGGTGAAACCACCACTTTTCACCGCCTTTTCGTGGTGAAGCCTCCATGGTTGCCGTCCCCCACGTGTATTATGTGCTGCGGCACCTTGAGATGGGCCAAGGCTTCGTTGCTGGGCTGTTCGATGTCCAAGGCAGCCATCAGCTGAGCAAACTGTTTGTCGTTCAAAACCTCGGCGAATTCCATGGGGAAAACTGTTGTAACCGTAATCTTGCAGCGATTTTTTGGATTAAACATGGTACAAAATGACTACTTGCATGCATATATATATATATACAAAATAAATGATTAACTATGTTGATAGATTTTCTATGCACATATTTAAAAACATAAATGAAAACATACGTATCTGTGTTTGAGTGCGCATGCATATGTATATGCATACGTATGGCAAAGAATCATGTAATAATGTATATAGAGACACGGTGATAGCTGGAATTACATGACGGGATGGTGGGAGGCAAATATCAAGGAAAAGGGATAGAAACGATCGAACTCAATATAAATCATACAACAATGACAACATGCACAAATGAATATACATGAATATACCCATATTTGGATATGATGTTATGATGTTACTTGATGCTACATGGGGATGGTACTAGCATATATCCAGCAAAAACGGGAAATTTGGGAGTGTAATGCAAGTGCAAAAATATATATATATATATACACGTATATATACACGTATATATGCACCTATATCTAGATGAATGAATGTATACACATATATACATACATATTTACATGTCACATTGGTCATTACACTGCGGTTGGGGAATGGGCGGCCATGTAAGTTGTTTCATGGGGTTACAACTGCCTATGTTCTGAGGGTTTGGGTAGGGGGTGACTCAGGTGAAAACAAAAAACTAATCCCATCCCCTCCTAATATTAAACCCCCCCGAAACCACGGTTTAGTAAGGATATCATACCGTTTGGATCTGTTTGGGACCATACAATGGTGGGGTTTAATATTAATGGGGATGGGATTATGCTACATAAAAAAATCGAGAAACATCAGCGTCTTCAATTCCTGCACTGAACAACTTCGCATTCAGAGCTTTTGCAAACTCCATCCTGTCATTGTGCCCTTGCACCGCTTCGTGTGCTGCATCCATGTCCGTTGGCCTTGGAGTCTCCAAACGGCAGATGTCCGATTGGATACGCAAAAAGTGTGGTTTCAACCACCCCTAACAAGTGAACAAACATTGAGATCGTCCTCCAATTTTGAGCCGATAAAACAATGGCTTCCTGCAGGTTTCCTGCGAGCAACAATCTATGATAATCTATGTACATTTTTGCAAGCTAAGTCCAACAATTTTTGCAGGTTCAATCCCCATTGCTTGTTGCTTAACCATGCAGCATCTATGCTTTGGGTGGTCAAAGATTCATCAAGCGCCAGCGTTTCCGAGCAGCATGATGTTGGTAATGGACTCAGCCCAGGCATCTGGCAGCCCTTCGGCTGACAAGGCTGGGTTGTGTTCATTCTTCACCTTTCCAGCGATGACATCCATGAACCAATCCGCAGGGTTCCTGAGACTGAAGGGTGGTGAAGGTTTTTTGGTTTATCCGACTGTTTTAAACAAAAAAAAAAAACTAGAGAAGTTGGTGGCAAAAGAAAGGAAAGCGCGGCTCCAAGATGGTCCAAGCCTTCAACAGTCTATTTATGTTTTTTCCCATGCAGTTTGTACTGAAATGTTCAGTAGGGAGCAACTAGATAAGATCTCCAGACCGCTTCTGTGACTCAAAAAAAAAGTATGCTTGTGAACATAATATGGAGGCAACCTGTAATTGACAACTCCCTGCCTGTTGCTGGGTTTTCTCTGCGCATGGGGGTTGCCCACGTCCGTGGAAGGTACCCTTCCCAATCTGCAACCACTTATGCAACATCTTGTCCAGCCACAATAAATGTGAAAACACAGAACAGATCAGCTTCGGCAAAGGTCATTCACAGAATTCAAAATCGGGGGCGTCGAGTCAAAGCTGGACGGGAAGCATTCCAGAAAAGCATATCATAAGAATCATAAGCATTCCCAAGCCATTATTTCTCGACCAACTTGGACCGGCTTGAGGGCCCCAGGACGAAAGGATTTCCAGCATTGTGGATTTCCAACGGCACGACACATCCCTGCAAGCAAACTTTTGAGCCCTGAGGGCCATGACCCCCTACTTTATGGGTACTGCAGACTCCCCACAACAGGAAATCTCGCTGGCAAGGTGCTCATGCTGAGGCATCTTAAAACCCAAATTTCGGAAGTAGGGCAGTGCCCCTTCGCTTGGGCCTAAGTAGACCGTTTGGCCACCGCCAAGCAGAAGCACTTCGTCAAACAAGGTGAAGAGCGAATAGCGCGGCTGGTGCACCACCATCACCACCTGGCTGCGATGTTAGAATTGCCACGGCCCCGTCAAAAAATGAGCATACAGTACAAATATGACATATGAATACGTATGATACATCATTATGTTGAAAACACATGGAAATACGGTTGCAATGCCCAACACATCTCAATCATACAATGTAGTCCCCCCCAGTTATGTTTGTTGGTTTATAACCGCTATGTATATTATAGTCTATAGTTATATCGCCCAAAAACCAATATCAACCAATTTATAAATTATAAACCAACTTAGCTATCATAGACCAGCTCTAAACCCCATTATAAATCACAATGTGTGTTGGTCAAATCACCTTTAAACCAAGGTGATTGGAGTTTTGTTCGCCATGTTGAAACGCAAAAAAAACATCCGCCGGGTCCACTGTCATGCCGATGGCGGTTAGCCGCTTCACTGAACGGATGATGTCCAATGCGGTGGTGGCATCCAATCCTTGGGGATCAAGTCTGGGACATCGCCGGACATTTTTCAGCATTGCTTTCGCTGAACATTTTCACGTTAAACGGTGATATCAAATCAGCAAAAATGGTGATGTTATTAGACCCCTGAGGATCCATGTCGTTAAATACAGCAAATAGACCCAACATTGGATCCACAGGGGACTATAGCTATTAATATAATGACAAAGTGAAGATAAAAAATCAACAAGCGATTGGGATTTAAACAAAACATAAATTGGATAAACTGGAATATGAACAACAACATGGGGTATTTGGATTTGTGCGAAAATGTGGGGCACCCGCAAAACTTGAACTTTTAGTGGCAAAAAAATATGAGAAACATTAAAGCATCGATAAACCATCAGCATGTGATCCCCTGTTTTCAGCCAAACAATGATGAACCTCCCAAAAATGACAGATTCCAGGCAGGCCCATCTTGATCATCTTGGTTGATACTTCGTTTTCTGGGCAACAAATCTTGAACAAATCCTCGAAATTCACAAGTGAAGGAAATAATTCATCTGAAATGACTCGGATCTTCTATGTTTCTCTGTTGTGTTGCAAAGAGCCCGCGGTCTCTGACCTGTTCGGCCTTAAGGTTGTAGCCATCCAGCCAGCGTGTACATCCATCCATGTGCCGCTTGTTTAGTGCAATGATACCCCTGTGCTACTGAGAGCTACAGCATAACGGCGCTGGAGGAAACTCAACTTCACTCCAAGGGTCCAGATGTAGGCTCATCCAACATCAGAATGCTTGGCCGTGCTGCAAGCTCTAAACCTGAGTGTGTTTGACCAGATCTCAGGCGACAAAAAACATTGGAAATGAAGGAAGGTGACAAATAAGACCTGGAGATAGTTAATTCATGATAATTACATAAATTGATTGATGGAAGGCGAAACGTGTCTGGGTCCAATAAGTTTCTTGAAAGGTAGATGTGCATACGAATGTGAAACACGCAGTGGCAGTGTTTGAAATCGTTTGCTCATGCATGCTCAAGTCTGCACATGGCCAGCTGACAATCCAAGTCCCATGACAAATGAGATACCCTCTGGTAAACTAACATAGCTATGGAAAATCACAATTTTTAATGGGAAAATTCACTATAAAAGGCCATTTTCAATAGCTATGTTAAATTGTCAGAGGGTACTCCAGATAGTCCAAACACGGCACGGAGTTGATAGGGTTGCATCTTGCCAGATTCTCTGGAAATTCGGTGGAAATTCTCGAAACGCGCTGGAAAATCCCATCTTGCACCATGGTTTTTGATGGTTTTTGATGGCTTAGTAAGTAATGAATTGGGACCCATGACTGGCAAAAAATGATGATGGTGATGATGGATACTACTTGGCCACCTTGCATCATCTACATCTATTGTTTTTCTAATATTTTTTTCCCAGATTTCCCCAATTACTCTCTATAGTTTGTTTGTGTCGATTTCCAAGCCCGCTCTTGAGCAAAGACTCCATACCCAAAAACTACTGCTTACTTGATATGAGTTCCTCATCTCCATTAAAGAGTGTCATGGATTATGTAATCTCTGGTGGGTGGTTCTCATGGCCCCGCACCCACAGTGATTCTGCCTTCCAAGGCCCCATTCGAACCGCCCAAGGTCCAAGGCAAGAGACCGATGTTCACCCGCTTCCGCTGGCCGCCACTGATTCCACGACGCTCCATGTTGCCCACGATGCTGTCCTGGACATCTAACAACTGCATCACGTTCAGCACATCTTCAACAATGCCTGGGTCAATGGCCATTCCAGGAACCCAAATTGGAGGTACCTACTAATCCTACTATATATAAGGCCTATGTAAGGCCTATGTAATTCCCATTGCCTGGGGAAATCATAAGGAACATGCTCTTGGCGAAAAAGGATGAGGACAAGGATTGTGGTTTTCACGAAAGGGAGGAGGTTCCTCCGACCATCTGTTTTGCGTTCTTTATTTGCATTTATATCAGGAAAAGTAATATATGTATATATATATACACTGTATAGATAGATAGATAGATATATATAAACATGTGCATGCATACAAACCTACACAATGACACACCTTTGCACATACATAATGCAATAATTTGCTGCCATTTAGGAGCTTCAGCTTCAGATTTTTGGTTCCCCACGTTTCCAACAGCACATGGACTACATAAATTGAAAACAACACTTAAAATTGCTTATAACAAGCAAGACAAACTAGAAACAAGTACAGTGTATAAAATCCTGATATAGTGGCAAATTACTAATTAATACTAATTACGTTTCTATCTTTTCTGGGAGGTTGTCTGATGCAGCCACTTTGACCTTCCCTGTTCTCTTATCCATTTGGACACTGGGAATCAATGGTTCCCTGGAGGTGAAGCCGCCAATAAACAGCCAATCACCAGCAACAACATTAGGATCTTTCTCATCCCCTATGGAAATATATAACAAACACAGGCCCTGAACATGACCAATCTTTAGAGACCACTCTTCCAATGCCTATTTGGCAGGGTCTATGTTAATTTTGCGGAGGGTATCATCCTTGGTGAATGCGCAGCCGCCATTACTTTTGAACAGGATCCTTATCACCACTAGCCAGCCGTCCACACGCTATCTAGATACTTGACATAACACATCGGTTCAACCAAAGATACCCCAGAATGACCCACTTTAAAAAGAATAATATGACAATTCAATGTGCCTAAGCAAGCCTACAGTCAATCATAAGTGAGAACCAAGATCAACATATATCAAAGTAAAGGGAACACTCCCCTTCAAAATCTCATGATTGTCTTGCGTTTTTGATAAACAAAAATAACATCAATACCCAAAAATAACATATGAAGAAAAAACAACATAATAATTACATCTAATATTCTAATGATGACAAATGTTTTGTTGCCCACAAGCAGTGGTGGTTATTCAACTCCCAAACGCAGGAAAATAATGACACCTGTTTCAGCTCTGTTGCTGTTGATCATCTGCTTCGAGGTTTTCTCTGCGTTGCGCAGCCGCGCAGAGTAGTACAACTGTTCACCTCGAAGCAAAGCCGAGACGCGAAACGTATATCTGCGCACCCAGACACATACACTTTTAATACGTGTTTAGATGTACATGTTAACTATGTACAAATGCAAACATCTGCAAAAGTCAGTGTGATAACATATGCATGTGTATCATCTGAATTTACTTCCTAGTACATTAATCGACGTGAACCAGCATAAACTATCTGCTATGTCAGTCTAAGTAACCGATTTTGAGGGCAAACTACACTCGAATGCTGCTGGTTTTGAGACATTAGGCCTTGTTTGTTTTTGAATCACTTCCTCTAGATCTCTAGCAAATAATGGAGTGTGGATACAAATCCCACCAGGAACGGGATGGTATCACCAAAGCCTGTCCAAAAATTCTAGAAAGACCCCGAGATCCAGTGATTTTGGGCGGTTGTGTTCTTGCCACCTTTCGGCCGGTTTTGGGTGCCAAGCAACGCACGGTGAGATGTTCATGGACAATGTCATCTTGAGGGACGAAACCACGCAATTGTTTGATCTCTGCAATGCTACCTCAATTCACAGAGACCACATGGAACAGAACGAGTTCTACCTAGCTTGCTAATCTTGCTATCTATCCCTGTACGGTCTATGTAATGGGATATGCCCACAAAGATGGCTTGATATGGTACAGTACCTCCAATTTAGGTACCTGAAATGGCCATTGAATCTGCCGCCGCTTGCATGCATGCAATGTTGTGCAGCTATGTAAGCGCACATGCGCAGATAATCACTACACCAATTTCAATGATTTGGCAAACATGCGGTGACGATGATGATGATGATGATGATGATGGTAATGATGATGATGATGATGATGATGGTAATGATGATGATGATGATGGTGATGGTGATGGTGATGATCTTCATGCTCATGATGATTATAATGATCCTGATACAGACCGCATCAGAGCAAAACCTGTTGGATCCCGTAGGATTTCAAAAAACCTTCAGCTGGATGGCATGGGTCCCAACAAAAATCCCAATCACAAAAGGATACAAAATGGGACGTGCGATTGAACATCAAAAAGGAACACAGACCTGGGCTAGTCCACTCAAAACATTCAAAAGTACACATGCGGACTTGCACGGGGTCCAAATGAATACACAAATGGACAGGAAAACAGACAAAACGCGAGGACTTGTGTTATCGCCAAGTGACTCACATGACCGTTGATGCGGATCTCTCCGGAAGTTGTCCTGCCAATTCAACGCAGGTCAGGCTGGATACCTGTAGAATGACATTGGGCAATTTATGACAAGAGTGCAGCACAACTCCTGTATCATATGATGCGGTATATTCCATGTACCAATGAATGCTTTGACATTATTGTTCAATTTTAAATGCGTAGGCACCAAACAGATTTTTTTTGTTTTTCCACGCGCCTTTTTGACCGCAGACTTCTTTATCTCTTTAATATTTCGGATCAACACATAATATGGAAGGAATCAATATACCAATCATCAGACCTTTGGACTGTAAAGACATTTTGGGGACCCATATATATATATATACATGAATATGAGCAATCTCGAAAACCCTAGGTTGACGGAAAGGACATCCACAAATAGGTCCCATCGCTTACCACACGTTTGTACAATAGTGATATATGATATATGGTAAACTTGGGGGGTATCGCTTGCAGGAAACTGCTACATTTATATATATATATATATTTATATAATTCACAGACATCAACGTCCAATTTGGGTATCGCTAACCTGGGAAGGTCCCATCCCTTACCGTGTGTTTTAAACAAGTTCGATCAATTTCCATAAACCAATGTCCCTCCAATACATATGTAGTATTTTTTTTTGGCGGTGGCTCATATATATATATATATGTTTATTTATATATATATATATATTTATATTTAAATTTATATTTATATCATATTTAAATACATACATACATACATACATAGTTACATTGCATTACATTACATTACACTAGACTACACTACACTGCACTACATTACACTACACTACATTACATTACGTTACGTTACGTTACGTTACGTTACATTACATATTTATATATATATATAGATAGATAGATAGATACATACATACATACACATATAATATATATATACATAATCACACAATGTTGAACAAGTTCCAATTTGGAAAACTCAGGCAACCCAAATGGTTGTAGCATGTCGTGGCCAGGTTTCAATTTGAAGGTTCAAAGGGACCGCATGGGACCGCTGATATGCGTGTCCAGCATCTTGCAATTTTTGCCCTGACGATCCGGGCCATAAAAAATGAAAAACCTGGTAAGACCTGGGAAAGCCTCCGAAGGCCCGACAAAAGGATTTTGAAAAAGAAAGGGAAACCTGGACACCACTGCTCAAGTGATACTTGATCTTGTCTATCAAGAATCTCACTGCTAGAATTTCTATTAACTTTGAATTGAGTTGGCTACTCACCCGCATGAGACACAAACTGTGCGCCACCCTTGCTAGGAAGTATGAAGGGTACACATATATTACCAATTGTCTATGGCTGATGAATCCCCCCCGTACAGTGGCCACCCAAGAAAAAGAGGAACACAAAATCCTACTAGATGTAAGGGTAAAAACATGGCAACTTATTGTTACGTTTCATCCGTGATTCTTAAAGGTTATAAGGTGTTATAAAATAGTGTATAAATTCCCCTTTGTATTAAGTGTGATAAATCAGGAGGACATGACCCCCCTTTCCGAAAATGCATCTATAGAATCAGAGACCCCAAGGTATTTTCAAGTTGACAATCTCTATAGAATCGATGCCGCCAAGTCACTCTCGTAGATGGTTGGGGGGGTTAGTTGGCCTTCTATAAAATCAGGCTCCCCAACCCTTCTTTATTGACAGCTGACCTGAATACTCGAGTTGCTCTTGCCCATCTTGCCTTATGCACTTCAATTTTATAGAGCCCAAAGGCTCCAAGTGTTCACTGCCAACCCCTTCAATTTTATAGACTTGTGTAAAATGCCTGAAAGATCTATTTTGATTCCATTGGTAGATCTGGTGAAAGATCTTGAAAATCGTTCTGTTTCGTTTTGTTTCATTTTGTTTCCATCCGTTTGCTTTTTTTTAGCGGAAAGGCGGAAAGGCTGGCTCGAGGACTTCGGCCCCAAAACGGTGAACCGCTACGGAGAGACACAACGGGGAGACAACGGGGGAGACATGACGAGGGGAAAATGATGCAAAATGAAAAATGTTACTTTTATAGTTTGTAAACCAGAAAAAACTGCTTTTGTAAGATATTGAAATGTCAAAATTGTACATATTTGCTGAATATAACTGATGATAACTGATGAAACCCTGATGATGGATCTCCAACAAATCTCCAATATATCCCAAAAGTATCCAAAAGTATCCAAAAGTTTCCACAAATATGTCAAGATTCCAAATGATTCCAAAATATACAAGATTATCAAAGAATTGTTGTGGGAAATTGGTTCTGCCAATACTTCTCTATAAAATTGAAGAACATGACATACATCCAAAGAGAACATATCCCACTGTAGAATCGCAGTCCCTAAGACTCTCTGCTGACTAGTCCTCCGGTGCTGTATTCAACATAAAATCTCTATAGAATCAGAGGCCCCAAGGTCCTCTATAAAATTGTAAGCGTTGACGTTGGGTAGGTACCCCTTATTAAGTCAGGCGGTTAAAATGCACCATTTTCTTGGCCCCAACGTTCTCAATTCTGTAGAGGAAATTCCAAGGGGGATGTGTATAACTTATATAGTCACTTACTGCCACCCCGGATCGCAGAAATTCCCAGCCCCAAGGGCCCCAGTCCCGTAGTAGGCGCGGCCACAGAGGGCGTTCATGAAGGTAGTCTTGCCGGCCCCTGAAGGGCCCATGATTGCCGCCACCCTCTTGGGACGGAACTCTCCTGTGACGCCTCGACGAGAGCCATCCCAATGGGGTGAATTGATGATCTTGACACGTTGGGCACGTACCCCAGGTCTACATAGAGGGTTTCTGCTTCTTTAAGGTTGATTGTTATAGTTTCGGATAACTGGTTTTGGATAGTTGACATCCCAAAATCAAAAAAATCCCTGTTCTTGTTGGCATGTACCTGTGATGAACGTTGGTCAAACATACATATAATGATTTAAACTATACCATACCATCCTATATTGTATTTACAAAAAAACAAAAAACAAATATGTAAGTCTTTACATGTGCACGCATCTGTTCAAGGTATCAATGTGTGTTTATCTAAGGTAAAACATGCACATGTGCAATTTATTCACACCTGTTTTCTCATACAAGACATGGAAACACTTGATTCTGCGAGAACAAGGTGGAAACATTGTAAACATATCTTTAAATCATGATGAATTTTGAGGTTGGGCCCAAAAGTTATGGCCACTTTACTCTTCCACCATCGGCAATGGCATCTCGCGGGAAAAAATCGCACCTTGGAGGATGCACCGGCCGTTGGACTTCAATTTCACCCCCACATTGTCGAAACCCACGCGAATCGCAGGCATCTTCAACCGCATTCCTCAAGGCATTTCGACATGATTCGCGCGTGTTTTTTTGGGTTATGCTGCAGCGCTGTTCAAACTATATGATATGTATTGAACTGTGATATGTTATATACAATGCACCGCATTGTACACGTGCTAATCGCCAGGCATAGGGCATAATATATAACAACATCCCATTGCCGCATTGTGTAAAACAGGCAACGTGTAAAGCACAACTCATTGTTTTTTTTTAAATAACGGCATTTCGTTCTGTTTTGTACCAGCTGAAAATATTTCAGCTGATGGCTAATTGAACTTTGATTTTTTCCAAGCACCCTCGATTATAGAGTTCCAATGGGTCAAACCTGGAGACGCAAACGACAGTGGTAAGATCCACTGACATATGGAAAGATTTCGCCCATGGAAAAGAAAACCATGAAAGGAAGGAAATCTGATGTGCCAACAAGTCAACAAGATTCAACAAGTACATACGGTCATCCTGCATATTCTTTTCCCCTGGTCGGATAATTCTGGATGAACATACCTCATGTGTACCCAGGACTTGTAATCCTTTTTCAAAAATGAAAATTATAGGACCGGATAACCCCACATGTTGACAATTTCACCAGGCTTAGATAGACTGAACATAGAAAAACAACAAGGGAACAGGAAGTATGAGTGTGATGGAGGGGTGATGGTGGATGAATTTGTGTGTATGTATATGTATGTATATGTATGTATATGTATGTATATGTATGTATATGTATGTATATGTATGTATATGTATGTATATGTATGTATATGTATGTATGTGTATGTATGTATGTATGTATGTATGTATATGTATGTATATGTATGTATATGTATGTATATGTATGTATATGTATATGTATGTATATGTATGTATATGTATGTATATGTATGTATATGTATGTATATGTATGTATATGTATGTATATGTATGTATATGTATGTATATGTATGTATATGTATGGATATGTATGTATATGTATGTATATGTATGTATATGTATGTATATGTATGTATATGTATGTATATGTATGTATATGTATGTATATGTATGTATATGTATGTTTATGTATGTATATGTATGTATATGTATGTATATGTATGTATATGTATGTATATGTATGTATATGTATGTATATGTATGTAGATGTATGTAGATGTATGTATGTATGTATGTATGTATATGTATGTATATGTATGTATATGTATGTATATGTATGTATATGTATGTATATGTATGTATATGTATGTATATGTATGTATGTATGTATGTATGTATGTATGTGCATGTACAGGTGTGTCACTTTGGTAGTGTGTTAACGATATGTGTACGGTAAGAGGCAGTTTGTAATATATGTATATATATGTGATGTACATGCATTTTATCTAACTAATCATCTATCTAACTATCGATCAATCTCTCTATCTACCTATCTATCTCTCTGTCAATCTATGTATCTATCCTTCTATCTTTCTAGCGCCGGGTCCCGCGCGTGCCACGCAAAAGGACGACGACGACTACTACGACTACTACGACTAATAATAATAATGAAAAAACCGCTTCCTCCGACCCCTTTGCAGTGCACGAAGTCTCACGCTTGCCACGCAAAAGCCACCGGCAGCAGAGCGGCGGAGACCGAGGGACGCCAGAGAGACACCGGAGGGACGCCAGGGCGTACACCCGGCCCCTTTGCAGTGCACCAAGTGCCACGCCTGCCACGCAAAAACCACCGGCAGAGCGGCGGAGACCAAGGGACGCCAGAGACACGGAGCGCCAGGACGTACATCCGACCCCTTGGCAGTGCGCCAAGTCCCGCGCCTGCTACGCAAAAGCGACCGGCAACCAAGTCTGTGAGTGTGTGTGTGATGTATGTGTGAGTGACTGAGTGATATGTGTGTGTGTGTCAGTGATGTGTTTGGGTGTGTGAGTGATGTGTGTGTGTGTGAGTGTGTGGGTGAGTGATGTGTGTGTGTGATGTGTGTGTGTGAGTGGGTGATGTGTGTGTGTGTGAGAGTGATGTGTGTGTGTGTGTGATGTGTGTGTGTGTGGGTGAGTGATGTGTGTGTGTGTGTGGGTGATTGAGGTGTGTGTGTGTGTGGGTGAATGATGTGAGTGAGCGAGCGAGCGAGCGAGCGAGCGAGTGAGTGAGTGGGTGGGTGATTGACTGAGTGAGTGAGTGTTTGCGTGTGTGTGTGTGAGTGATGTGTGTGTGTGTGAGTGATGTGTGTGTGTGTGTGTGTGAGAGTGTGATGTGTGCGAGTGAGGTATGTGTGTATGTGTGTGATGGTGAGTGATGTGTGTGTGAGTGTGTGAGGTAAGTGTGAGTGTGAGTGTGAGTGATGTGTGTGTGTGGGTGACTGAGTGAGTGATGTGTGTGGGAGGATTTTTGGGAGGACAGGCGGGAGGAGGAGGAGGAGGAGGAGAAGGAAGGAGCGGATACAGCACTAAAAACAAAAAAAAACACGTCAATGTGTGGAAAAACATAGAAAAACAAACGCCGCCGCCGCCACCCCACCACCAAAAAACAAAGGACCGGAATGTTGCGTGACCCAGCGTCCCCTGAAACGATAGTCTGGCACCTTGGCTTGTGGCACAAGGCCACGCACCAGTTCCACGGAACATCTCTCACATTCCGACATAGTTTTCGACTGCTCGGAGACTTTCAGTCGGTTCCGGCGATTGAGGAATGCATTGAACGCCAACCTGGTGAGCTGCACCAGCACACGGGGAAGTCGTTTGGGATAAGCATCTTCACCATCAACTCATCATGTCAGATTTTGAGGGATGGAACTTGAAACAAGAAAAACATGACTCAATCTCCACCCGGCAACAGAGCGTAGCCAAGCACGGTAATGCCCAGCACACATTTTTCCCACCAATTTGAATCTGCCATGGCTCGGAACCTCAGGGCATTTGCCGAGGTCCATTTTCCTGTGAGCCAACCTGTGGGCACAGTTCGTTCCGTGCTACAACTGCCATATCTTGCCAATGCGTCACATCCAGTGGACACAAACTTGAGGAAATGGGTGCTGAAAGCTCGATTCAGAGATGATTACATATATGATGGAATCATGAAACAAAAAGCGCTAGGTAACTAGATCAGCTAGTCAAATTTGACTTGGGCATCCCTTCTTTACCTATAATTGTCCGGCATCAAAAAGTTTCATGCGCACGGCCAGACCGGAAACAATCACAAATGATGTTCAAGAAGAGGTGGCAGATAAAACAAAGTGAAAAGACACGTGAAGATGCAATTATGTGGAAAATGACAGGCAAACCGCAGGGGGAACCACAACTGCATACAACAAAAATGATCAAACATAACCACGAACATTGCCAACATCACGCACATGAACAACCAATGAAATGTGCTACATGCAGCATTATATAAGCACGCTTGAAGATGATCAGGCATGCCATTGTGCCAGCGATTGTCCTTTTCGAAAATTATTCAAACTGAACCACTCATT
This sequence comes from Cladocopium goreaui, assembly GCA_947184155.2. NCBI lineage: Eukaryota > Dinophyceae > Suessiales > Symbiodiniaceae > Cladocopium > Cladocopium goreaui. Next base: position 198,130 of record CAMXCT020005702.1, on the reverse strand, counting down.
TGAGTTTTGGGGCAGCAGAAACACAGGCTCCGCCCTCCATTTGGTGATGTCGGAAAGGAATGGAGAACAAATTGAAACAAACACTCAGGAAACCATATGCCAAATAAACAAAACATATATATATATATATATATACGCTATATATTTAGAGAGCTGGCCGCTGTGGGAGTGCACTTTTTTCCATGCAGTCATTACATTAATCATTATTTTAGTCATTATATTAGTCATTATATAAGTCATTAAATGAATCTTTGGATATTTAATATACGCTATATATACACTAAATTAAATATATAAAAAGTAAACCCAAAACACAAGATGCAGCCCACGAACCCGAATGCAGTCACGCAAAACATTTTTGTGAAACAACTGATTTGAACAGTCTACATTTTTTGCCTGTTACCAGTGCGCTGTAGACTGTGGGATCCGGAGGGGGTGGAGTGCGCGGTCGGGGGTGTGAGGAAAGCAGAGTGTTGAGTGGGGAGTGTAGTGTGAAGAGTGTGAAGTGGAGATTGTGGAGTGTGGAGTGTAAAGTGTGGAGCGTGGAGTGTAGAGCGTGGAGTGTACAGTGTAAAGTGTGGAGTGTAGAGTGTGGAGTGTAGAGTGTGATACGTAAAGTGTAGTGTAATGTGTGGAGCGTGGAGTGTAGAGTCTGGAGTAGAGTGCAGAGTTTCAAGTGTGGAGTGTAAAGTGCGGAGTGTGGAGTGTAAAGTGTAAAGTGTTGAGTGTGGAGTGTAGAGTGCGACGTGCAAAGTGTAGAGTGTAAAGTGTGGAGTTTGGAGTGTAGAGTCTGGAGTGTAAAGTGTAGAGTGTAAAGTGTAGATTGTTGAGTGTGCAGTGTGCAGTGTAGAGTGTAGAGTGTGGAGTGTGAAGTGTGGAGTGTAAAGTGTAAAGTGTTGAGTGTGGAGTGTAAAGTGTAGAGTGTGGAGTGCAAAGTGTAAAGTGTAAAGTGTTGAGTGTGGAGTGCAAAGTGTAGAGTGTGGAGTGAAGAGTGTGTAGTGTAAAGTGTAACGTGTCGAGTGTAAAGTGTGGAGTGTAAAGTGTAGAGTGTGGAGTGCGCAGTGTACAGTGTAGAGTGTAGAGTGTGCAGTGTGAGGTGTGGAGTGTAAAGTGTGAAGTGTTGAGTGTGGAGTGTAAAGTGTAGAGTGTGGAGTGTAAAGTGTAAAGTGTTGAGTGTGGAGTGCAAAGTGTAGAGTGTGGAGTGTAGAGTGTGTAGTGTGGAGTGTAGAGTGTGGAGTGTAAAGTGTGGAGTGCGCAGTGTAAAGTGTAACGTGTCGAGTGTAAAGTGTGGAGTGTAAAGTGTGGAGTGTAGAGTGTAGAGTGTGGAGTGTAAAGCTTGGAGTGTAAAGTGTGGAGTGTAGAGTGTAAAGTGCGGAGTGTAGAGTGTAGAGTGTAAAACTTGAATATTGTGGCGTAAACACACCTACATATTCATTAGTAAACCCTTCCTTTCCAGTCAAGGTCCAACTTAGTTTGTTTAAATGACTTTTGGCTCAAGATGGTAAAAGATTCGTGTTCGCTGCCCCGGGTGTGTTCGCGGTCTTTTACTTGTTACTTTTGGAGATCAGTTGTTAACATCAACAGTTCAATTGGTTATCAGCCGTAGCTTGCTCTTGTTTTTGTTGATCCCCAAATTTCATATCACATTTTTGTGGTTGGCGACTCCATAAAAGTCTGCGCAGGTTGTGTCTACATTTGCTGTCGGAAGAATGGGTGGTCATCGTTTTGAACAGTTCATCCGTTTCCACCACTCTCAGCAGTAGTGTCATCCAGTGTGATTTCACCTCGCATTTGCATTCAATTCGTCTTAGCCTTTGGGTGTTTGGCTTCTGCAGTGCGTCCCAACAGTATCGATCCGGAAGTTCATTCGTTAGTATCGCATCCGTTTAGGTTCCGTCCGATTGAGCTCCCAGTCCGTTGTCACTGTGTTTCATTTGCCTGTCGCCGATTGCCCAGAGCCGAGTTTCATTATATCAGTTAGTTTGCATCGCAGTGTGGCATCTTTCGAGTTTCGCCGCATTAGTTTGTGAACTGTTTCATCAAGAAAGGTGTTCTCCAAATTTGGAGCTTTGACCGCATTCGACTTTCAAGTGCAAGACCGCATCAGTGTTTCGCAGCTGAGTCAGTTTTGCCACTAACTTAGTTTCGCTGCCGTGGTTTGCGTTTGGAATTCGAGCATCCGAATTTGATTAGTGTTTGAATCTTTTGCCTCGCTGCTGTAAGGCTGCGTCAGCGCCACGGCAGGAGTACGGTGCTCCAACGTGTTATCGGCATTTTGCTGTTTGCAAGTCTTCAGTGTCTCGGCATTTTGCTTTGAGTTTGAGCCCAAGACTACAATATACTACAATTTGAGTTCTCGGCATTTTGCTTTGAGCGTTTTTCAGACGATTGGCACTTTGCCACAACAACGATTCATCAGCCATCATTGTCTTTGGATTTCATCAAGTTGGCAACATTCTCAATCCCTCATTGGACTTTGATTGTGATTTGCCTTGAACCGTTTCCTTGCACGTCTTTTTCTTTTGCACGAAGATCGCATTTGCAGTATCAGCCACAAGCCCAGGGTGTCTCACTGCTGTTGTTGTGTCACAGCTGGATCGTTTCACCGCAAGCTTTGAGGTTGTTTCACTGCATTGTCAGCGGCAGTTTCACGCAAGTGCATTGGAATTTGAGCTTCATTTCAACCGAGCATCTTTCGTTTTTGGATTTTGCAATTGATTGCACTTGATTTCATCAATCCATTTGGACTTTTGACCTCCGCAATCACCTTGATTGGCTGCTTTGAGCGCCACGGTGGACTGTTTCGTTTGGATTGTCCTTTTGATTTACGTGCCTAGCCGTTTTATCTTGTGGGCTTTCTGTTGCGATGTCAAGTTCAGATCCAACTTCAAATCTTGAAAGTTTGAATATCAGTAGTGAGTCAATGGATGTCCCAGCTGTTGTTGGTGAAGCATCTCAAAGATCCAGCAGAAGCGCGTCGTCGACTCCCCGGCGTGCCCGTTCCAAAACAACCCAGGGTGGTGGGTCAGGAAGAAAGCCAGTGTCCACTATCATGAAGGCGTTGCCCAGAGCATCCGAAAGTCGTGGTCCTTCTCCATCCCACCGGGGTCAGGGTTCGGTTGATGTTCCAGTTGAAGTTCATCATCATCAGGAATTCCATGTCCATGATGACAGAACCAAAACGGACACGATGCATGTTGATCCTGTTGAGTATGGTAGAATGGTAGGTGAAGCCAAAGACTTTTAGATGAGTCCAAGAGCCGAGCCGATCATTTTGAGGGTTTGTCAAAGGAAATTTACTCTCAAGCCTGCCAACAAGTTCAACAACTTATGACGATTGCCCAACAACTTCACCAGTCTTGTATTGAGAAAGATGAGTCTTTGCAGAAGCTTTCTTTCGAAGTTCAGAGGGTGAAGGTTCAACTGCAGGACCAGATTTCACTCAATCATGATGTGATGGCGCAGTTTGATTCAGCAAAGTCCCAAACCCAGAGACTTTTAGGCCACAAAGATTCTGAAATCTCCCGATTGATGTCCGAAGTGTCCAATTTGAGTTCTGACAAGACCCGGCTTGAGGAGAGATTGGCAGCTTTAAGCGCCGCTCCCTCATCCGGACAAGTTCCAATGCAGGCGCCGAGGAGTTCTGGTGAAGCTGAGTCGCATGGCCTTTCGTTGCATGATGTTCAAGCTGCAGTGTCATCTCAACTTGCACCTGTTTTAGAAGCTTTCAGGAGCTTTCAGGTCGCATGATGTCATATGAAAGCAACATGGGCCGAAATTATACGGAAACACTCCAACCTTCACAGCCACCACAAGCTTGTTTGACTTTGCCTGTGCCTTTGCAAGGATCCAGACAGTCAGATCTTGTTGGAGGAGCAGTTGGTCCACCAGGCGGGGATGATCCAGGATGGGGGAATGATGACGATGATGAAGATGATGAAGAGCTGATTGTTGAACCCACTCCAAAAACGGAGCGTGACATGGTTGATGGTCGTACCCTCCAACATGCAAAGCTAGATGTCATCCCCTCCAATGCCTCAGAATTTCGGGCGTGGACAAAACTCGATCATTTTGTTGTTCGGGCGCCTGGATATTTCTGAAGAGGATGTTCTTACCAAGTGGTTGGCCCAATCCTTTCAAATTGGCTGTGAAACGGTTGTTCAAGAATCCTCGGGACAGTTTCCAAGACTGGACAGATGGCTGGCTGCCGAGTTAATCAAAGGCTTGAAACAACTGCCGGAGTTGCAATTTAAGGTCCAGGGTTACATCGAGAGTTGCACACGTGAAGCCACTGCTCCGCGGGGCCGAACGATCCTGCATATCATCTCTCGTCATTTCGATCTCGACCGTCACAGGGGAGCTTTGCTGACTTCCCAAAGTGTTTTCCAGATTGAATTGTCAGGTTACGCTGTCAAGGACCTTCAAGAATTTTCGAGCCAAGTCATGAGAACACTCAATGCCATTCCATCGCAAGACTGGCCCAGTAAGAGGATGTTAGGGGAATTTTTGTTCCATAAACTTCGCACTGTTCGTAGGCTTGAAAGGGTCATTGATGAAATCAAAAGATAACCGGAGAATTCCAGCATGAGGGACTTTGATTATCTTTGGGGACGTTTGCAAGAGTTCTTGGTCGAAGAGCGCGAGGATGTCAATGCCAGGTCCATTGAACGTTCACTCAAAAGCCCAAAGAAGTCGTCCGCTCGAAAGGCTGGGACACCGGCCGTGCCTGCGAAAGCTGCTCCAGCGACACAGCCCGATGTTGCTGCTGCAGTTGGAGCTCCCGCTCCTCCGAAAGCTGCTGCGAAGAAAGCTGGGGCGAAGTCTCCACCAAAAGGAAAATCAAAGGGAACAGGAAAATCTCTGATGCCGGCCGAAAAGGCCAAAACCCCATGCATTTTTCATCAGATGCCATCAGGTTGCATTCATGGTGCAAAGTGCCAATACTCACACGCCAAAACCCCACCTCCGAAGAAGTCGGAGCCCGATGCCAAGTCTAAGCCCAAAGCTGCATCCGTGCCCTAAGTCCCAGCTGCTGTCGCTATCATTGCGGCACTGAGTTCAATGATTGCCCCATCACAATCTTCAGGCACACTTGAGTGGTGTGCAGACACTGGAGCAGGGCGTCATTTGACCTCCTATGAGGCATTGAGTAGCCAGGGTTTTCAGTATGATGCGGTGTCGAGCTTTGCCAATGACTCCAACGAGAACCTCAAGTTTTCAACCGGTGGTGGAGAGAAAGCTTCTTCCCAGACAGTTTCAAAGGACCTGATGGCTCTCTCACACTTTGAGTTGTGAGGCCAACGCCTCCGCAGTGACATCTCTGGCAACCATCCCAAGTCACGAATGGCTTTCACCAATTCTGGCGCAGCATCGGATCTATACAAACTGTGTCGGGGTTTTGATATCGCAAGCCAATAAAGTGTTTAAGACATGTGTAAACAAAGTCTGAACTTTTGGATGATACTGGATAGGCGTTCAAGATTCCACTAAAGGTATCATAAACGATCAACACCACAAATTCACGTCCACCAGATGACTTTGACACAATCATGTGATCAATTGCAACTTGCTCCCCGAACCATAAGGATCATTTAACATAAATTTTTAAATATATCTAAATTTTAAATACATATTTAAATTTTAAAAATATTTAAAATTTAAATATATTGAAATTTTAATTTTAAATATATTTAAATTAAATTTAAAGATCGATATTGAAAATTTAACTATTTTTCTAAATTACTATATAATAGAAGTGAAAATATAGATTTAAGTTAAATATTTTTTTCTTTTCATATATCTAAACAACATTTCAATTTAAATATTATTCTAAACAATTAAATAATTAAACCGAAATTATTTTTTTAAATCAAATATAAATTGAAAGTATTCACATCTAAACGATGTTTCAGTTTAAATATTACTCTAAATTATTATGTAATAAAAGTTAAAATATAATTCGAAATCAAACATAAATTGAAATTATTCATATATCTAAACGATATGTCAATTTAAACATTATTCTAAATTGTTATATAATAAAACTTTAAATATAAATTAAATTCAATATAAATTAAAATTATTCACATATGAACGATATATCAATTTAAATATTATTCTTTTTTTATTTAATAAAGGTTGGAATATAAATTTAAACTAAATATAAACTAAAATTATTCATATATCTAAATTAATTATTCTAATTAAGCTCTCAAATTGTTCAAAACTAAAATTGTTATATACGACTCTCAAAACCCTCAAAAATAAACTTGTTGGGACTCTCGAAACTCTCAAAACTAAAACTGTTACGACTCGCAAAACCATCACAAAACTAAATCTGTTGTGATCTCGAAACTCTCAAAACTAATGAATTCTCAAAACCATCAAAACTAGAATTGCACTCCTTAAAACAATATATGCCAATATATGGAAAAACAGACGCGTGCAATCCAGACGCGTGCAATCCAAATGACAACTTGATAAGCAAGGATAGCAAAATGTATGATATTCAAAACATTCAAGTGGTACATTTTATTTCTCAAAGTTTAAGAGCGCATAAATTGATGAAACCAGATGTGGATTACATAATCAAAGATAATAAGATTATGTCTATTCAGAAAAGTACTGGCAGAATATCTGTTGGAAGAAGATTTTCTAATAATCTACATCAAACTCTAGAAGCAAAAGAAAAAGTGACAATTCAGCAAGAGAATGAAGAAATAGCATCTATTAGCTTGCAGAATTATTTTCTTCACTATAGACATCTAAGTGGTACTACTGGTACTGCAATCACAGAGAAAGAAGAATTTAAGAACATATACAGGTTAGAAGTTATTCGAATTCCAACAAATAAGCCAGTAAGGCGTGTAGATTATGATGACTTGGTTTATGGTACTGAGAAGGAGAAAAATGATGCAATTTTAGATTTAGTCAAAGAAAAACATTCTGTAGGTCAGCCTATTCTTATAGGAACTGATAACATTGAATCTTCAGAGAATTTTTCCACTTTATTAAAAAAACAAACATAAAGCATCACTTGCTTAACGCTAAAATTCATGAACAAGAGGCTCATATTGTATCTCAAGCTGGTGAATATAAAAGTGTAAAAATTGCTACCAATATGGCTGGTAGAGGGACTGGCATAATATTAGGTGGTAATCCTGATATGATGATTCAGCATAGAGTAAACAATAGGTCTGATATTGATAGTCTTGAATTAGATAGAATACGGAGCAAAATTATAAAAAATACTTCTGAATCTAAAGAGAAAGTGCAAAAAGTAGGAGGCTTGTTTGTTATTGGTACTGCAAGGCATGAAAGTAGAAGAATTGATAATCAGTTAAGGGGTAGAGCAGGTAGACAGAGAGATAAAGGATGTTCCCGTTTTTCTCTATCACTAGATGATAATTTAATCAAAACTTTTTCTAATGACAAAATGCGCGACTTTTTTTAAAAAAAAATAGTGCTTAAAAATAATGAATCCATTAATCATCCTACCTTAAATAAAATCATAGAGAAGGCTCAGAAGAAAAATGAATATCAAAATTATTCCATTAGAAGAATATTGTTTGAGTTTGACAGTGTAGTAGATAAACAGCGCAATATAGTCTATGCTCAGAGGGATGTCATTATGGGTTCAGATGATATTCGTTCTGGAGTTTTTGATATAGTAGGGATCTACACTGAGTATTGTATTGATAAATTTATATAAAAAAAATGCAGATCTTAATGGTAATGCTCTTGTTGAATATATGGAACATTACAACAATATTTTTGATATCAAAATAGATCAAGGAGATATTAACAACATTTAACAACGCTGTTAAATCAAAGAAACGGCTCAAAGAGCTTAGCCTAGATTGGGCCCGTAGTAGATATGAATTTTTAAATTCTGAGGATATCTTAAAATATCACGATTCCATAGCAAGACATTTACTATTACACTATGGATGAGGCTTGGAAAAATCATATACACGCTCTTAATAGTGTCAGGGAATCCATACATAATAGAGCTTATGCCCAGCAAGATCCTTTACAGGAGTATAAAAAAGAGGCTTTTGAGTATTTGAGTACATGCTAGATGGTATAAATGCTAAATTCCTACAAAGACTCTACAAATGTATCAAGGAAAATATTGAATATTTCAAAGAGAACCAAAAAAATAACAGCCTTGTTGATAATGAAACATCACAGGATCAAGGGGAGCTACATATTAACCTTACTAGAAATGATCCTTGTTATTGTAAATCGGGAAAAACGTATAAGCATTGTCACGGTAAAATTAAGGGATAGTAATTTGTACTAGTTTTTTATTACCTCATGATTTTTTTTTGCATCGTATTAACTTATTTTAAGTATGTAGTATTGCATGTTGTCATAAAATTTTAGCAAATTTACTTATTATTTGAAGTTTCTAATTATGCAGTTGTTTCGGTTACTGAATGCAAATTTTATATTATATAATCTTAAAAAATCAGCATTGTTGGGCTTATTACATGTTGTTGTTTTTTTTTGTGTCATTCTAAAGCAGCTACAAAACCTACTAAGCCTACAGTTAATGTTGGATGTACTACGATAAAGGAGGATTGTGCCTATGAAGAATATACTTTATTTGGAAAGTGTAATTCAAATAACAATGAGGAGTATTATTCTCGGGTTGTGGGAAAAATTGATTCTATAGTTAAGGATGATAAAAGAGTTAAACGAGGTGATACTTTACTTACTATTGATGGTAAAGTTGCCATATCTAAGAAAGTAAAAGCACAAACTAATTTTGATAATGCTCTTAAGGAATACAATAGACATTGCAAGTTATATCAAGAGGATTTCATAAGCAAGGAATCTCTGGATCAATCTAAAGCTAAACTTGATGTGGCTTCTAGTGATTTATCAGAAGCAAAAAACAATTATGATCACATGGTTATTCAAGCTCCTAGAGATGGATATATAGGAGTTGCACAAGTTAATCTAGGAGATACAGTTAGTCTAGGTACTTACCTTTTTAGTTTTTTGTCTTTTGAAGAAGATAAAATGGTATTTATTAATCTACCTGAAAGATTGTATAGTAAACTTGGTCCAAGCAATGTAGACATCTCGACAAAAGATGTTAGCGGAAACATTGTTCAAGGTGAGTTGTTATCAATTTCTTCTTATATTGATCCTACAAGTATGGTTTCCGCCAGAGTCTCTTTTGCTCAAAATATCAATATTGTACATGGTGTCTATGTGCCAATTACATTAAAATACAATCAATACAATACTAAAGTTGTAGACAAAAAATCTATATTAGAAGATGACGAGGGGTATAACTTTGTTTATAAAATAGTTGATGAAGAATATGTCAAAAAACAAATGTGGTACTCAAAACTAAGGTGGGGAGTGTTATAGAAATAATCTCAGATGAGCTTCATGTGGGTGATGAAGTAGTTCTGCATGGTATATCTAAGATTGTAAACGGAGATAAAGTAAGAATAGTTCGTGATTAGTTTGATTGTATTTTTATGATCAATTTTCCTTGCATTTTTATTTCTAGGCCTAGGTTGGCCGTTATACTGAATTTATTCATCTTTCTTATAGGCGTAATAGCTTTTACTAGGTTAGATATTAATACAGTACCTAAGGTAGGCAGCACGTCTATTTCTGTTACTTTTTCATATAAACAGTCAAGCCCTTTCTACATGGAGAAACAAATTGTTACTCCTGCAGGAAATGAACTAAAAGGTTTGACAGGTCTTGAAGAGATTATGTCACGTAGTGAACCTGGTAGAGCTTCGATAATAATGAAATTTAGTCCACAAACTAATATTGATCAAGCTGTATCCGATGTGAAAGCAAGATTGAAGTAATATAATTCAAACAATATATACCGTTTGAAACTTCAATGTGAAACTTCAATCTGAAAAGTTCAGTGCGTTGAACTTTCAAGTCAAAACTTCAATGTAAAACTTCAATCTGAAAAGTTCAGTGCATTGAACTTTCAAATCAAAACTTCAGTGTGAAACTTCAATGCGTTGAACTTTCACATCAAAACTTCAGTGTACATTGAACTTTCACATCAAAACTTCAGTGTACATTGAACTTTCACATCAAAACTTCAATGTAAAACTTCAATGCATTGAACTTTTAAGTTAAAACTTCAATGCATTGAACTTTTGGCATTGAAGTTTTGATATGAAAGTTCAATGCACTGAACTTTTCAGATTGAAGTTTTCAGAACAAAGCTATCACACCTTTTCTTTTGCAAAGACTCTGAGTGACTGAGTGGCTGGCCAGAGCGTCTGAGTGGCTGGAGTGGAGCAGCCACTCAGCCACTCAGTCACTTAGAGTGGCTGCGTGGCTGAGTAGCTGCTCCAGCCACTCTGGCAGACGCCTGAGCGGCAGAATGTTTCAGTGGGTGGTGAGTAGCTAGTGCAGCTTAGCCAATGGAATGTAAGCCGTATTTCCCAGACCTATTTTTTCTTAGGTCTGGGTTAAGTGAGGTTTTATGCTAATTTAGGGTGTCTTCCTTTTATCTTGTAGGCGCTGGGGCATATATTCTTATGGATTGAATGGAATTTTATGCGAACGTCTGTGTTAAAGGGTTGTGAGAAAGAAGTCATTAGCCATTTGTGTTACAGGGGTTCGCTGCGTGGGTCTCTGCGGATCATCATGGTGAAAGGAATAAGACATTTGGTTATAGTTCCAATGTTTTCATATATGCATGTTATTAAAGAAATTATATATATACATGAATATAGCTAGACACAAACACACCTAAGTTCATACCGTCCACCTCCATCATTTCATCATTTACCACAGTTCATTTTCACAACATTTCATATCATTTCATCACAGTATCAAATAACACCACATCATTTCATACATCATCATCCCACATCATTTCATCATCATCCATCATCACATAAATTCAAATCGCAAAAAATCATCGTAATATGTCATCATAAATTTCATCATAATATGTTATCATAATATAATGTCATAAAATAATATCATAAATCTAAATCATCCATCTCTAACATACCTATGTTCGTATCATAGTTTTTAATAAATTATGATATGAAAATTATGGGGATAAACACTTTTAAAATTTTTTGGTGTAATGTTTTTCCAGACTTGTTTCAATTTTGCAATTCTGGTTTCATCATTTTTTAAGTATTCCTCCATCTCTTTTTGTTTTTTTTCTTCTTCCTTTTTGAGTTTTTCCTTGTTGATATGCCTGTCGGTTTTAAGATGTTTGAACAACCTGCATTGTTTCACATTCCGCTGGCAAATGTCGCAGAATACTTCCTTTTGATTATAATATACTGTGTTACTCGCCTTTTGTTTGCCCAAGCATTCAATATACATTTTATTCATTCCATTGAACTCGTCACCCTTTTTTATTTTTCTTACACTTTCTGCACTTTCTACTCTCTATACTATTATAAAGTATTATCCTTTTAAGATCTTTTAAGTGTATTTCCTTATATCATAAAACTTCATCCAAATCTGTTTCCCAAAAACCATCATAGATTTCATTTATTTTTTTTTTCTATTCCTGTTCCTCTTCTGTATCTTTACCTCCTACTCTTTTGCGTATCTGCAGAAAGATATTGTATTTGAAAATTATGTCCATGCAATTGTCAACATACTCCTCTCCATTTGGGTTGTTGGTGAAGGGCTCTATCCTTGGAAGTTGTTTGACATCACCTGCACCTATTACAATCAAATGAGGGTTTTCATTGCAGAAGACTCTTATCTTTTTCAAGATATAAGGACTTGACATATAGATTTCGTTGTAATCATACTTTGGTAGCCTGCTTTCCCCCTTACACACAGGAACACTGAATAATATATTTTGGGTGACTGCATCACATGGAACATCTTGCTTTTGCATATTTTGAGGAACAACAAAAATGTATTATAACTTAGGTCGTTGAAATGTTTTCCAATGAAACTCTTACCACTTCCTGCCAATTTTGCCGTAATCATGACTCTCTTCTTCCTTATTGCTGGCGTTTTTAATTGCTTCTGTGTCCCATTCATCATGAACCTCAATCCTTTCGCTTTTGTAAATCGGTATTTTTGGAATCTCATTGTGCTTCCAGCCATAGACTTCGGGAACAGGAGCAACTTTCTTATCTTCCGCTCTTCAGCCTCCTATGTCATTATGAAAATTCAATATATTTTTAGTTTTCTTTAAATCCCTCTTTGCTATGTGAAAGGCATCAGTCTTTACAACGTAAACATTGATGGCCTCCTTCAACTTCTCATATGCATCATACATATGAAAGTTATGATTTTGTAACAGTAGGTCTTCGATATACCTGAATCCGTTCATCAACTGCCTTTGGTCACTGACACTGACTATATTAATATTTGGCGGTCTCGCTTTTCTTCTCTATCTTTTGGTTGAATGAATCATTTTCACAGTAGTACGTTTTGCCATCCTCGACGTTATAATCAAAATCTGTAAAGCACGCACCGTCATTCACATGTCGAACAAAAGGGCTTGTTGTTCTCATCAACTTCGATAGTCCAATCTTCTTCTAATTTTTTCCATCTAAAATATTCCTCATACTCTTCTTTGTTCATTGCGTAAATCCTCCCATCATATTTTTTTTCCGGTGCTGTACTGCCTCCTTAAGATTATCAAAAATCATATTTTTCTTTTGTAAGACTTCTCAAGCAAACCAAAGGCTACATTAGCAATAGTTTTCAAGACTGTTTGATTCTCAAACTTGTCATCACTAATCACTGTTTTATATAAATTTTCAACCACTTTCTTATACTTCACTCTGTGAATGTATGAAGGTACGTTGCAAAATAGTTTCTTCATTGCCACCCCTCTCTTAATCAATTTCTTCAGGTGCTTCCCATACACCAGATTATTTTTTTTGTTAGAAAACAAATGTTGCTCCGACATGCCCTCACTATGAACAAGGTGTAGTTATCGACTTTGTTAAAATCATCTTTTTTGGTGTATGGTTTCCATACATCAAAGTCTTTGAACACTGGAATGTGTGTAATCTTTGTTGCTTGTTATGAGTAGGCTTTCCGTGTGTCGATGCTACACATATCTTCAGGGACAAGGACAAGTTCATAGCCCTTGCTATCATCCTTTAACAACCTTCCATTAGGAACAATGTTTCTGCATTCATTCAATGTTTTAAGGTCAGTTTCGTTATAGTATGACTTATGATTTTCACTGAAACTTGACTCATGAAACTTGAACATTGTCGCGCTGGCTTTGTTGTATTATTCCTCTGTTTCCACCAAGATATCATCATCGATTCTATCATCGTCACGGTGCTGTGTTACACTGCTGTAGATTACCGTTTTCTGTTTCTTGACTATCTTGTTGTGTGTTGAATCAAACTTGATTTCTACTGCCCTACCTCCTGTGTGCCTAACCTGTGGTTCATATCCTGTTTTTTTCCTTTCATAAATTGCTTTGTTCAAAAAAAATGCCTTTTAAAACTAATATGTATTCTTCATCCTTTAAACTCATCACATCATCGATACCAATCATTTTGTGTTTAAGAGGTTCTTCTCTGTTGTTTATGTAATAATTCTTTCCAATCCTGAACTTGTAGAGTTCATCAACACTCTCTTTCCTTTTAAGTGATTTCAGGTTGTGGTTCAAATTGTATATGTGGCTGTTCTTAATCATACGTTGAAAGTTATGTAGCTATGGCAGTTAAAGTTTACAGGGTTATGTTTGTAAATCAAGTTGCTGTCAATATCATTTAATCTTGTTTGGATATTGAAATGCTTAAACACTTTAACCATTTCATTGGCTGATGACTCTGCCGCAGCCACTCAGCCACTTAGCCGCTCTGCCACAGTGGCTGGAGGAGCCACTCAGCCACTCAGCCACTCAGCCACTCTGCCTCAGCCACTCTGCCAGAGTAGCTGGAGCAGCCACTCAACCACTCAGCCACTCAGCCACTCAGAGTCGCTCCGCCAGAGTGGGTGGAGCAGCCACTCAGCCACTCAGCCACTCTGCCAGAGTGGCTGGATGAGCCACTCAGGCACCAGCCACTCTGCCAGAGTGGGTGGAGCAGCCACGCCACTCAGTCAGTGGCTGAGTGGCTGAGTGGCTGCGTCAGCCACTCTGGCAGAGTGGCTGGGGTGAAAATTTCCGCCATTGCGCGCTCTCAAGAATTAACACTCTCAAAACTCAACTCTCAAAACCCTCAAAACGCGACTTTCAAAAATGATATTTAACATTTTTTTTATGACTGAGAGATCATGAAAATGTAATGTTTGATGAATTTAGAATTTTAAATAAATATTTAAAATTAATTTAAATAATATTTAAAATTTAAATAATATTTAAAATTTAAAAATTTAATGATTTTTTCTTAATTTTAAATAATATTTAAAATTTTATGTTAAATGATCCTTATGGAAACTTGAATGCGATGCTCTATCGACACAGCTTCAGCTCTCGCCTGTACAGTTGATTCAAGCAATTTCGACAACGGATTATCTGGAGCTATTTCTCTGACTTCGGCTGCAACTGAAGATCGCTCACCAACATCAACATCGGGCTCAACAGCTGAAACAGCTGGCTCCTCAACAAGATCAGGTGGTGTCACAACTTCGATATCTCCGGGATCAACAGCAGCCGGAACTCCAGGAATCGCAGTAAATTGGTTCTTGAAGAAAGGAACATTTTGGATCAATCAAGAACAAGTTGAAAGTGCTGCGTTGGTGGAACAACTTATCCGTGTAGCCAACATTTGCCTTGACAACGGAGGAGATTGCAGCTTCGAATGGCCGCGTTATTGCACTGGCTGGGCATTACCATCGATCCAGTTGTGGATTTTGGAGAGGAATTTGCATTCCACGGCTTTCAGTGGGTGCTCTGTCGGAGTTCAAGCCGACGGCCAGCCAGCAAAGAATTTAAGCCATGGAGATTCATCACATCTTCATTGTGCTTGACCAAGAACCTTGCAATCCTGAAGTGTACTCACAGTACTCGCGCTCCACTACAAGGCAAATGGACTAGGAAGTCAGCATTCTACCAAGAGCCACTTTGCAATTTAATGATTCAATCATTATTTCCTCACGTGATCAATCAGCATCTGTGCTCTATGCCATGTGTTGCAAAATCCAATCAATCACACCGCCAAAAGCTTGTCCCTGCCTGGGTACCCTTTAGTTCCCCTTGACATTGCGATGCTCAATGTAGGTTGCCAAGAAATCACGACTCCTGCGTATGTTCATCGGCTTTTGGATCGAAGCGAATGGAAAGACCGCCCAGAGGTCTTGGAGGCCATCAACTCAGAAAAGCAAGGACTTCTTGCGAGTGGCACTTGGGATGAGTCCAAGATCCGTCCCAAAGCAGAAGTCTTAGCCGAAGCACGAGCCAAGGGTCAGAAAATTCATATTGGGGCTTTAATGGTTAGAGTTGGGTCACTTCAATTTTTTATTCGTGTAAAAATTTTGATTTGATTCATGTTTCTGTGTTTTTGGGCGTGTGATGAAACTGGAAAAAATATGGATGGTAAAATGCATTTAAGGTGATTTGTAGCGGGTGGATTGGCTCACCACCCTCATAATTTGCCAACTTACATCAACTTACTATATTTCATTTCTTTCAAAATATAGTTATATAATGATATACATTAAACAAATATAAATAAACCATATGCATGGAAATTGAAAAATACATACAAACAAACATATATGAAACAAACAAATAAAAAATATTTAAATAAATAAAATTTGGGGAGAAAAATGTTAAAAACAAATAAACATGGAAAATTAAGGTGGCTGGGTAATTTATAAGTATTTTAGGTATGTCATGTTGTTTTTTAATAATTCACTTCACATTTCAAAAAACCAATATATTTGTTAATCTTATACGTGCTGCAATGTCTTTTAAAAACTACAGCCCATCTACCGCACCTACACCACGTTGCAACCTGTGCGAAGGACATACACTGAAGTGCATGCAAGTGCCTTAGGAAAATTGGACCGACTCAAAATGGCAAAAAACCGTAACTTGAAATCACTCAAGCCTTCCTACACTACACACAATGTGTCGGTCCATGGGAGTGTACCACCATCTAAAACATAAATATATTTTGTTGATTCACGCTTTCGATATGTTTTGACCTGCATACACAATCATTTAAAAAGGTCCCAATTTCCTGCCCCGTGCAGGCCGAAGTCATCCAAGATGCAATGGGATTCAATTTACATCGTATGTAATGGCAAACGTTATGAGTAGTCGTGTGGTCGCAGGGCGGGATCTGTTCCATTCGGTGGGAGAAAAACTTGCAGTATTATCTGGTCATTTGGATTTTGCATTAATCGTTGCATCATCAATGCCAGTGTGTGGTTTGAAACCTGTCTCGTTGAAGCATTGTTCCATGTGCAATGTTGCGTGCGGTCTTCCATACAATAAGTTCGACAACATTTTGTTGGTGAATTTCAATACAACGATGGGTCTGCAGTAGTTCGGTTGTGTGCTGTCTCGTGATTTCGGCAACATCGTGAGCAACACGTTCCGGCACGTAGGTTCAATCAAACTCATCGTTGTGCAATATTGAACTGAAAATTTGTCGCAAACATTTGGCCAATTCATAACTTCCAAATTAAAACGCCCCAGCGACAAAACATCTACTGTACATCCTGCGCCTTTCGCTCTTTCAATTGACTCAACACTTGTTGCAATTCGTCAAAATGATAAATGGTAGGATACCACGGAGTCCGCCAGTACAAACGATAGCATTCAATTCTTCCAGCAATGAAGTTCCATGCCGTGCCTACATCTGAGCATTTTCCAAAAAACGGGTTCCCGCATGCGGCGTCCAAACGGTTGAGGTCAGCACATTCATCCAAGATGGCCGTCAATCGTTTGTTCCTCCTTGTTCGTATGCATTTTTTGCCGTATGTTACCTGTATGTTCGTATTGGTCTGGACAATTTTGCTCGCTCAAACCGGCATTTCAAGCCCCGACGTTCTTCTAAGAGATGTTGGAAACAGGGCGCTTTCACGGCAAAACATCTGCTTCAAACTGGCTTAGTTTTTGTGTCGTTTGATCATGTTCGGCAACAGCCTCAAGAACACAATGCTCCAAATCCAGCACATCCTTGGGAACCCTATTGCCAAGCACAGTTTGTAGAAAACTTGGATATGCGTCTGCAAATCCATTGGCCAAGTTTTGTGATTTCCAACCTTTGTTTAATTTGGATGGTTTTCTCCTTTTGCGTGTTTGTCGTCATTTTTTTTGCGAACAGTTTCTTTTTAGGTGATTGGGTCAGCGTGATTTTGATTTTTTCCCGAGGGGCTAATATAAGGGTATTGTTTCTGCCGACACTATGATGGTATAATGATCAACCAAATTCAAACAGCAAACGAATGCTACTGTAATGCATGCTATAGTATACTCAGCCAAGCCAAATCAAAACAACAACATCGGAATTGTTTCTGGAGACAGGGAGGAAAAAATGAAAGAGAAAAATTACCGGACACAGACCAGGAAGGAGTGCAATCTCCAATCGAAACCCTGAGACGGCCAGGGAAAAAGGAAACAACTGTTGTTTTAAATGTGTTTAACATGTTGTAGTAGCGTCAGGTTTTTTTTAAATGCGGTTGCCTTGCAAACTCCATGCGTTGCGTATCCATGCATGACTCCTTGGCTAGCACAAAAATCCGCCCCAAGTGTTCCGGAATCATCGAAGACAAGTCTCTCGTGTTTTTTTGAACAAGGCGGGCCCGATGTTTTGTGAAAACACCCGAAACAATTTAGTGGTCCCAACACCCTAACTCGTAAAAATTGACCCAGTGTATATCGATGGTTTGTCCATGTTTGTCCCCTAACCACACCTTTCTCAGCTGTCAAGGTTCAAATGAGGCAAACATATTCCTCTTGGGGAAACAAAACTTATTATGTCGTATGCCCACGTACACGTACCGGCCGAAAGAATGGTCAGTGTTGGACAGAAGGAAAAGGGAAAGTCCCGGCGAGCAAATTAGAGCGTTCCCAGTCACGCAACAATGACATGATGCATCTTTGGATGCGCTTTTGCGGTCATCATGCGGTCATCATGCGGTACTGTTCTGGTTGGCCTGCCTCGCCGGCGAGCTCGCCTGTTGCTCAGGCCCGGTGAGCCCCGGAGAGAAGGAAGAAGGCAAGGAGGGAGTGAGGGAAGGAGGGAAGGAAGGAGAGGTTCTGTTAACATTTAATTACAGACCCTCACCTGAAAGGCGCGGCGAAAAAATATGGAACAAAGGTATAGCCCGTGGGGGCTATATCGCTACACATCGTTTTGTATTCATGAAGATACAAGAGCAAATAGTTACAGACAAATACACTAAAAAGAAGGGAGAAAAAAAAGGAACTTAAGGGAGAAAAAGGACAAGAAGAGGACACGAAAAGGAACGGAAGGCGCAAGCAAAAGGAAAAACAAGGAAACGGAAGAGAGGAAAAGAAGAGGAAGGAAGGGAGGAAAGGAAGAGAGGAAAAAGAAAAGAGGAAAGACAAAAGAAAGAGATCAAACGGAAAACAAAAAAGGAAGAGGAACAACAAAAACAGCGAAGGTACGGAAGAAAGGGTCTACATCGTCCGGGGTTACTCATCGAACAAATGAGTGCCTTTTGCATGCACGCAACTTGTGTAGGACATCTTAAGATGTGGACAATAGGCACAATGATAGGAATACCTTCTGGGGTGTACCATTTACCCTGGGGAAATCATTCAAGGATTCTGACTTGGACAAGATGTGTTGGTTCAGAACCAGGAATTTGCGACCTACATTCCCAAACAATCAAATTACTGAAAAATGAAAAGTAGACCGTCCAGTAAAAAAATGCATATCTTTAGTTTACACCATGACACATGCTGCAGTTTATTGGATGATGTACTACCGATCGAATTACCTATCAAACATGTTTATTTTCCATAAGTACCTATATGTTCAATTGCCACATCCAAATTGTCTATTTGATTCCAAGTGCATGTGTAACATGGCTAGATAAAGTTGAAGTCTTCACCAATTCCTCCGCGTTTGCGCTCCCGAAATAACACAAACGCATGTAATTATGCCAAGTTGTTTTCTTGTTGTTTTCGTTCTTTTCCTGTTGTTTTTGTTGTTTTCTTGCTGTGTTTGTTGTTTGTTTGTTTGTTTTGGTCTCCTTTTGTGATTGACTTTTGTCCGTTTTTATCCGGACCTTTGGATGACTGTGTTTTTTTCCCGCTCCTAACGACGCTTTATGGAACAGGATGATGATGTAGGTAGAAATGATGTCATTGGACCATCAAAACAGCATCAAAACGCAGTATGGACTCATTTGTAACTTTTTGCAAGTCACATTCTGTTATAATATATATATATATATAGCCTGGTTGGTGGTTTTAACCATCTTGAAACATATTAGTCAATGGGAAGGATTATCCCATATATTATGGAAAATGACAAATGTTCCAAACCACCCACCAGATATACATAGCTGTGAGCGGACTCGTTGATACTTGCTGTATCTAAGCATCAAATTGTCAAAACGTCGTGACATGTTTCGTCCAGCGAACTTCAGCGGGAATGGTAAAAATTACTTTACTTCGTGTGATCCCCACCATGACATTTATACATTTTGTTACTGGCAAATCTGCTGGCATTCTATCTGACATTTTATCTGGCATTCTATCTGGCATACCTTCTGGCATTCTATCTGGCATATCTTCTGGCATTCTATCTGGCATATCCTCTGGCATTCTACCTGGCATGTCTTCTGGCATATGTTCTGGTATATCTTCTGGCATTCTATCTGCATATTATCTGGCAAACCTTCTGGCATCCTATCTGGCAAACATTCTGGCACTTTATCTCGCATACCTTCCGACATTCTATCTGACATATCTTCTGACATTTTTTCTGGCATTCTATCTGGCATATCTTCTGACATTCTGACATATCTTCTGACATTCTTTCTGGCATGTCTTCTGACATTCTGTCTGGCATATCTTCTGACATTCTTTCTGACTTTCTTTCTGGCATTCTATCTGGCATATCTCCTGACAATCTGACATCTTTTCTGACATTCTTCCCGTTGAGGTCCGGCAGTGCCCACTGCGATCTGGAAGTCGCGGTTGAGGTCCGGCAGTGCCCACTGCGATCTGGAAGTCGCGGTTGAGGTCCGGCAGTGCCCACTGGGATCTGGAGCTCACGGTTGAGGTCCGGCAGTGCCCACTGCGATCTGCAACTCGCGGTTGAGGTCCGGCAGTGCCCACTGGGATCTGGAGCTCACGGTTGAGGTCCGGCAGTGCCCACTGCGATCTGCAACTCGCGGTTGAGGTCCGGCAGTGCCCACTGGGATCTGGAGCTCGCGGTGGAGGTCCGGCTGTGCCCACTGGGATCTGGACTGCGAGGAGGAGGCGGCGGGTGAGGAGGCGGAGGAGGAGAAGAGCTCTGTTAAAATCTAGCAACCCTCACCTGGCAGGTGGGGAAAAAACGGTTTCGTTTCCGGCAATGACCAAAGGTCACACATTTTGCCCTGTACTGCCAAGATCCAAAAAGTACCCTCTGGCTATTTAACATAGCCATGGGAAATAGCCCATTTTAGAGGTTTACCTATTAAAAATTGTGATTTTCCATGGCTATGTTAAATAACCAGATGGTAGTTTGATACAAACATGTTTCTGCCATTTGGATTCATGGGTTAGAGAGCCTCAACATTGGTGGTTTGAACCCTGAAAAATATGAGTTCGCCAGTTGGGATCATGAAATTCCCAACTGAATGGGAGGTCAAATCCATTCATGTTCCAAACCACCAACCAGAATATCATTATTATTATTCCATTAATAACCATATCATCACCATATGTAGATCATATATGATCATATAATAACATATAATAACCATTATTATTGCCGTGTCGTCTTTCTCTTTCTGCCTGTCAGGCCGCGATGACAACGAAACGTTGACCGTGCTGATTCTCCGGGGTGTTTTCTGCAGGGCCACGGCAGAAGTCAAATTCTTTAGGTCAAAGATGGTGTTCCGCATCTGTTTGCATATCATTTCGCAGCTATTTGCCAGGTCTTGAAGAGAATTACCTTGATGTACAATGAATCCCGCAGCCAGCTTGGAAACACCTTGTTTATCCTTTTTCGTATCTAAGTTATGCGTCCTGTTGGCGAACAGCACCTTTGGACATTGTCATCCCAGATGACTGGGTCCCTGAAAATCATCGACGATGTTTTGATTTGATGTCTATTGATTCATAGATGATTAGTGTGTCAAGCCACTTCCCATAGGATCCATGTATGGTATATATGCTAACATTTGGGGTATATTGATGGTAAATGTTATCATATATAGCATACATGGATCCTATGGGCTTGCAACATCTTGCAACTACCGTCTTGTTGTTTCTCTCATGACATGCTAGTGCCTTTGGGTCCCTTCGCTGCTTACATTTGCACGGCTTTCATTCTGGTTGGACCGCTGCTGTTCAATGCTGTTACTGCGGGTCTACGCAGAACGAGTCGAACGAGGTTCTCGTGAAGCGTCCTTTGTTTTGTTGGCTTGTGGCTGTGGACGTACCAATTTTCGCAGTCTCGGAGTTAAAACAAACTTGTCCAATGGACTCAATTCAACATCACTTCAGGACCTTCAGCGTTGCGCCGCAACTTGTGTTTTCCTTGCCGCTTTTTGTGAACTCAGGAAGCATCCGGGATGGCGCCTCCACCGACGTCGACACGGGCGTTTCGGCGGTCGTAGACGCAGAGTGAATGTCATTGGCTATACAGTATTAGATTATATTAGATAATATTGGATGATCTTAGATGATAATCACTGTATTGGATGGGGATGGGTGAGGTACTATATGAATACAATATAGTACTATTATCTATTAGTATCTATTTCACACTTTTTTTCTTAACAGCCACCTGGTGGTCTCCAACGTGTAGGCTGGGTGGTGGCAACACTAGAATGACGAGGGGCTATTCGTGAGTTTCGCTCGACTACCAGACTTGGGTTGGTTGACTTCGCCTGTTTCGTCATATTCGTTGGCCCAATTGGCCCGCTTGCACCACGCTAAACCTTGACATCAGGTTGAGTTGCGTCAAATCGACCCGTCGCTGACATGCAAGACATCACAACGCAGGCACCATGGGAAACCATCCAATGCAGATCCAACACCTTTTTCTCATGGAAGCATACGCATCAACTTCTGTGATGTTTGCTCTCACAGAAGAGCAGCAGCTGGAAGACAAGACTTCGCAAGGTCGTCGACGAGTATGTCTTAGGCCACAATGTTGGGGCTGCAATAAATTTGGCTTTGTCCGAAATTCACAAAAATGGGGGATACATGGAGAGACAATTTTTGTTAAGTCCCCAGACTGTAGTTGAAGCACGGCCGGCTCATTCCCTAATCAGCTGCCATCTCGGTAGATGGCTCACATTTTTTATGTGTATATAAATTTGTTCGTAAACGAATTTTCAACACATAGATCAATGGTTCTATTTAGGATTAAAGTGGGACACCCAATCATAAACCTACCATGTTGGTGTATACCATTTTATACCAGCCATTTATGGTGATTTCCGGGATGGTTTATTGGGTTTACCACATGAACATGTGAAAAATACATGGTTTTTGTCAGGATTTTGAAGGTCAATGAACCGACGTTTTGGATGCTTCCCCATGCGAAATCTGCCTCTACAAGCCATCAATGTTGCCCCCGAGCTCAAGCAACTTTTGCTTGGCAGACCTGGCAACCAGGCGTTATGACCCACTTATCCTCGACTGCAGCATGGAGATGGGATAACGATTCCAACAACACAGAAACCAAACACAAATATGTTGTCATAGTTTCTAGTGAGCACCTTTTTTTTTGACACATCATACATAGATTACTCCAACAAATATTTATTTCAGCAGGCTGGGCGCCTGCTAAAACATGGCTTTTTAAGATCTTGAGATGGCGTCCGCCGCCCTACCATAATCAATTTTGGAGCTGAATTTGATATGAATTGCTGCAAGAAAAATCTGTTTGGTAAGCACATCAAGATTCGCCCTAGTTTGAGTTGGATCTTTTGCCTTTAAACCTATGTTGTGGGTCAAACAAATCCTTAGACCAAATCAACTCCTTAACACTTATCCCATCAAGAAAAATCATGAAAAATCAACTATAGTAACTATATGATCACATTATATCACATTTCTGGTATCTAAAAATGCATCTATATTAGTCTATATTTATGTTTTTTTAAACACAGCATTTGTTCATCTGAAATCCCTCGGAAATCCCAGCATTTTTCCCACCCGTGAAGCTCCCCTGCCTGATGGTCACTGCAGAGAAACCCGACGCCACAGCCTTCTCCAATGTAGCACGCAGCCGGCGCACCTTGCTCTGGGCCAGGAATTCAGGTGCTTTTTTATGTGATCTTATATGATTTTACGAAACTTTGGTGATTTTTCCTAACAATGATATAATGACATTTATATGTTTGAGAAACAATGGAGAATTTATGAACCTTTCTGGAATTCATGTACTAAACATGTTCTGTTTATCAGCAGAAAAAAATCACTGTGTTTTTTCCTAACCAAACTGCTCATGAAACTTTTAAAATTTCACCACACAAAGATGAGATTTACGACAAACACTGGGAAAATCAGAAGGGTTGAAGACACAGAAGGGGGGACTGGAAGCAGCAAAACGGTGCCCACAACCAAAATGGCGGTTGAACCAACAAAACATGGAACATTGACCAACCAAACTCTGGAGGAGCAAAGAGCTTGGGACTGGACCAACTAGTTCATTCACAAAAAAATGGAATCTACTTGGAATAGTGGCGTATGACCTGCGCGCTAGAAACCGTGAGCTTTGACCAACCAAAGCACGGAGACATCCAGTCAGATCCATTGAAGGCCATGAAATTTATGGTTTTCTAAACAAAGGCAGCACAGGAATTCACTACATTAATTCAGCACAGTAATCTTTAGAGAATTTACCCCTTCAACATATTTGGCACTCGCCGGGGATCATGGACTCGCCTGATTTGTGTATGCCAAAATAGGGATCAGTGATTATGAGCCAAAACTAAAATTTAAGGAATCCCCTACTGTAGGGGTTTCAATACTAAGTCGTGTTCATCCGTAACTTGGATGAGTTGGGTACCCACTTGACTTGTCAGAAACCTCCATATATTAACCATCATTAACCATTCTTCGCCATCATTCACCATCATTAACGATGTTTTCAATGATATTTACTGTACCTTAGGAAGTCAAATGACATTGAAGGACAACATTGAAGATGTACTGTTTTCATTGGCTAAGGTCCTTCAATGTTGGCTAAGGTACATGTTTTACTGTACCTTAATGATGTTTTTTTGCTTCATGACATTGAAGGACAACTCCTTAGGTCATGGAGCAAAAAAAACATCCCTGTCCTTGCGAAAAACGTGCACCGCAGAACTGAGCTTTCCACATCGCCAGCTTTCTGTGCCTGCGACAGGCAGACCCTGCGATGGTACCAATTCCATTGGGGTTATCAGTTCTAAATGACCTATAAATGGGGTCATCCATGTTATATAGCAGTTATAAATGACTTATAAATAGGGTTATGATTATAAATTGGGTTATAACATATGTTATGCAATTGACTTACAACTGGTAAGGGGCCATAACCATAAGGAGTTGGAAGCAAAGGCCCCAGCAGGCTTTGAGTTTGATTGTTTGGTCAGCCAGACAGTAGTATATTGATGCTCGAATGCCAAAAACAACAGCGTACAGTCCTCTAAAAGGTAGTGATTCTGAGGATCTATGTCGGTTGGGGGATGGTTTTCAGAAACGCCCACCTTTGTAAAAATTGTCCGACACATTTGAACGTGCCAACCACTCAAGAAAATTCCATCGCCATGTATTCTATAGACAGTCCTCCCCCCATGTGCTGTTGGCTAGAATGCACTAAAGTAAGAAAACAAAACCGTGAGCTGGCTAGAACACCTACTAATGATGCTTAAATCACCAGACAACAATCCTTTGTCCCTGTCCTATTTCATAGCTCCCCAGGACTTCTGGCTTTGTATTGGATTGCTCTTCATCGTGAGGTCACATATAAAGGTATTTCATATCAGGGAGGAGGAAGTCGCAGCATTGATCAATTATGAATCCATCTTCTTGTTGCTGACATCTCATATCATCTTATTGTTCTTGAATACATCATATCATGTTTTAATCCTATTTGGTGCTCATCGGATCCTATTATAGTTATCATGTTTATGGATTTGTCTGAAAATATCAATCGTTTCAATCCCTTCAAATCCCATTAAAAGGAAACAAACAAACATCAAAATAAATATGGTCGTGATAAACCCATCGCTGATAATCCTATTGATCATCTGTGGTAAGGACAACAGTCATCAATCCCAATAATAATCATATGAAAAGTATGTCGTTGGCACCTATAGATGATAAATCACAATGCTAATTCTATGACGGTTTTTCCATATGGTGGAATTTATTTATCATAACACTAAATATGTCCAATCATTACATGGTTACTCAATTTGCACACAAACTTCAATGGTTATACATTTACTAAGTTTTTATGGCCACGTTTCCATTATATTTACATCTTTGATATGGGAAAAATCGTTGACAGTCGACAAACACATGAAATTTCTATTTGTCTGGTTATGTTATTTTCTTACTTTCCATTTATAGCAAACAACTATCCAGGATTAGACAACTTCCATCCAGTTGGTTGGGAAAAAAACTGTTTTACCCAATGGTTCCTCATCATATTTCCCTATCAAATGGGGGTTTCCATAAATGGTGGTACCCCTAATCATCCAAAATTACTGTAGACAATTTGTCTCTATCAATGACATTCAATCACCATTAATCACAGTCAACCACTATATTAATCACCAAATTTTGCAACTTTTGCATCGGAAACATCATGATCCATCATATGTGTTCGTCTGAAAATGAGGTACCTTGAAATCCAATGGTGTGTGACATCATTTTTTCATTTCAATGGACTATTCTTGGGTTTTTCATGTGGGAAAAACAATGCCATAAACCATTGGACCATCCCCCCAGCTCCCCCCAATCACCATTTTTATTTATAGGTGGTATAGTATGATTAAACCGGTGACCATTCCCAGTCATGGCCGGTTGAAAAATGTTTATGGCAAATTTTACCCCCATTTTCAGACACCAGTCCATGGCTCCATGCAGGACGCCGGCGCCGACGCGTCCCGGACCTTCGTGAGCTCGGCCCAGATCTCCTTGCGATTCACCGGGCCCGGCAGAATCTGAAGCGTTGCTTTTTCGGCCTGAAGGCCGGGGCTGGAAGTGAAATGGCAATTTGGAGGAAAGATGTGTTATGATCGTGTTGAATGAATATTAATATTTATATATTGGATATAAATTACTTAATATGATATAATATGTTATGTATATATATATGTTCAATGAACGGATAATTAGATCTTGCATGCTTCCTGATGGTTTTAGTAAATCAGTGGATGGTTTTGCAACAATGAAAGGTTTTTGTGAGGATATAATTTTCCAACAAAGTGGTTACAAACCATCAAAACCTAGTGGATGGTCGGTTTTAGCGAAGGTAATAATATCTGATAATTGATAAAGTGGTATGTTCAGTCACTAAAACCTATGAACTCTGAAATTTGTGAATGGTTCTTAGATAAATCTACCAAAACATATTGATATCCTTGGATGGGTTTTTTCATTGTACTGTACCATCTTGCAAAATGGGGTTCTAAGTTGCAACCAATTACTGTATATTCTAGTTACTAGTATATAATCTGATCAATAATGCGCTCAACCTGGCAAGGGAGAGAGTGTGGCATCTGAAACAACCTCCACGCGGCTGATAGATGAAGTTAAGAACAGCTTTGCAAATTAGGGCACAACGGCATAACTGAGGTTTCATTCGGAAACATCATCTACAATCATCATCAATCAGTTATTGATTAAACACACATTAACCATCATTAACTTTCATTAACTACAGTATTTACTCAATTAGGAAACATCATCTACATCTACACAGATTCTCTTTTTTTTAGGGCTGACTTTTTCAGCGGGTCTTTGTCAGGGAAAGGCGCTTGGAGGAGCCCTAAAGACTAGGCCTGGAGCCAGTGGAGGTTTGCGTCTCGGGTTCCCACTTGTTACGACATACAATCCGGTATCTATGGCATATCTATAGGATATTAATGGGAATTTAATGGGAATTTAATTTCATTTCTATGGCTGGTTGGTGGTTTCAACCTACCCCTCTGAAAAATATGAGTGAACGTCAGTTGGGATGAAATTCCCAACTGAATGGAAAGTCATAAAATTCATGTTCCAAACCACCACCCAGTATGGAATACAGTACAAGGTGGTACACCAGTCCAATAACTAGGGTTGATTAGGGGGTTATAGTTAATGGGGATTATAAACCAACTTATAACTGGGGGGTACCACCTTGTAATCATTTAATCCTGGTCAAATCACCTCTGGCTTCACGGTTCACTCAAGAAAATGTTGTTCAGGTGAATTCTCATGATATATGGATGTGGGTCAAAATGGAAGACCGTTAAGGGGACCACAGATGTTAGTCTGTCTAGCTTACTATTAACCATCCATAATTTTAAGGGGTACCTAATGACTTGACCCTCTGCCATATCATGATTCTCATGATCCTGTACGACATCTCTGAGATCTTTTTGCGATTTGGAGCGACATAAAGATCCAATTTCTATGGGATTTAGTGATCCGATTTCAGCCCAAAAACATCCTCCCGTCTGATTTTTTCAGATCTTGAAAAGTACAGTAACTGACTGCCGCTGATTTTTTAACTGGTCCAAATTCATTGAGAAAGCAGCAAGCAATATCCTTTAAGGCTGATTTTAACTGGTCCAAATTTTCACCATATTTAACCATCGTCCCTACAGTATTTCCTCTGCAAATTTAAAGGTCCTTGGCCTCCACCTGAGAGGCCGTCGAAGCGGTGCTTTGAGACCCGTCAGGCCTCAGTTCGTCTCGTCTCCGTCCCATGGGATTCGTTGCACTTCGAGATTTTCGGATGATTTTGAGGAGCTTCAGAATTCACATCTCACAGATCTATACAGATCTCACATCAAGGTTCGAGCTGCTGTTTTTTGGCACAATCTTTTGACTTTCCAACCAGGCAGTGTAACACAAGTGAAGAAAAAACATGCCGATCGAAGTCACGCAAGACTACGAATCAAATGGGCGAATCCTTGCGGCAATTCTAATGGAAAGTTATTTACATGTGGATACTTCAGAAGACAGCCTCAAGTGGCGATTGCATGCGATTGCTTATTTCTTGTTCCCTACACATGTAGACAAAGGCATGATTTGAACCTCCCAAACACCGGACGGAAGAAAAATAGTATTGCCTGGAAACCATCCACTTGCATACAATTATGGTGTTTTCTCATGTTTTCTCAACATCAGTAACTTTTGAAGAAGCTGTTGGGTTTGGGGAGTCTCCAGGTTCCATGCAACATGCGATTCGTCACCGGCACAGGCATGGCCGCCGCTGAGGTCTGAACTTCGCTGCACCTGAGGGCCGACCTTGGATCACAAGAGGAAGTGACCATACAAAATTTTGGCCAAGAGCAGGGAAGATGTCAAGAAATATCAAGAAAACTTGAATTCTACGTCTGAATCATTGTTAATAAGTTAATAAATGTTACTGTAATAATTCTAAACATTTCCCCTGGCCCTAGCATTCAAATGCATTGGATACCCCTCCAAAAACAAGAGCAATCCAATCCTAAATACTGGTTTCCAGGAGAGTATTGAAATATATATATATATAATTTATTAATTATCTGGTTGGTGATGTCTTGAAAAATATTAGTCAATGGGAAGGATTATCCCATATATGAAGTGGAAAATAAGAAATGTTTGAACCACCAACCAGATTTGAAGGATGTTATCCCAAATCATCCCCATGAACCAGTCTTATGTCACCAGTCACTATATCTGCATGTCCCCCATGTTATATTAAATGGGGGCCGTTTTCATCGAGGGTTCAGAACCTGGACAGGGGTCTTTTTGCTCTTGATTTCAGTCGGTGACACTCGCCCACCACGAATGTCATTTTTGCTAGACATGCAATAAAAAGGTTGGTGGTGCAATAACCATCTTGAAAAATATGAGTAAGTCAATGGGAAGGATGACATCCCATATATGAAATGGAAAATAAAACATGTTTGAAACCACCAACCAGAATAAAATCACTATGATAGTAGATTTTTCTATATACCTTTGACTGGGTCTACCAATCAAATATTTCGGTGAACCAGCTCGTTGGAATATTTCGGTGAAGCAGCCTAGTTCAAAATGCGACTGAACGCTTATCCCTGAAAGCTGAAACCATGGCCAATCTTAGATACCCTGCAATAAAATAAATTTTTAGATGGTGAAAGTAGATAATAATCCCATTGATACATATTGATACCCTGCAAGACTAAAGGATTAGTTTCTACCGATCCAGTTGATTGACCGTTTGAAACCTTTTTTTTTCATCCAAGCCGCTCCAGTGAGCATACAAGCGACTGGCGTCCTAGAGTGGATTCGTAGTGGGATTGTCATGCGACAAATGGACGATTTCATGGGATTTTTGGAATGGGGTGTTATTAGTACCCTCTGGTTGTTTGTTGCATAGCCATGGAAGCCATGGCCCATAGAAATAGATGGTTTACCTATTAATAGCATGGTGATTTTCCATGGCCATGTTAGTCATAACCAGAGGGTATCATGCATATAGGTCATATTTATCCCACGTTTTTTTTCCTAAAGTCAATTTGTGCAGAGCTAGGCAAATAACCATGGCCCCAGATGCGAACCATGGTGCTGGTATATTTACCTACAAAACTGGGTGATTTTCGGGGCAAATGTTGATAGACATTCCAGCACCATGGGGCATCTGGGATACAATGGGGATATCAAATGATAGAATCTGGATACAATCTGGGATTTTAAGAAGCCCATCATATAGATTTGGGATGATTTGGGTTTACCCCAAGAATTGCAATGGGAAAATATGAGGGAATCATATTTTCCAATGGATTCCGCAGCTGAAATCCATGGGATCATGGGATGTTTCCAGGGAACCTTTTTGGAACACAGCGGAGATTGCGGAGGCCCATTGAGTTCGATGATTTATGATCAGAGCCGATGGAGTTGGTACTCAGTCCCTGGCCGTTGCATTCCTCCATGTTTATGCCTACGGCAGGAAAACCGTACGTGCGTTTTGCTTCTTTTTTGAGTATTGCTCTTTGTCTTGGGGTTGGGGTGGGGTGGGGTGGGGGGGCATGTTAACGTTCCTTGTACTTCGTACATGATATATTGCCATGTTGCTAAGATCTCTGGGATCTTTTACTACGTTACGTGTTGCTACGCTGCTGAGATCTCTAGTGTGGGTTGGGGTTGGGGTGGGGTGAGGTGGGGTGGGGTGGGGGGGCATGTTAACGTTCCTCGTACTTCGTACAGGATATATTGCCGTGTTAGTGTGGGTTGGGGTTGGGGCGGGGTGGGGTGGCATGTTAACGTTCCTCGTACTTCGTACAGGATATATTGCGATGTTGCTAAGATCTCTGGGATCCTTTACTACGTTACATGTTGCTACGCTGCTGGTATCTCTGAGATAGTTTCCTACGTTACATGTGGCTACGCTGCTGAGATCCTTGGGACTTTCTTACTACGTGACATGTTGCTACGCTGCTGAGGTCTCTGGGATCTTTTACTACGTTACAGGTTGCTACGCTGCTGAGATCTCTGGGATCTTTTACTACGTTACAGGTTGCTACGCTGCTGAGATCTGTGGGATCGTTTACTACGTGACATGTTGCTACTCTGCTGAGATCTCTGGGATCGTTTACTACGTCTGATGCACATGATGTTTACCTGGATTTGTTAAAAATCAATGAGTTTTGCATCCACTTTTTTTAACCCAAATTCAGTTATCCAAACTGAGCGGAAGAGCATTTTATATTGTAAATTACAGGTGATTGTGACTCTCCTGGAAGCAACCAATGAAAACGCTCGCGCGGTTTCCCTTCCGCCGGGATGTTTATGGCTAAGAAATATTAGTTCACATTATCAGAGTTATCATCCGCAATAAAATAAATACTTGTTCTGCAGTTTGATTTCATCATCATGGTTCACCATAGTTCATCGATATGTATATATATACTGTAATATAATACATATAATATAATATATATATATAATATAATATGTAGTATATTAAAAAAAACATATATAATATATAATATATAATATATAATATATAGTATATAATATATAATATATAATATAGAAGATATATTATATTGTACATATAAATAAAAATTATTGTATATATATATATGTATATCATTGTATCATTCATCACTTGTTTATCCTGCTTCTGATCAACTTCAATTCCCCTTTTGAATGATCAGCCCACTCGACGACTTCGGGTCTCCCACCGGGTGGGGCGACCTGGCTTGAGAACTATCAGGCTTCATAGGGGATATCTATGGATATCTCTATCGATGGGGGGTTACATGTTATAAACATGTTATAAACATGTTACCCTCTGAACCCCTCTGACCTTTTTTTACGTAACTATTGAAAATGGAATGGCCATAGAAATAGTGGATTTACCCATTGATAGCATGGTGATTTTCCATAGTTTTTTGTACGTTTACCAGAGGGTATAAACCAACCACAACCGGGGCATACTTAAAGTACCATCCCAACCATCCCAAACCGCGTGTCATCTCCTGCTTGACGTCTTGCTCCTCATCCGAGTCCTAAGCAACCCAGATTTTTATGGTCACAGTGGCTTGGTGAGGGGAAAATGGTGACCGGAGACCCTGGGAATTTCTTAGCATCAAAATAATAGGTTTTTCCTGTAAAAGTTTCCATGATCCAATTCTGGGACACATGCTTGGATATGTTTGGTACAGTTTGGTGCTATACTTTAACCACGAAAAGAATAGCAGGGCCAGCATCATTTTGAGTCGTTCACCCAACTGTTCACTGGCTAGATGGGTTGATGATGTTGATGTGGGGTAATCTGAGGGATGCCCAGCAACTTTATTATAGCAACCCCAAAAAAGAATAAACAAGATAGAACAACAATTCAATGTGGTTAAAACAATGATAAACCATCCCATTTTTTGTGGTTTATACTACCCATTTATGGTGATTTTGGGAATGGTTTATTTTCACTTTAACCACATTACAAGGTAGGCGCCTCACTTGTGCACACAAAATTGACTCAGCTCCGCACACAGGATTCTGACTCACTTGTACACACACACAATTGACTCAGTTGTACACACACAGCCTTGGGGGGGTGGGGTGGGGCTAGTTAACTTCATTATAGGAAAACAACCGCTACTAGTTAACTTCATTATAGGGACACAACCGCTACTCCACTTCCTTCGACTTACCATCATACTTCAACCTTGGGGGTGGGGTGGGGCTAGGGAAGAAAAGGGTAGGATCTACCAGCCACACCTGTTGCTTAACTTCATTATAGGGACACAACCGCTACTCCACTTCCTTCGACATACCATCACACTTCAACCTTGGCGGGTGGGGTGGGGCTAGGGAAGAAAAGGGTAGGATCTACCAGCCACACCCGTTGCTTAACTTCATTATAGCGACACAACCGCTACTCCAACTTCCTTCGCCTTACCATCACACTTCAACCTTGGGGGGTGGGGGTGGGACTAGGGAAGAAAAGGGTAGGATCTACCAGCCACACCCGTTGCTTAACTTAATTATAGGGACACAACCGCTACTCCACTTCCTTCGACTTGCCATCACACTTCAACCTTGGGGGTGGGGCGGGGCTAGGGGAGAAAAGGGTAGGATCTACCAGCCACACCCGTTGCTTACCTTCATTATAGGGACACAACCGCTACTCCACTTCCTTCGACTTACCATCATACTTCAACCTTGGGGGTGGGGTGGGGCTAGGGAAGAAAAGGGTAGGATCTACCAGCCACACCTGTTGCTTAACTTCATTATAGGGACACAACCGCTACTCCACTTCCTTCGACTTACCATCACCATCACCACCACCATCATTTTCATCATCATCATCATCATCATCATAATCACCATAATCACCATAATCACCATAATCACCATAATCACCATAATCACCATAATCACCATAATCACCATAATCACCATAATCACCATAATCACCATAATCACCACAATCATCATAATCACCATAATCACCATAATCACCATAGTCACCACCACCACCATCATCACCATCACCATCACCATCACCATCATCATCATCATCATCATCATCATCACCGTCAACACCATCATAAGCATCAGCATTCGCGTGCACAACTGAGTTGTTTTCTCGCGTGTACAGCATTCTCGTCGGGTTTCGCGTGTACAACCGAGGCACCATCCCATTATAACTATACTTCAGTGGGATGTTCTATCTTTTTGGGGTATCAGTAAAACACGAGTATCAGTGTCGGTAATTTATGGTCAAGAAGAGACAATCCAACCCTTCGTTTCCCGCCCAAAAAACCATTGTCAGACTCCATCGTTCTACGTTGGCCAAATGTCATTTTTGATGGTTGCAAAGTGCTTCTTCAGTCAGTGGATATCTCCCCTTGCATGCCATGCGCCTCACGATTCAGACGTCGCTGCAACCGTTTCTCCGCTTGCTTCAAGCGCTCCTTCTCCTTAGATTCTCATAAGTTGGGAATAGTTGGTTTACAGTATCTGAGATTAGGGTACCCTGAAATTGACTGGTTCATCCTCATTTTCGCCATACAATTTGCTATTAATTATATAATATATATATATGTATCAAACATTATCAACCACACCTATCTGGCATTTCCATTTATGACTGGAGTTCATCTAATCCATCGGCCCATGTCACCGATGATGTTCAAGGTGGACATCATCGGTAACAACAAATCCAGACATGGATGACAGGAACATATAAAACGTCAAATATCAACTAAATGCAGGTAATAGATGGTAATAGTTGAAGGCTCTCATTCCAGAAACATCCAGAAACCTTCCGTCAAACATGACCATCACGAAACGTCCCTGAGCCCCTGTCAGGAAGAGCAGTGTAGTTTGATGACCTCAAGACAGCCGGCTGGGTTTTTGGTACCATGTAAGACCTCCAGTGGTGGGTGGTTTAATCATGTCCGCGAATTCACCTGCACCCAGGAAAATGAAAAGCTCTAGAGCCCCTTGAGGAATGGAGCTCACGGATTCGGATTTCATGATCGAAACGTCTGTTGTTTCTCTGCAGATTGGATGGTTCCAAATACATGGCTTACCCTTTACATCCCTTTTACAACCGCTAAAGTTAGATTCCTGTCTGTAGACAACATTTTCTGTCGGATGCTGGACGCTTCCCAACTCCCATCGGGCTAAGGTTCCAGCTTTGAACCTCGATGGTTCTTGGGTTCGGGTGGGGATTGGTTGAAGCAGGCAGCTCCCTACATTGTGGTGCCCCTCAGCTATGAGTTGCCTTGTTCTCCAACTACAGATATATGATATATCAACCATGAACCCAACAATAGCGTCATCCCTGGTTATTGCACTAAGGGGACCCACATTGTACAATTCTACATTTCTACATGAAGAGGTTGTAACTCTAGAATGTTGGTCATCTGGCTGGCACAGTCAGTGATCACCGGTGAGGATTTTGCCAGCCATGTTCGAGCACCACGACGGATAAATCCATATTTTTTGGTTCATCAAGTTGAATCATTTACCGTGTCCAATGTCTGATTGAATCACAACCCCAACAGGTCAAATCCCATCAAGTCCCAAGTTTTGCTGATTCGAAACAGGTGTTTTGCTGATACAATCACATTTTCTGTTGATTAAATTATCAATTTTGCTGACTGTAAAAATCACCACACGTTCGTTGCATAAATTCCCCGCGCTCTTTGGCTCCCGCACCATTGCCGTGCACCGCATGGTACATCTCCCCGTAGAGCACACGCTGGGTCTGCGTGGCACGTCGTTTGAGCTGGTCGCAGTGCTTCGTGTGGTCCTCGGCAGTCGAGGCTGCTAGACAGTACCAGGCCACAGTTTGCAATGGGACGCATATTTACATGGATTGGTTTAGGGGAACGTCTTAACCGGAAACCATGATTTTCCACATGAAATTCAATGGGGGTTCCTGCAGTTTGTTCCTTAAACGAATCCAATGAATTAAACAGAGGGATTTAAGAAATTACAATGAGGATATGAATGGGATATGCATGGGACATGGATGGGATATGAATGCTTCGTTAACGGGAGAAAATGAACAGGGATATGAATGGGAGTTAACCATCAATGAGGGTATAAAACCATACATAAATTGGGATATAATAGGAAGATCATGGGATAATTGGGGTTCAACAAACTAAAAATGAGGATGTATATCAACAGGACACATACCAGTAGTACTGCACAAGGCAGTGGCGGAAGTTTCCAAAATAGGAAACCTATAGGAGAGGTTGGTTGTTGTGACTCACGGATGGCAGAGCGAATCCACTGATGGACCGAAAGGTCGTTGGAGTTGTTTTTTTTTGTGAAGTGGTTGCAATGGTTGCTGTGGTCACTTCACCACAACTGCTGGATGTAGTGTGGTGTAGTGCAGCTGTAGTTGTAGTTGTAGTTATAGTGATAATTGTAGTTGTAGTTGTAGTGTAGGGGAGTCGTAGTAGTTGTAGTGTAGTGGAGTCGTCGTAAGTTATATATAGTTGTAATTGTAATGTAGTGTAATTAGTGTAGTATAGTGTTGTGTAATGTAGTGTAGTTGTATTTGTAGCTGTAGCGTACTGCAGTTCAATTAGAGTAGTGTAGTGTAGCTGTAACTGTAATTGTAGTGGTGGTCGTGGTGGTCGTGGTGGTGGTGGTGGTGGAGGTGGTGGAAGTGGTGGAAGTGGTGGAAGTGGTGGAAGTGGTGGAAGTGGTGGAAGTGGTGGAAGTGGTGGAAGTGGTGGAAGTGGTGGAAGTGGGTGGAAGTGGTGGAAGTGGTGGAAGTGGGTGGAAGTGGTGGAAGTGGTGGAAGTGGTGGAAGTGGTGGAAGTGGTGGAAGTGGTGGAAGTGGTGGAAGTGGTGGAAGTGGTGGAAGTGGTGGAAGTGGTGGAAGTGGTGTGGTGGTGGTGGTGGTGGTCGTAATCGTAGTCGTAGTCGTAGTCGTAGTCGTAGTCGTAGTCGTAGTCGTAGTCGTAGTAAGTAGTAGTAGTAGTAGTAGTAGTAGTAGTAGTAGTAGTAGTAGTAGTAGTAGTAGTAGTAGTAGTAGTGGTAGTGGTAGTGGTAGCGGTAGTGGTAGTGGTAGTTGTAGTTGTAGTTGTCTATCTATCTGTTTTTCTGCAAGCTTCAAAACGAAGCTCTTCTGCGAGAATTCATCAAAAACGAAGCAATTCTGCGAGACTCCCTCAATTTTTGAACTTGACAACATTAAAAACGAAGCAAGTCTGCGAGACTTCCTCAATTTTTGAAGTTGGCAACATCAAAAACCAAGCAATTCTGCGAGACTTCCTTCAAAATGGGAAGTCGAGTGCAGAGCTGCACCTGTCAACCAAAAGAACATCTTAGCTCCAAAGTGCAACCTCTCTCAGGAAATCAGCGCCCTGACCTCCTAACATCTCTGATGAATATGGCTCTTGTACTGCGCCTGCCATGCAAAATGCCTCTTTGCAGATCCTCTGCATGTGGTTCTTTGAACATCTTGACTTGGAAATTTGCTTCGCGACACAACGGCGTGCACTTTTTCGACATCTCAACTTCCAAAAGTGATCCGACACTGAGGTGATTTGCACGTTTTGACTTGGAAATGTGCTTCGCGCCACAGCCGCATCCACTTTTTCGACATCTCAACTTCTAAAAGTGCTCCGACACTGAGGTGCTTTGTGCATTTTGACTTGGAAATGCGCTTCGCGCCACATCGGCGTGCACTTTTTCGACATCACAACTTCCTAAAGTGCCCCGAACGTGAAGTGTGTTTAGTTCTTACACTTGCAAATGCGCTTCGCGCACAACGGCGTGCAACTTTTCATCTCTCATCTGGCCACATGGCTCCACGTCGCTTTAGCCAGCCTACTATTCGACCCTCCGGAGCCACAAATCATTGGAGAAAATACAGTGAATCGCGACTTTCCTACCTTTTCACGCATCTGCATCTTCTTTCTTCTGACTCTTTCTCTTCTCTGATCTTCTCTCTTCTACTCGATTCTACTCTTCTCTTCTCTCTGACTCTTCCCATCTCTGCTTTTCATCTGTCCATATTGTCGGAAGTTTGACTTCTAAACTTCCTTCGATAAAACGGATTTAAACGGGTAGATTTAAGCAACATTAAGCAACCATTATAGTGTTGTTTCGATGTCAATTCTTTAGCACACCAGCTTCGTCACGTTCTCCTCGATTCTTCCCGGCCGGACCGCCGTCATCTACAAAACTGGCCCGTCACCATGGTAAATGCTTAGGGGATTGCACGAACAGTAGGTACAAACCACTTATGATTCTTATGATCACGTATGTAATACCACGCAGAATGATGATGATCAGACTGACCAAGTGCGTTATGCAGTTTTTTCCCTTGACTCTTAAAAGCACCGTTAAAACTTGCTGAATTCACCACAACACTCACTGTTCTATCCTTCATACTACTGGTTAAACAATGTCACACAAGTATCCTTGGTGATATCCCAATTTTCATGTCCGAACTAAATGGAGGTTTAAAGCTGGAAAATCATCGAACTAAATGGTGGATTTTCCAGCAAACCACCCAGGCATTGTTTTGGGTTTGGTGCTTTGGGGCGAACAGTGGGCTAGCGCTGTGGGAGCTTCAGAAGATCTCAGATTGACTATTGTTTGATTACGACTCCATACAAAAATCCTTCGTCATTGGTGGTTTCATTTTGAATAGTGATCATTCATATACGATTCTTCATTTTTGGTTTCATACTATCCTTATCACTATATAAGTATTCAAAATGCCCAATCCTGATCCAAATCCCCGCAATATTTCATAATCAGAACATGCCCAAAGCAAACTATTACTGGAGACCCTGCGAGGAAAACATGCAATTTCAGTTGGGTAGTGGGAAACATATATCCCCTTTGTATCCATGTCTAGCCACAGATTTTTGGAATATTAAGCAGTAAAAAGTACTCAAGTACACCCAAGTCATGTGAAGTCATGTGCAGGTTGCTCGATTTTAATCATATTGTGGTGGTGAAATTGCTTGAAAGCCTCATGTTTTAAAGCATGTTCGATGGTGAAAAAAACCCTCTGGAAATCAAACACCGCTATGGACATGTCACATTTCTATATGACGGTTTGTCAAAATGTCTGTTCCCGGTTTTGTTGATAAATCGCAATTCCATGCGTGCCGCCTCATGTTTGCCTTCAAAAAACATGACCTACCTTGATGACGTGAAAACGTGGAAATTCTTCGTTACCTTTGGAAATCTTTCTAAAACCACAGGAATCGGCTAACGCACGTCAGTTTTCATTCGCTGTCGCTGGTACTATCTCCTGAACTGTGTGTCTCGGTGTGTGTGCCTCTCTGAATGCAATATGCTTCTTGACATGCCTCCTGATCAACGCTGTTTCCTTACTGTAAGCTACCAAAGCGTGAACATGGCTGTGCCTCTGAATGGGCTGCGGGTGGACCGGGGCATGTATTTGCAATTTTCGCTAGCGCGTTGCTAGCGGCGATCTAGCGCGTAAAATACGTAAGAAAAATCGAAAATTTGGGAATATGTGAAAACTGACAGACTTGTAAGAAAAGCTGGCAAGACATTCACAACATGGAGGCCATGGCTGTCAATCAAACCTAGCGCAAACCTAGCGGGTTTGCTAGCGCTGCCTTGCAGAATTGCGGAATTTAGTTGCGTGCCGCCTCATAGCGAAGAGGAAAAAACAGTAGAGCCAGATGAATTATCAACAACCAATACTAAACTTCTAAACAACTATTTTTGACAAATGGTCATATAGATGATGGTAAAAATTAAAGCCTACATTTATAGTTTTTTTCTCCAGCTGGCCATGTTTGATGACACCGGAGGGTATACATATATGGCAATATATGGTGATATTTGCGGATTCTAAATTCTAATATTGCCCAGTTGATGATTGTTGATATATTTCAGATTTAGGATTACGATTATTGTGGATTATTGTTGATATCTTTGGGGATTTTTCTGGATATCCAGACAATAATATCCTTTGGGTAAAAATAGAGGGGCCGGAAGCTGGTATACCATCTATCATCAAACAAACCTGTTGTTAAAGGGCTTTCTTCAAACCCCTCTATTTTCATCAACCAACCAATGGGAAAAGGACATCTATCCACACATATTCTCCATGATTTTTCCATCCGCCATCCGCCATCCGCCATCCACCGTTTTTCACGTCCCGCGTCCTCGATGGCCATCTGCATCTCGATCACACCCACCTCCGTGGCCTCACCAAACGAACTGAGCGCTACCTTAAAATAGCTCTCAATGAATGGTTGAACTGTAGTTCTATCATCTGTGTACAAATATCATTTGTACCTTAAATATTCTTAAATCAACAAGACTGGTTTACATTCTGATTTAGAAATATCATGTTTTATATCATTTGTACCTTAAAATATCCTTAAATATCCTATTCTGAAAATCTGTGTTTTCTTATCGTTCACCTGGTGGATTCCCCACCGAGACAGGTCACTTCCCGATCTTCCAGAGACGCTGCCAGCAACAGAAAATGCTGGGTAGCGGTAGATCCATCAAAACCCAGAAACACAACACAGACCTACCAGATGTACCATCTGGTTATGACATGTTATGACATTGACAGTTCGCCATGGAAAATCGCCATGCTATGAAGTTCGGCAAACCATTTATTTCGATTAGGGCCATGGCTTAACCATGGCTATGTAACAGTCATAACCAGAGGGTAAGGGTTTCATGGCTAGAATCCAGAACGGTATGGGATGAGAATGATGAGAGTGGCAGGTCATCCCCTGGTAGCCCTGAAAATGTCCCCTGGTGCTTGGTCTGAAAATAATACCCCCACAGTTGATCATCCTAAATTTGCCATGTTTGAGGTATATGATAGTATATGATATATCCCATTTTCAGAAACACCTAGAGAACATGTTCCAAGGGACAAGTTTGAATCTTAAGCCGCACCCCATTTTCCCATTTCCAATGGGATCTGCCTCGAATCCCCAGCGTTCCAGGACAGGTTGCTGAATGGGAAGAGCCACCTGGAGGCTTCGGATTTTTTCGCTTCCACTTTGGAGGTCTTCGATCTGTTTTTTTTGTGAAGACGATCCAAAAAATGGAGGATTTACAGAAGCAGGATTTCTTTGATTTTATGATTCTGTGATGTTAAAAAAACTTTTAAGTAATTGGGACACCCACACAGACACGCACACAAACTCTTGGATTTGTGGTCTTCATCTTTGAACATGCCAAGTATTATATAAATAACATCTTACATATTTATACATATTGTATATCATAATATATAAATTATATATATAATATATATATATATACGTTATAACTTGCTATATATTGAAAAATCTGATACTTCAGAAACCATCATCATCCACTCCAGATTGAGAGTGCACCTTGCTGAGATACAGGGAAAACTCGTCTTTGTTGCGCACATCCTAGGCCCAGCTGCGACCGACACTGGACCGTATCACTGTATCGAAGTGTCCTCAGTGGTTCCACCCTGCCTCAATTTATTGAAACATGGAAACACAGTCTTAGAATATCTCCCAATATACGAGTACAAAACAAACAGATGCCATCACTGACAGATTTTCGAAACATGGGCCAGAGTCTGCAAGAACCTACTTGCTCCTTAATGAAGCCGTTCT
The DNA here is from genome assembly GCA_947184155.2 of Cladocopium goreaui. Classification (NCBI taxonomy): domain Eukaryota; class Dinophyceae; order Suessiales; family Symbiodiniaceae; genus Cladocopium; species Cladocopium goreaui. The sequence goes on along the minus strand of CAMXCT020005702.1, from coordinate 157,258 downwards.
GAAAGTATGTTGTTGTTTCCATGTTTTTTTTGCTGGAAACATCTGGAAAACATGGCGGGTAGGAAAATCACCCCTCTCTAGTTACTAGACAGTACACATCCATAATCTCTTGCCCCTAAGACAACATAGGCCCTTAGAAACCTCAGTTTAGTATGTATTGCTTCTACATCTGGGGGGTATCTAATCTTGTACAGGATGGGATTAGTAACCATCATCATTTCAGGATGGTTAAACCGTTTAACCACACTAAACCAGATCAAAACCCATCAAAACCCCCCATGTTTGATGGTAAAACCTCCATTTCGCAGCTATTTATGTCCGTTTTTCATGGTTTTTCTCTAATTTCTTTGCATTCCACCTGCCAACAAAGCCAGGCTGAAGACCCGTGCTCTCGCGAGCTTGCGCACCTGGGGGGCTGAGCTGGTCCTAGTATACCGGGGATTACCGGGGCGGAATGGCCAAGTTAGGTTCTACATGGTTCTACATAACTCTTGGTCTTCTGGTAAATATATATATAAACTAAGGGGGTTATAGATCAATTTCTAACTGGGGAACACCACCTTCTAGGATTTTACGATGATTTATGCAAATTTGCGGATTATTTGAGCGCCACATCAACCTTCTGAGTTGCCTGTTTTTTGACTTGAAAAGGGCTGATTGAGACCATAGAACAAGTATAGCTACAGTCATGGGCAAAAAATGGGACGGCACCTTGACATTCCCAACCTGGGCATCAGCTGACGGTCCTATTTGAAATCCACCGAAAGATGTGCCAAATTAACCATTCTCTCATTGCCATTTCCGGAAGTCATTTACGTAATCTTCTTTGCAGAACCAAATCTCTTCTTGGTTTGAGGGGTACCCAATTGGACACAATTAGACGCTCAACTACCAATGTCAATGATTTTCAGCTGGATATTTTTCAGCTATATAATTTCATTGAGGCTGGTATATCAGTATCATTTTCATAGATATTTCATAGATATTTCAGCTATTTCATTTGATTGAGGCTGGTATATAAGTATCATTTTCATAGATATGTCATAGATATTTCAGCTATTTCATGTCATTGAGGCTGGTTCATCAGTATCATGTTCATAGATATTTCATAGATATTTCAGCTATATCATTTCATTGAGGCTGGTATATCAGTATCATTTTCATAGATATTTAGATATTTATCGATATTTCAGCTATATCAGTACTAAATGAGGTATATCAAAATCATTTTTCATAGATATTTCATAGATATTTCAGCTATATCAGTATTAAATGAGCTATATCAAAATCCTTTTTCATAGTTTCATAGATATTTCAGCTATATCAGTACTAAATGAGCTATATAAAACTCTTTTTTTCATAGATATTTCATAGATATATCATATATTTCATAGATATTTCAGCTATATCAGTACTAAATGAGCTATATCAAAATCCTGCTTCATATATAGATATTTCATAGATACGTCATAGATACTTCAGCTATAACTAAATGAGCTATATCAAAATCCTTTCTCATAGATATTTCATATATATATATATTTCTTAGATATATAGTTCATAGATATTTCATTGATATTTCAGCTACCCAGTGTATCAGTACTAAATGAGCTATATCAAAATCCTTTTTCATAGATATATATTTGATACATTATACTAAATGATACCAGCCTTTTTCGTTCAGAACGTCCGCTCTGTCCGCCACGGCGTGCCTGCTCCCTGAAGGTGGCATCAGAGTAAGCCAGCTCCAAGTCCTGCATTGGAGTGGAAAATCTTCACCGGAAACCCATGGGTTTTTACAAGTTTTTAGCACATCTTGGGGGGGGTTCCGGTGAAAATATTCCTGTAAACCAATCCAATGATTATATGGCTTCCAGTGATTTTCTGAGTTTCTTAGCTTATTTTTAGATGATAACAATCCTTGCGCATCTGCTTTGATGTTTGTTTCACATGTGTTTGATGTTGTGGATTTATGGAAAGGAAATGAAAGGAATATTTTATGTAAAATCTAACATCTGTAAACAATGATATATGTCTTTTTGTTTTAATAGTGATTTGTTAAAAGAACGGATAAGGATTATGGTGCTGCAACCTTTCATAGCACAATGGCATACTGGCTCTATTTGATGATATTTGATAATGTGTGTGTGTTTTTCTTAAGGAATGTCACCAATGGAATTGATTTACAATCTACAATATTAAACACACACACATTTAGTGGTGGAAACCAATATTTTTTTACCAAATGAAGGATTGTCCTGCATTTTACCCTCATATTTAAGATGCATTAGAGCAGTTTCATGATGGGACACAATACGGAACATGTCTTGTTTTGTACCCCAATAATAAACCGAATCTGGGATGATAGGGACGGCCAAGAAGTTTTGAAGTTCATGAAAGAGTTGGGCAAAAGTCAATAATTATTCAGATAGATTCAATGATTTCAAATCAACTGAATTGATAGATTCAATGTTGTTGTAACTGGAGTTGATAGATTCAATGAGCCCCCGATAGCCCTTTTGGGCCCTATGATCCTGTCGACGGAATCAGCCAGCACTTAGCTTTCTTGGTTTTCTCCAGGCGCCTAAAATACATAAAGGACACATGCCAATCCCTGGTACAAAGCTATGAACTCAATATCTCAATCAATATTATAAATAAATATATATATATATATAAAGATATATATATAAAGATATATATATAAAGATATATATATATATAAAGCTAGGTAAATTATAATATTTCACTAACCTGAAAAGTGCGGCTATTTGGGGATGATCCCCCCTTACTAATTATGATTATAGTGAGGTCGCAGTGAGGTCGTTATAATTTACCCAGATAAAGGCAATACGATTTCCGATGTCCGAATGAAGCCCAACTATGGGGAGAAAGTCAGAATGCAACAGTCATTCCCAATCTTAGACACTCTGCATCTTTGTAAAGCTGGTTATAGTAAATGTTCAAATTTATAGCAAACGTTTACCCTCCAGTAACCTAACATTAGCTATGGAAAATTGACAATTTTCAGATGATTTGCGTATTGAAAAAATATAACATGGTGATTTCCAGTTCGCAAACTGTTATTTTAATCAAGAATAACATACTACACTATCCAGTCGACATGGAAGACCAGCAACCTGCCTTCAACATATCCTCTGCTCCATCTTTGGTGAGCCTTAGGATATGTGGCTATGGCACCCACAGAGGCAACATGACAACCTCCAAGACGTCACATTCCCAAAGAACTACCTGCCTTGTGCGTATGAACTCCTCAAATGTAACGATTTGTTGTTTGGAAGTCTTTTTTTTCGGAAGATTGCTCCACTGTGACTACAGGTATAGGTTCCATCCACCATGTTTGTTAGTTTCATCGTGGTTTCATCCTGGTTTCATCAAAGTATGCTTCTTACATCATGATTTTCAGTGACAATCCATGTGAGGGTGTCCATTCAATCTTCAATCATACTGCTTATATATGCTTAAGGGTAAATTAAGGACAACACGCTGTGCCATGGTCATTTCATAATGGGAATCCATACAGTGGGTATAATATTGAACCCTATCGAAGGAGGGATGACCATCTTTAGGCAAAAATCACCCTAAGTGTGGTTTAGAAAGTTTCGAAGCGTAGTGTCTCATGATTTCCTCATCATCTGCAGCTCAATAAGTCCCGAACACGGTCCCGATTGATCACTATATAGATTCCCAATCGTAGTGGATGTTCCGGAAAATAGCCGCCAGATCATCTTCTTCAAATCCAAGATATTCCCAGGAGATTTGTTGTATTGGATCAGAAAGAACCTTCTAGAAACTCAAAAAGAAATCACAGCTGGTAGTATACCTACCCCTCTGAAAAATATGAGTCAATGGGAAGGATTATCCCTTTTCATCCCTTTTCTATTGTGGAATATAAAAAATGTTTGAAACCACCAACCAGTGTTGTATTGGATCACTAGAAACTCCAGGAAATCACACCATTTTCAGGTATCGTTCACCCATGGCACACAGCGATTTGTCGCACAAAGTTCACCTCAGCTTCCCCGCCGCTTCCGCGTCAGGTCGTCGACCCGTGGTACCTGCACCCGTGGTAGCTGCGCCGCGTCCTGCGAAACTTTCGCATGGGATGCTGTGGAAATGTGTGGATTCTTGGATTATCTTGGATTTGTTGATTTTTTGGATTGAGAAAAATATCATTCTTGGATTTCTTCGAATCTCATCTTTACCCTCTGGTAATTTAACAGCTATTGAAAATGGCCATTTATAGTGTGATTTTCCATAGTTATGTTAAATTACCAGAGGGTAGTTACAACAACTCCATGTGATTTAAAACTTTAAACGTCAAAGCTGGTGTGATTTGGCTAGCGGCTACCTCTTTTCATCATCCGACTGAAATGGTCCCTTGATCCCTGAAATGGTCATTTTGAGCTTCCTCTCTGTCTCTTCTCTTTGTGTTCGATTGCCTCTTACGTATACCCCTTTCACATCTGTAAACGACACTATCTCCAGAGCAAAATTGAGGCTCAAACACTTTCTATCTGGAGATCACCTTCCCCTGTCCTCCAGGGCTGCGTCGTTGGTTGCCGTTGATGCCTCTCTCTCCTGCGCGTGGCATAACCACGTGGTTAGGTGAAGAGTTGGCATTCATGAAATCTTCATCATTGCCAATCTTAGATACCCTGCAAATAAATTATCTAGTTAGCTGCTTAGTAGATATTCCTATTTTTCAATCGCACAATATTCAAGGATTAACCTACCAAGGTCAAACTCGTCATCATTCGTTTGCAAACGGTTTGAAAGTTCTACAACTCCCAAATTTGATGGATGATCATCACCTTCCCTATTGACATGTCAAAGAAAATGAATCCTCAATTTGGACAAACCCACAATAACCCACATCTCAAGTATTACCATCCACGTCTCAAATACTTTTTGGAGTAACCATAGATAATTTAGCTCTTCAGCTCCCTATTTTCGTCTTCGTAGCTCTTTGAATATCGTCAACGATCTATAAACAATGTTTATGAAAGGTCTACCCTCCGGTAATCAAACGCAGCAACGGAAAACTGAAAATCCCCCATTTGTAGATGATTTCCCCATTAAAATCTCCATTTGTATTGGGATTTCCCATTACCTGTCTGATTACCAGAGGGTAGTGGACTTGAACGACGGGCCAAACATCCAAACTCAACTGATCCCGACACCGGCTTGGACTTCTGTACCAACACCTTTCTCCCACTAAGTGTGACAACACACGACGTCGTGACGTGGAGTTGTGAGGGCATTGGTCGGGGGCATGAAGCCAGTGACAATAGACCTCCAAAAGTTGGTTCAAATATTCTTGGCAGATTCACCAATAATGGTTTTCAACGAAAAAATGCCCGATCACTCAAGAGAGTCATATACCTACAAACTCCTCTAGGCAGAAAAAAGTACCTAACCTGACTGTAGGCGTTTATTTCTGCCGATTCCCAGAAAAAATGCCTAGGCCAAAAAAAAAGCCGAGGCTGATAAATTTTTGTATGGTCTTGTCATGTTACATGTTGTTCAGTGCAGAAAAATGTTTCGAACAAAATTCTGCCAAATTCCATTTTTTTTCCGCCTAGATTCCGGGTTTTGCCTATAACTTCCGGGTACAAATGCCTAGGCACAAAATGATGTCGGAGCACACAGAACATCTTGAGATAAGAATGCCTAGATCAATATAAATCTTCCGAGTTTTGCAAACTTCCGGGTGAAAGTGCCTATGCGGCTGCCTAGGCGCCGAGGGCAGAAAAAAGTGCTCAAGGGTTCTTCTAGGTATTATTTCCGCTGACTGAGACCCAACAACAACAACAACAACAACAGAACCTATCATTCACCATTGCTTCATGGTTATATCCCAATATTGACTGTTTTCTTTCCAACCAGCATTTTTGGTGTAAGTCCACTTCTTTAGATATTTGTTTCCAGCCATTATTCTTGAACACATCCACTTGTTGTTTGCGTTTCACCACAAGGTAAGGTCCCCCACGTATAAGTTGGTTCATAACCCCCATTAGACATAAATCAACCCTAGTTAAGTAGCTTCTGTGGCGTCAACTTAGCTATAAAAAGGGGGGCCTCACCTTGTAGATTGCTTGATGCTTTTTGCAGCAGAATCCGTCACTATTCATTGCCCCTTCGCCGATGCCGACACCTCGCTGAAGAGACACTTCTGCAGACCCAGTCGCAGCATCCTCTGCTGTGAGACCTGGCTACGGATTGATGTGGGGTGGCTGAGCCGGCGAGTTCTAAAATGGGACATTAACCCGCCCCCAAAAAAGTCATTGCTGGGATATTATTAGTTGATATTAGTTGTGTTCATGTCATTTAAAATTATGTCATTTAAATTATGTCATAGATTGTGAGAGGGATATTAGATGACACTACGTGATTGGCTTTGCAGCGTTGAAACAACCAGACTTTGCAATGCTTTGCAAACCAGCTCAATCTGAGCGACCCTGAGTCATTCAAACTGACTGAAGGTGGTAACCCATGGCAAAGCCGATAAATCAACATATATAAATCAACCATCCCCCATTACCCCGTATTTCTCCAATACTACACCATTTGGAGGGCCTGAAAAAATCATACCGAGAATGCTGGTATTGGCATTGGCTTTCACCCCAAAGAGATAGGATAGTTGGAAACCTGGTGAAATGGGTCCTGTGATTCCTGTATCCAAACTATCCCAAAGCGAAATAAAGAGCTGCCACAGTCGATGTAACTTGTGGCATGGTAAACCCTCGCGCAACTTAACATAGACATCGAAGATCCATGAAAATCCACCATTTGCAAATACCGTTTTTCTTGGTTTTTCCATGTTTTTCCCATGGGGTTTCCACGTTTCTTGTGTGTTACTTTGCTGGAAGGTAGCACAACAATAGCACAATCTCATTTTGTCACAGAGCTGCCCCGGCCAAACTTAGACTGTAGCTGCTTTGAAAAGCTTCCGCCAGTGGAACGCACGGCCCGTGCTCTGCGCATCTTGGACGCTAACAGCACTGCGGGCTGCAGGAGTCTGTAAGACAATCTGCTTAAAACAGCAGCCATGGGCAATCAGGAAATGTTTGCATATCTATTTCATTCTGTTTCCCCATTTTTTTTGCTGAACATCACTGGATGAATCTTGTTGGAGGTTGCATAGTGACTTCTAGTAACCCCATCATTTTAGGGAGGATTTAGAAAAATCATGAAAAATCTGAGTAACCTTGGCAATTGACAATGGGCATGCAGAATCCGATTCTGAAATGGCGGATTTTTTCAATTGCCAAGTTGATCTTGTTGGGAGTTTCTGTACCAACCAACGCCACTTACCGAAAGGTTTCTCTTTAGCCCCCCCCTCTGACAAACCCTGGTTGGTGGTTGACCTACCCCTCTGAAAAATATGAGTTCGTCAGTTGGGATGATTTTTCCCAATATATGGAAAAAACAAAGTTCCTAACCACCAACCAGCATTCAACCATGCGTGGCTCCTCAGTATATACTTGCCCGTGGCCAATCAGACTACACCAAACTCCCGACTGAGGGACATTTTAAAAGCGCATTCACAGCTGACTTGACGGCTCGATCAACACAAAAGTGCGTCACGCATGGTTTAGACACAACATGTTGGTGTCATAGACTATACTTGCAGAACATACAATTTTATGTGGGGTTGAGACACCAAATAGCTACAAGACGTCATGACCACACGCTTCGTCTGGCATATGCTTCAGTAACCAAACATGGTTTATCATGGTTTGCTGGAAAACCCTCCATCAAAGAAAGATCATATGATTTTCCATATATAATATATATATATATAATATAAAATAGAATATATATATATAATATATAATATAAGATATATATATATATATATATATTATATTATATATATAATATATATATATAATATGTATAATATAATATATATATAATAATATATATATATATAATATATAATATCTATAATATATATAATATATATAATATCTATAATATATAATATATATATATATAATATATATAAAAATATATAATATATAATATATATTTATAATGATATATACAGTACATATATATGATATATATAATATATCATATATAGTATATATTTAATATAAATGATATATAATATAAATAATAAAATATATATACTATATAATATATATATATAACTAATAAATAAATAAAAATATATAATATATATATAATATAATACATATATAATATATATATATATATTATATGTATATATTAATTTCTATATATATATAATGATGTATATATATATTATATTATATTATATTATATTATATTATATAATAATGTATATGATATATATTTAAATATATATATATACATAAAATATAATATATAATAATATAAATATATATTATAATTATATATTTATATAAATGATATATATATAATATAATGCATATATATTATGTTTTGCATATATATTATTATATATATCACATATATATATATTATTATATTATATTAAATTTTATTCTACATATTATATATATAATACATAAAATATATATGTATAATAAAATAATATATATATATATAATATATATATAATATAATATAAATATAATATATATATAATATAAATATAATATATATATATATATAGAGAGAGATAGATGCCCATCTATAGGGAATTCCCAGCCAGCCATGTTTAATGTTTGATTACCAAAACATCATCTGGCAGAGGAGCAACCGATGGCCTGCAAGCGTGCCTTGGATTTGGGCCAACGCTGGGAAAATCTGGTTGAGAAACAACATTCAGAATGGTTTCAATCAGGTTTACCCTCTAGTAAACTAACATTAAACTATGGAAAATCACAATTTTTCATAGAAAAATCATCCAATTAATTTCTGGGTCATGGTTTCCATAACTATGTTAGTTTACCAAAGGTTAAGTGATCTCTCAGGTTGAGGCGTGAATTGCCCGGGGTTAGTCAGTTCCCTCACTGGGGTTCTAGTTGTATCTTCCTATGTATCAATGGGTTGAGGGGAACCCGACAGGAAATCATCGAATTTCCCTTCAAGCAATGCTGAGAGTGCATGGATGACGTGTAACTATCCTGGTTGGTGGTATACCTAGCCCTCTGTAAAATATTAGTGGGAAGGATTATCCCATGTATTATGGAAAATAAAACATGTTTGAAACCACCAACCAATGCAACGATGTGTAACTCATAACTACCACTGGAAAGAGCATCCAAGCTGACTTTCAGGTTTCATCTCTCCACCAATTGCCCCCTCTATTCTCAAAGCCCAAAGAACACCGTGATTTCTCGGGCATGAGCTCGTTCTGGGGTGGTTTTAATTTGTCCAGTAAACATGTGTATACATAACTCATCAAATTTACTGACATGTTTTTTTTGGAGATGTGTGGAATATTTCTAATAATGTATAATATTGTATATGTTTTGTAAAATTTGATAAATAATGTATGTATGTGTCATCCCGTTCTTTCTCGAGGCACGAGCTCTTTCAGACGCAGCTTTTCGTTGGATCTGTCTATGTCGTGGCCACAGACCTCATGGGACAAAAACCGCCACAGAACTGAGAAGAACATGGAAACTGTGCAAAAATGCCTCAAAAATGATATGAAAATTGACTTTCTTCGAGTACCCACCCTGAAACACTAATTAGTCTGACATAGTTTCCAACATACCATCTGGAAGTATTTCTGGCATATTTATTCCGACATTCTATCTGACATTCTTGCTGGCATTCTATCTGGAATCTATTGTGACATTCTTTCTGGCATTCTATCAGGCATTTATTCTGACATTGTTTCTGGCGTTCTATCTGGCATCTATTCTGGCATTTTATCTGGCATGTGTTCGGGTCCAGGCGCCCTTCACAGCATCTGCACCCGGAGCTCGCCACATGGCTTGGATCCGTTCATGCCCACAGTCCCGACGAGCTGGCAGAAGCAAGAGGCGGAGAAGCTGGACGAGGACGAAGGAGGCGAACGAGAAGAAGAACAAGAGGAAGAAGGAGGAGGAGTTGTACCTTTGATAAAGTTTAGAGACCCTCACCTGGCAGGTTGGGAAAATATGGGAAAATCACATTGGAAATTACATGGAAATCATTCATTATCCTGGATGTGAGATTTTTTAATTAATACTTTAATGATTTGGGGATGGCTGTCTATCTTTTGTTGATGGGACTGTTCACATCCATAGTGACAAGTGTCCCTTTTGCACCTTCCAAGATGAATCATTGAATCATATACTGCAAAGATGGTAGAAACTGGCCAAGCAATCATCATATCATCATGCGGGGTTTGACATGTTTGACCTCTGTCCAACACAAACTTCTACCCAGTAAAACAGCAAGGAGTTCCTTGCTACGTAGGGATCGTCGCCTCTCAAGCTGCAAGTGCGGCCAAGGGGCGATCTCATCCACCTACACGTCTACACGATGGTTGGATGTGAGCCAACCGACCACATGCTGATCAACATATAGCAATATGCTGAATTATTATGCTGACAATTGTCCAGAGATGCACTTTGCGGGAAGAAAAACATAGAAAAACAACTCAGTGGGTGTAGATCTTGAACCTTACGCCTTACGCGCCAATGACCAGTATGTCAATTCTCCAGCAACCTCTTTCTCCCATGCATTCAATCTATGCTCTTTTCTTTTCTAACAGGTAGTGAAGATGGCAAAGGACACTCCTGGATTCCCCGGTTATAAGTTATAAACATGTACAAACCATAATGAAGCCACTACAGTACATCATTGAGTTTCCTTCTTGCACGCAGAAAAAAACAAAAAACACATGTGTTTTTTCCTTCATATTTCCTTTTCAATTCAATGTTTGATTTTTTCATGCGTTTCATCTACTCTCCAGTAAATGGATACCATGGAGGTAAATCATGTTCTTCTTTTTCCTCATGTTTTTTCCATCGTTTTGTCACTGAACTGGAGGCTAGATCACAATTTTCGCATGAAAACTCCATTGAACATCACATCTGTGGTGGTTTCAACTTCCAATGTCCTCAGGTTTTCCTAATGTTTTCCTGCAAATTCCTCGGGTTTTCCTGACGTTTTCCCCCAAACTCCTGGGTTCCTCCCACCCCAAGCCGAAGCCGCCTGAGAGAGGCCGCTGCCTAGGACGGTCTGCCGGCCCTCGGCTCGGCTGGGAGCCCCGATGTATTTGCGCCCCGCGGCACCTGCCCCGTGTTGCCCGTGGAGGAAGGGAAGCTGGAAAGGAATTGAGTGCTGGTGCTGGTGGTGGTGGTGGTGCTGCTGATGCTGATGCTGATGATGATGATGATGATGATGATGATGATGATGTTTGTTTTCATTGTTAGAACTTGATCATCACCTGTTGCATGAAAACAAACACACAGTAACATCAAGTTCATTAGTGGTGTTGCACGGAAACGTATTATCAAATGGAACCCAACAAGGCCTTATCCAGGAGTAAAATCATATGCGGGATCAAATGTTTCAGGTTCAATCTTAAATCTACAAGGTGTTACCCTCCAGAAAATCATAGAAAATCATATGACCATAAATACCAACATTTTTTCATATCATTGTGCCGGAAACCGGCATGGTGCCATGGCCCAGCTGCACAGTTGCACCTGTCCACTGCGGCGATTTCAGATGGGCCTCGACGTCGCTGCCCAGGGACTTACGCCCAAAGGCGATCTTATCGACGCAGGTGACCTTCGACAAGAAACAGGTGGCCCAGGTGGCCCATTTGATCAGTGGATCCTTGGCTACATATGGCTACATATCGCAGATGCGAACCATGGTGCTGGTATATTTACCTACAAAACTGGGTGATTTTCGGGGCACATGTTGATAATCTGGGTATATGCACATGATTTCTGGAGATGTGTTTCATCATTTTCATTGATTTTCCAACTAAGTCGATATCAACCTAGGGAGGAGGGGACAGTTGGTTGAAATGGCAAAAACACCATGGGATATGCAGCGATCATATTGGCCGAAACGACGAAACAGAAGTCATCAGATTGGACTCCCAGACCTGCAACATCCAAAACCTTGGATCTTTCTCCAATGCTTCCGTTTCCCCAAAAAAAGTAGGTATATATTGGTACATTATATATACCCTGGACATCCATGTTAGCTGTCAACATATGATTGGCCATGTGCATTATGAGCATGTGATTGGTCCAAAATCCAATGAGCACTGTCTTGGAAATGGGTAGTTCCCTGGGTGCGTGCTGGCAGAGTTTTGGAAAGGGTGGATGGCTGTCGCTCTGATCCAGGCTCATTAATGGTGCTATCAGAACACATACTCAAACCTTATCCATTGTGTTTTGATGATATCAACCGGGATAGCTACCGAAAGCCAAACCCCGAACATAGATGGGGTTGCAAACCTAGTGCACAGCCACCAAACCAAAGCCAACCCAGTCACCACCAGCTGATTTCCTCGCTGAATGCCTGCTGGACTGCAATGGGCCTACTTCGCAATGCAGCACTGAAAGGTGCAACCCCCCTTTGCCGGTGCATCCAACTCTTCATATGGGACTTCACTTGTTTATCCAACAACATGTGCATGTTGGATGTGCATGTTTTTTTCAATACAATATTGATCAAACAAAACTATGGATGTCCAGCACAGGGTGATGCAGTGATGTGCATTAAGGTAACAAACTGTGCAAAGCCATTGCCAGAAAATCGAATGTGATTCTGAAGTCTTTAGCATGCTCACTTGAGCGTTGGCCCATCACACAGCCCGTCCACCAAGCGCAGACAAAGCCGGCTCAGATCCAACACAGGATATCCTAAGCTGCAGCAATGCCAGGGGGCAAAGCAACTGTGGTGGAAGAGGAGATGGTGGGCAAGGAACTTCATGTGATGAAACCCATGAAATTCAAGGTTTCAGTAGCCTATTTGCATTTAGTTGCAATCTTCCTTCGGATCATGTGCTTATCTCTTATAAGTTGTCAATGCTGTTAACTCATTCTAAAATTATTCATTGACTTTCATCTAAGGCAACCGGCCTCCGTCTGTTCCATGCCTTCAGACAGTATGCTCAGCGTTGGGGACCAATGATCATGAAAAGCCCAGACAGGGTTTTGGTGACATGGTCAGACAGGGACAGACCTGTTGTCCTGGAAGCAGATTTGGAAATCAATTTCCAACTCTGCAAGGAAGCCATCATGACATGTTGTGAGACTGCGTTCGGGATTGATGGAAAGGAAATCCCCAACTTAGCTGATTTTGAGGCGGGATCCATCTCACTGATATTTACACCATCCTGCCGATAAGCTTGGATTACCATATCATGGACCACTGAGAAAACCGTGCATACTAGCCATTACCCCAAAAAGCTCATTCTGTCCTACGCGCAGGCGGCTTTGCTGTTGCTCTCTTTGCGGAGCAACTTCCACACGGAGTACTATGGTCGTCGGGGGGGAGAACTCTCATCAGAGAAACTTGTTTTTTTATTCAAATAGATACTGCATGTTTTCAACACCAAGTTTGATTCTATCTGCGTTCACTAGCTACTTTGATCAGGATTGGGCCAACACAGAAGGTCAAAGGGTGCGAAAACTTTTGACCTACCTTGTCACCTTGACAAATCGCACCCCAGAGAGCAGGACTGGCACATACAAAAGAATCATTACATGGTTGTATGAATAAACAGTCCATTAAGTTGTAACTTCCACCAAAGTGTGTATGTAAGTAGATGCAAGTACCCCCACAGTTCACTTGGCAGGAGTGAAAAAATCAAGGTGATGAAGAACATCATCCTGCAGTTCAGAAAGGTGAGGCAACAGAAGGTCACCAAGGGGTTGGGGGGCGTCATGCATGTATGTAAGAAATTATCAAGCAATACTTTAATTTAACAACTAGCTCATCATGGCTGCACTATCTGTGATTGAATCTTATTATTGTGAATCAACATATGTATGAATATCGATGCTTGCAGGCCATGGCGCTGGATATTGCTCCAACCCCGCCAGTCCCGGAGGAGGCCCCGCCCAAGCAGTTATCTTAACCTACTGTGCTGCACATTTAATATACTATGCATCTAAAACATGATCCCTTGATTTTTGACAGGATCACTTGGCTTTGGAAGTGGATTATGACGATGAACCGATCATCATCTCAGTCACCCAAGCTGAGCCTTCTCTTGACACCCAGCCTGTCAAATCAGAATCAATGGATGATGACAAGGAGGCTCGAATCAACTTGTATTTGTTTTGCATCAAAAATCACAGTTTCCAAATATGTTAACAGTTAGCTGGTTCAAAAGATGCAGCAACCATGATACTTTAAGACCCCTCCCCACTCAAGGCATGTGAGCTGGACCCTGTGATTGCTGTGACTACCACGCAGTTGGTTGAGGCGTTGGGTGTGGCATGGGTAGATGAACTGAAACACTAAAAACATGTGCGCTGCGTTGCATTTTGCTCATTTTTTTTGCACAAGTGTCTTTTTGTTTTGTTTGTTTTATTTTAAGAACAAACATATTGTTGCCATTAATCAGCTTCAAAAATATTTTGACGACAGGACTCACAAGCGATGAATACACAACTAGATGAAGAAGCTGAATCGGAAGCAGTACATGACAAGGCTGGGGTGTCACTTCAACACGTACTGAAGTTCCAAAAAAACATTTTGGTTTGACTACATGAAGTGGTTGTGCTAGGTGAATGCATCAACTGGCTTTGTGCCATACTCTACGCGCATACGTGATTTTTTTGCTAGACATCCAGGTGCCATGCAGGCTGGATATTGCCAAGCCATGTGTTCATTCCAATCTTGTAAAACACATGTATATTAGCTTCATTCTTGCAGGCCTTGGATGACGACCACTGCAGTCCGGCTTGCCATGATCCCGACTACTTGACCACGGCCACCAATGCTGCTGCTGATGCTGCGGGTGTGGTTGTTTCTTCAGCTGGTAGTAGCAAGGATGACCCAGAGATCAGCAGCCTAGAAGTTTGTCCACCTTCCCCGGTTGCAAAGCCACCCAAGAAAAAAACAAAGAAGCAAGATACCGAGTTGATTACCGACCCACCTGTTTTGCCCGACTCGCTTTTGGAGACCTTTGCGAACGCCAAGAAATCAGCTTTGGAGGATGGCACCAGTGTTGAAACAGACCTTGAACGCCAACGTCTTTTGAAACACAAGTTGGACCAAGAGGAAAAGGACAGGAAGGCACAGGCCAAGGAGGAAGCTAGCCGAAAACAGCAGCAGGCAGCAGAACTAGCATTGAAAAAAGCTCAAGAGAAATTGGAAAAGGCACAGGCAAAGGCACAGGCAATCCAGAAAAAAATTGATGACAAATCTTGCAAAAGAAAGCTGGATTCCCAGTTCGCTTCAGTTGATGACAAGACCAAAGAGCCAGCAAGCCCCGACGGCAAGAAACCTGCCACCCGCAAGAGAGCCCTCAAGCTGAGCCCCAAGGCTAAGGCCTTTGCAAGCAGCAGCGTTAACAAGGAAGCCAGCAAGGACCAGAGAACGCACAAGGCCCAGTCAGCATTGCAGACCCTGCGTGACTCGAACATCCCTGACCTGAAGCTACCCGGGGAAGACTTCAACAAAAAGTTCCTAGCTAGCAGTTTAAGTCATGCATGCAAGAGTCGCAAATAATACAAACGCACTCGATGTTATAAACTTGATATGTTTGTACTTATAGCTGAGGTCGTTCACTGTGTATGACCCTGAGAAGAGTGGCTGCCAAATCGGTGTGATTCTTTACCAACAAGCTTTCTTTATCGCAAAGGCGAACTATGATATGACAAAGTCGCTTACAGGAAGGGCCCCATATCCTACCGGTGGTTTGCAGCTCTCTTGGGAGGGTGATGCAGCTGCTATGTAACCCTAGCACGTTTTGAGAGGTTCTGCAATCAATGCGTGAATCTATCCAACACTTTGTTACAGCATCAAATGTGACATCAGCAAATTCTCAAAGAAACGCTTTGGTTGTTTTCAGGTGTTTTGATATGATGTCCTTTTTAGGTATCAAACATTTCAAGAAAACAACATCTGACGAGTACATAGTGTGTGTGTGTGTTAGCGTGTGTGCACAAGCTCCGGCTGGCCAGGTGGGACAAGGCAAAGAAGATTGCTATGTGGAAGAACGCAGTGACTGTTGATGACATGATCAACGCTGTGCCTGAGTCGCGCTGATGCTGGTACAAATCGGATTTAGATTTTTGTGTGGTCGGAGTTGACACAGCTTGGGTGCATTTGTGAGTCAAGCATTTAGTTCAGATCTAGATTATGCGTGTAAACAATCCGCTGTAACGCAAACCCACCACATCCAAAACAAATTTGATTTGTTTATTATTCAATGGGATTGGTGAAACTGGCTCATAAATGTGTTTTGCTGTGTGAGGGTATACCAGTACGCATGAAAGCTTCAAGTTTTGCTGGGGCATGCGCTGGATGTTCCACGGCCAATGGCCATTAGCACTGAAGTGGACACGGTCCTTGATTTAGAGTTTCAAACAACTAATGCAAAATGATTCATAGAATGCCAAAGATTCATTTCTTCAAACGTATTCGTCATTCATCTTGCCAAGCCATAGTTTGGATACGCATGCCACCAGTGGGCTAAGTTTGTGGATTAGATCCCAGCGCTGAGCATTGCAATTGAGACATAGAGCTGTCAGCAAAAGAAAAGCTGAGTGTGTGATTTTGTTTCCGGTCATAAACCCAGAGCAGCATGGATAAAATTCAATTGAATACCATACGCATCCAGGTGGTCAGGTATGATTTGATTAGGTCATACTATCTAGCTCTAAGATTTTACACCCACAGCAAACCAAACATACCACCCTATCTATCTATCCACCCATCCATCTATCTATCTAGTATGTGCATGATAGATAAATGGATGGGTATAAATATATAGACATGCATTCGTTCCACCACTCCATATCACTCATGGTGTTTGAACCGAGCTTCCATGTACTTCCCACGCAGGTAAACGCTCGTCTTCATCGTCTTCTGGCAGCGGTGTGGCTTTGGTACCACATGAAGGCAAGGCTTCAATCCATGGGGTCCACCGCCAAGGTTTCTGTGATGGTTGTCTCAATTTTGATCAAGGAATATGACAAGTATCCAACATATATATATGTGTGTACTTGAAAATATTTGGGAGTTCCATTTTTTCACCCATCCTAGCTAGGGTCAATTGGTGGTGGGTATTGGTTCTGATGCCCTGCACTTCAGATTTAGCATTGTCCATGCTAGCTATTTCACTTCCTTGCAGGAAGTCCACCTACTGCTCGTGCTCGAGTTCTGAAAGGTGCGCCCCCGGCCACTGCAGGGGCTGGTATGTTTGGCCATAGTTCTCAACTCATAGCATTAAATAAGGCCCATTCACATATATCTATATATATAATTTATGATGAATCAACTCGTGATGTTGCAAAGGCAATCATCAAGGTTTTAGGTTTGGATGAATTGTTGCCATGGTTTGGTCGGCAATCGTTTTGAATGTAAGTAATTCATTAACTATAAATAATATATATATATATATATACATGTCAACCACTCATAAACATCAAGGTAGCCAGCTTCTGCATTGCCAGTTTTCGGCTCTGAAAAAAATATTGGCTAAGACCAATCATAGACCCATGCCGTCGCGCAACAGCCCTGTGTCGTTGCACATATCCAGGCTGCAGTGTGCAGCCTTGTTGTGCCTGGGGTGCCCCCCAGTACTGATCCTTTGGTTGAAATTAAGCTATCCTTTTGTGCTCGAACCCAAACCAAATTGTTGAGTTTGGGGTTTGAACCAGCTTGCAACAACAGGAAATAAGAGGTTGTGGCACTTCGATACATGCGTGATCATATATAACAATAATAGATCATCTGTGCATACTATCCACAGATGTAGAATGATTTCTATCAACCTACATATCATATTCATCGATCTATACTATCTATATATATATGATATCGATATATTTGTATATAAGGTAAAATGATATATAATGATATGTGCCTAGGCCTTGTCTAAGGTGCCTCCTCAGCCAGCCCCTACCTAAGGATCCATCTCCTGGACTTCATTGCCCAAAACCAGCCGGCCGAAAACTACAGGGACAGTGGGCCTGGGGGGGTTTAAACATGACACTCCTACCCTTGATAGATAAATATGGACTAGAAATAAGCGCACAATCAACCACATAGTTTAAGAAAATACCTACTTCTAGCGTTCCTATGCACTGGCCATTGGCAGGATTTGGATTGCTGCGAATATTTCTGTGGAGTGGCTTCCATCGTTCAAGGATTTCGCGCCTTGAACTGAATGGGTTGGGGTGATGGAAACTAATTAGATCACACACTAGGTTTGGGATATCATATGTGTTTTTTGTTGCAAAACATTTTGTAGAATGATACAATATCCAAATGCTATGTTGATATTGTGGTTTATTGTATCATTCTTATTAAGCAGTAACCACATGAAATAATATGCACACCCAAATCCAAAGGGTCAAACACATATGTTTTTATATATATATATATATGAGTATTTGACTTACAAGTATCAAAGTGGCCTTTCATCTATGCATTTATGTATACATACATGCATATATATATATATACATACATTCATATATTATTCAGCCATTGCCTAAACTTTGTATGGTTTTCTCTTGGGATACCCACTGAGTGAGTTTACATTTGCATACATTCATCCATTGATCCATACATCCATCCATCCATCCATACATACATCAATCCATCCATATATGCAAACATGGATAAGTACATACATACTTATGTACATATCACACAATCCATACCATACAAACCGTGTAGACACGAATGCATACATGCATAAACATACATACAGACATACATATATACATATACACATATATTCATATATACCTACCTACCTACCTACCTACATACATACACATACATACATACCTACATACATACATACCTACCTACATACATACATGCATACATACATACATGCATGCATGCATGCATGCATGCATACATTACATACATACATACATACATACATGCATGCATGCATGCATGCATACAGACAGACAGACAGACAGACATACATATATACATGCAAGCACACATATTCACCCACCATATGTGCATGCACAGACATTTGCATGTACACATGTTCACTTACAAACACGTGCTCTCATATCTAGATACCTGTAGTACGTGTCATTTGTATTTCATTGAAAGAATACATGCATACACACATAAACATATATGAATGGCAATACATATGTGTTAACACTGGGCACCTATCACATACCAGCCCTGCCCCAGCCCCAGGTGCACGTGGAATGTCTGCGAGCCTTGACGTTAATCTAGTTCAAAACCGGGACATTGTTTAAACCAAATGGTCAAGCCACCCACTACCCAAAATCATCATGGTTGAAAAAATCCCCACATGATTTGCGCACATGGCACTCAATTGCCTCCAAATTTGCTTTTCCGAGCTCGTTCGGGATCTGGTCCTGCACAGCCAAGGCAAGGCTATGACGTGTCGATGGATGCTTTGCAAGACATAGGACTGGTGCTGGGCTTCTTGAATGCCTTGCATCTCATGTTGCGGATCCGGGCCAAAGGTCTGGCTTGGCTGGCCATTCCCTGCAATTCCTTTAATTTCATGTCCAGCTCCCAACACCAGCGATCGTTCTGGCAGCCATATGGCAATCAGCATATGCCTTGGGTGGTCATGGGGAATGAAGTATGCACTAGATCATCAATGCTGATCCTGGTTGGGATCGTTCGCCGGGTTGTGTTTTTTGTGGAGAATCCAATTCAAAGCACAATCAACTGTTGGCCCTTTTTCAACCACATCATCCACAAGCCTTGGCTATCTTCTTTCCGCACGTCATGGAACCAAGTCTGAGATTAACAAATGTTTATGTTTTGATTTTGTGTGTGCAAACATAAAAAGTAGTTATGGTTAGATTGCCTTTGATTTGGGGTGTGGTCTATTTGTTAGATGAGCTCAATATGTTTGAGGTATGATCATAATCGCTGTGGCCCCAGGAACATGGGCTTTTATGGAGGATGGTCACTGAAACCCCAGCTCGGCCTGACAAACACGAGCCTTGGTGTTACAAAGGAAGGCTTGGCTTAAGCGTAGCTATGCCCATTTAGTAATATGCATTCATATCCAGGATTGAATTTCAACAATGGTCACAAACCATACAATGTGCATGCAGTGCGGACTTCATGAGGCTGTGATTATGGAACCCAAACCTGATGTGTTCATTGGTGGATGGGCTGCGGTGTACTTATGAAACATATTGCGCATTGCACAGTCATTTTTTTGGGCTTTGGGGTTGTTTCTGATATAGAGGACACCATTCTTTGGTACCTGTATTTTTGTGGGAAAAGCAATGGATTGACTGAGTTGTTGAAAATATGTATATATATATATACAAACGTTGGGTTTTACAGGGATGAGTATGCTATCCATCATTGGTCTTTTTGTTGCACTAGACTGAGCTTTGTTTAAGGCCTTGGGCAAACTTCCTCAACCAGCCCAAGACAGCGATGGAGCGACGCCAGCTGAGGGAGAAGGCAGAAGGGGCCAACATCAAGCTGACAGTCACAACACTTAACCAAACGACTGGGAAAAAACAGGTGACACTTAGCTATTTTATCATGCCCAAATTCGTTTTTGAAGTTGTTTTTTTGGGGTGGGAACCAATACCTATAGCTAACTAACAAAGCGTTATGTTCATGTAAGCAACCAAATCTAAGGAGTGGAGGCAAAGATCTGAAGGCTTCCCAACAATACCCACAACAATTTGGGCATTATGTGGCTGAGCTCCACGAGGAGTTTATGTATTCGGATGAAGCTTGGTGTGTGAAAGATTTACATGTTTTATTTTGTTTTGTGCCAAAGAAAAAACATAGCTGGATCAACCAACCAACCAACCAACCAACCAACCAACCAACCAATCAACCAACCGAGGATAACTTCCCCCCAGAGATGTTGAGTCTGGTTTACAACGGAGGCTACCAGGACAGCCTGTGTTTGATGTTGTGGTTGGGTTTCAATTGCTCAATGCCCATTGAGGGATACCCATTGAGTGTCCGACATATGGATTTGTGGCTTGGTGATATTGCATGTAGGGTACATGTGACCATGAGCACACACACATAATACAAATATGCCTAAAATATATACAATTCACATCTACCAATGTTAGATATCGATGTAGTGTTCGATTGCACGCAGACTAGGAAAACAACATAAATGTAGTGTAGCCATCCTATATGTGCTGAACTCACTTGCCCCAGGAGCCCCCTCCTGGATGTTGGCAGTACGCTGACTTGAAGCCGATGATCGACTTTGTGCATTGTGCCATCAAAGCTGGCATGCTGTGTCCTGATCCGTTGGTGCCAGTTAGTGCAAAACCCTGTCAGGAGGCTGCAAATGCAGCAAGGCAAAGGGCTTTAAGTGATAAAGCCTAGGAGCCCTTTTTTCAAGCTTGGTTCAGGGTTTATCTACAAACTCGGCGATGTTGCATACTTGGATGATTTTGGCCCGAACCAACAAATTAGGACTGGTGGGGAGCTCCACACACACTTTCAGCTGGGAGCCGATGCCCACCAGTAGTGCGAGTATACCCAATGCAGTGATGCTAGAGAAAACATACATGGGCCGACAGATCCTTAGCCAATTGCTATTTTTTAGGAAAGCCACCTTGTTGTTAAGGGTCGAATGAACTATATATGTATATATATATATATACAACTAAGCCAGATAGTACTGATCTGGAACTGAAACATGATCTGAAAGGGTTGTTACCGGAACCAAATTTATGTTTAGGGTCTCGGGTTGGGTGCAGGAAGCTCGGCTGGGCCTGGAATCATTCTACAAGACCATGTCACCCAGGTTCATCTAAAATGGGTATGCATCTGCAGTATGTGAAGGTTATTGACATTTTCTGAACCATATTATTGTACAACATGTTGCTGAACCATAACCACTTATGTAAAATTCACCGATACAAACAGTTTTTTGTTGCGCATGAGAGTTGCCATTTCGAATTTATATATGAGGTGAACCCTAGTACTGATCAGTTGTCATCAGTCATCAATACGTATCTTATGCAAAATCTTGACTGTGCGGTTCAAATTAATAGCTTCCATCAACTCTCAACTGTCCAATTAGTATCTGGGTTTGTGCTATTTATTTGTGCAACATTGCTGGTTTATTGTGTGTTTCAGTAAAACTTATACACAACCGTTTCAATCAGAGTTTGACATAAGTGCGTTCACACACAAGTGTGTTTCTAACATTAATCCGCAGGATCTGCAATGACTGCGAGTGGTTAGCTAGTTGCTGTGCTATGGTGTAGAAAGCAAACTCCAGCCACCCTTATCAAACCATGTTCCTGATCAATTGCAATGATCATTGTAAAGTTTGAGATGTTTTACCATGTTGTTGATGGAAGAATATTGCACCATTTGTTTTGTTTTTCCCTTAGTGGTTCTGTAGCTTGTGGTGCCTGATTTGGTTCATCAAGAGCCACGTTTATGATTGTGATCCATGCTAGCCTGCTAAAGCATGTTCACATTCACTGTACCCCACAAACATATTTCATATGTAATATAAATCCACAGCTTCCATGTTCTGTAAAGCAAATCATTAGTGTTTATTTGTGTTTCATATATATATATATATATGTTCTATCTCATGCATGTCAGATGTACATATAAAATTTAAGTATGTTAGATACACAAAGTTTTTCATTCATATACATATATATGTATAAACATGTTTACATTGAGAAGTTGTCATATATAATCATATATATATATATATAAATATGTATGTACATGATTTATATACATATTTCTAATTTCAATATTCATTATTTATGTTTCATATATATATATATATATATCATTTTTTATTGTTTATATATCAATATTAGTTCTAAAACCATTGAGTTATTTATCTATTGTGTATATATGTATGTACATATGTGAATATCAACACATTGCATATTTATCAAACAATCACATATATATATATGTATATATATATATATATTCAAGTATCATCAGTACATGAACTTGTGTAATATACGTATGTATTTTTTACAGCATATATCTAGATCATATGGTGTATCTCCATCTCCCAGCATGTTGGTGACAGCACAGCTGCGGATCTGCAGCTCCTGCAGCTTTTTTTGGAGCTGACTTTTCTTTGCGGTGGGTAGCCTGATCACGAGTGGCTACGCTGCAGCAGGACTGGTGAGTCTATGGTTTTGGGCCATTACTCATTAATGGTATATGGATTAGTGGTCTACCTGTGAAACCATGCTGGTTATCACAAATTGTTTATGAAACAATCTTGGAAATTGGGTCACCATATCAAAATTAATAATCAACATATATATAGGGAAATAGGTGATTAGTTTATCTACAAAATGCAACAAAAAATGATTCATATCAGGAAAATGGGTGACCAATATTTCTGAACCAAAATTCAAAAAATGATTTCCTAATGGGAAAATGGGTGACCATTTCTGACCCAAAATCCAAAAAATTGGTTTCCTAATGGGAAAATGGGTGACCATTTCTGACCCAAAATCCCAAAAATTGGTTTCCTAATGGGAAAATGGGTGACCATTTCTGAACCAAAATTCAAGAATTGATTTCCTAATGGGAAAATGGGTGACCATTTCTGAACAAAATTCAACAATTGGTTTCCTAATGGGAAAATGGGTGACCATTTCTGACCCAAAATCCAAAAAAAAAATGTTTCCTAATGGGAAAATGGGTGACCATTTCTGACCCAAAATCCAAAAAATTGGTTTCCTAATTGGAGAATGGGTGACCATTTCTGAACCAAAATTCAAGAATTGATTTCCTAATGGGAAAATGGGTGACCATTTCTGAACAAAATTCAACAATTGGTTTCCTAATGGGAAAATGGGTGACCATTTCTGACCCAAAATCCAAAAAAAAAATGTTTCCTAATGGGAAAATGGGTGACCATTTCTGACCCAAAATCCAAAAAATTGGTTTCCTAATTGGAGAATGGGTGACCATTTCTGAACCAAAATTCAAGAATTGATTTCCTAATGGGAAAATGGGTGACCATTTCTGAACAAAATTCAACAATTGGTTTCCTAATGGGAAAATGGGTGACCATTTCTGACCCAAAATCCAAAAAAAAAATGGTTTCCTAATGGGAAAATGGGTGACCATTTCTGACCCAAAATCCAAAAAAATGGTTTCCTAATGGGAAAATGGGTGACCATTTCTGAACCAAAATTCAAGAATTAATTTCCTAATGGGAAAATGGGTGACCATTTCTGACCCAAAATTCAACAATTGGTTTCCTAATGGGAAAATGGGTGACCATCTCTGAGCCAAAATTCAACAATTGGTTTCCTAATGGGAAAATGGGTGACCATTTCTGAACCAAAATTCAAAAATTGGTTTCCTAATGGGAAAATGGGTGACCATTTCTGAGCCAAAATTCAAAAATTGGCTTCCTAATGGGAAAATGGGTAACCATTTCTGAACAAAATTCAATAATTGGTTTCCTAATGGGAAAATGGGTGACCATTTCTGAACCAAGCATTTCTTGGTATTTGAATTCGAAGCATATTTCTCAAGTCTACTACTGCAAATTGCAAGAACTCATATTTTGTTTAGAAAAAACATATGTGTTCATCCAATTTAGGCCTTGGATTTGACATATCTCATGCAATACCATTGCCTATGTTTTTTTAGGCTTGCGTTATTTTGCGTTATTTTGCGTTAAAAGACCGTGCTGACAAGGTTCTGGGCGTTATTTTGCGTTATTTTTTTGATTTTTTTTTTCCTTGAAAGGAGGCATGGCTAGCGAAAAACCTGTGCCGACCGCTGCAAAATCGAGACCTTCACCTGGATCTGCTGCAATTTGGCTTCAATAAGCCATTTCATGTGGCTTAATGATCCAGAAAACATAAAATACCCCATATGATTTAAGGTTTGGCCCCTAGATTGGCACCATTGTATTTAATGACAATTTGTTTTTGCTGTAGATTATGTGTTATTAAGTGTATTTTCCATCTATGCCATATTAATATGGGGCTGATGGGCCAACCAACCACATATGAATTGTCGAGTCTAAGATGTTCACATGCCCATGACCTACTGCTGCAGCAAGGCAAGTGGCAGGACATCACATTCATCGGCTGAAAACTTTGACTTTAGCGCGGAGAATGATGCAGTGATGAAAAGGATTACGCAAGTCACGGCCAAAGTTCATGGCAGAGCCTCGGATCAATCAAATGGAACCAGTGAATATGGTTTGAAACAAACACCATTGGCAACTTGTGGTTTGTAAAACTGATGATGACTAATACATGCATGACAATTCAGTAATATATCATGTATTGTTGATAGGCAATCTCATCAAAACACTGAGATGCATGCTATCAATATGCTTATTGGTTACAAATGACCTGAACATGAAACACATACTTACCCAACGACTGGTTGGACTTACAGCTTTGTTTTACCAGGCAAGCCTAGCTCGGTATGTTTATATATGCTGTAAAGGGCTGTGATCCCCATCACTAAATCACCTTGCTGTATCTCATCATTTCGCCAAATGCTTAATGAATCTCTCACAATTGTTTTATGCTTTAGCTGTGTTTTCCACCCCACTATATATTATCAATTTTGATGTCTTTAAGATTTAGTATGACCATATCTAGACTAGAAATGTTCTATCACTATTCGTTAAACCTTCATATTAAAGGCCATGGGGTCACACTCTTTAACAACCTGCAATCTCAAGACTCCAGTTGATGCTTAGGTAAAACACTGGTATAGAAATCTCATTTCTCACCACATTATCTTATGGTTTTGTGACATATACTGGTCTGCTGCAGTTGCCTGTTAGGCTGATAGTGGTTGTCAGCACTCACCAGTGTTTTTTTCTCATCCCGATGTCGGTTCACCTCGAATGATGGTGTTGACACAAGAGTCGTGTAACCAGCTTGGGTGAGCTTTGCCTCAACCCACATGTTCATGAGTTGCTCGCACCCAAGGTGGAAAGGCTGGTGTCAGCACACCCGTCAGAGTTGACAAGAAGCACGACCGTGCTTCAGGGCCGCAGCCAAAGTCGTTGTTCACTCCGACAAAGAGTCCAGCGCACAAGAAAGTCAAAATGGAAGCACCACAACAATCGCATCAGGTGCCAAGTCATTTTGGGTTGATGCACGCACATATACTTTGTTTTGTGACATCATCAGGATGTGGTACGTGTGCAATCATTTCACCATATGAGATCATGTATATATTATATAAAATGGACATATATTTTGTTGGTCCTTAAAGATATCATAATGAGTACGTTAGATGATGATCAAACATAAATAATCAAATAATCATATGTTACCTTTTTTTGTTTGGGTTGGAATTTTGATTGACCCCATCCAGTCACTCGGGTGAAAATGAACAAACAAAATGTGGTTTTGTTTATCTTGTGGAAGTTGCTAGGGTCAGTTAGAGGACACATTTCCAAAACCAATTGTTACCACAATGTTTTTGGATCACCAACTAGATAGATATATATATATATATTTGTTTTAACTGGTTAATGGGAAAACAAAAGAATACAAACCCAATATCAATTCGGATAGTATCTCAGCCAATGTGCAAGGCGGTGATTCCTGTCCATGAAAATCACTTCATTATTTAACCACAGATCAACTAGCTTAAACAAACCAGTAATGAGTTCATCTTTTGATAAATCAATTCGAGCCTGTAAAAACAATAATGATTAGTATTATCCAAATCCCCAAGCTTGATGTTATTTTGATATAGGCTTATCCTGTACATGCTCAAGTCCTGACCAATCAACATGTGCCTAGCCCCGGCTGCCTGCAAACAGGTGGTAGGACCTTTGCCTGCATCGCCTGTCGTGGTCAGTGAATCTTCGCTGGATGGGAGCAGATTCTTGGCTAAAGGTTGCAATTGGGTTCTGTAGCATGTCGATTACTTTAACTATTTTCAGTCTTGGGTTATTAAAACAAAAACATTGAGCTCCAGGTCATGGAGGGAGCACAGCTAGATCTGGTCACCCTCAATCTCATCAACTTGCGATGCGTCATGCTTTGACAGCGACTACCCTTCCACTTGGGGAAGCATTGGCCAGCCCATCGGTTAGAAGGGACTATGACACTGCCACAGAGTGTGACAAGCCTCTGTGTGAGTATGTGTTTGGGTCTGGTGGTGGTACTGCATGTACAACCTCCGATGATGTTCTAGTTGGCCGACTTGGGAAATGGATTGAAACCAAGGGTCCCAAAGTTCCTAGCGACCAGGCTCCGGGTCAAGTGGAAACGGTATCCAAAATTTGGGGCATGATGCATAGCCAGGATGTGTTGCAAGAAGACTTGGCCAAGCTGGAAACCGATTTAAACAAATTGGGTGATCAAGTGAAGAAAGCCAAGGCTATCCAGTTGGCTAAGTTCTCCGGGCCAACAGGTATCCCTGATCCCTAAAAACTTGCTCATCTTGAAAACTGGGAAAAACAGAAGTTGGAGGGTTTGGCCAAAAAGGTTGCTGAGAAGGAAGCCATGATATCTGAACTTGGGAAATCAGTACATGGTGCCCTCAAACAAATGCTATCGGATCTGAAGACACCAAGTGATCCTCTCTGTGAACAATTCCTCACTGAACTCGATGACATGTTCGAGCGTTTGGACTTGGGAGATGGTCGAACTGGTGTTCCTATGGATGCTGATTTGGCAGCTGGTGACCCTGGTTTGAATGCAAATACAGTGGCATTGCACCATGTTCAATCGCTTGAAGATGGTCCCCAGAAGACTGCCCTCATGGCTGTGTTGGAAGCTGCTACCGTGAACCAGCAGGCCTAGTTCACAATCCGTATATGCGATCAGGTTGATATAGACCATATATATATATATTTATAATTACATATATATATATATATGTTCACCAGTTTGTAGATAAATCAGATTATGTATGGTCATGGTTGGCTGAACCTATGTATATATATCTTATGTAATGATATGTATATATATTTTATTATATTATATTATATTATATTTGTGTTTGGAAAAAACATACCATATCTTGATACGGTACCACATCCAGCAGTTTTATTGCGGCCCCCATCAGGTGGAGTCAGAGGCACCATCGGCCCCTGAGATTGCGCCTTCGCCTACGGAATCACCATCGCTCACGGTTCCAGACACCATGCCTGCAGCTGCACAGATGGAGCTGGCCAGGAAAGACACGACACAGCTGGAGGCGTGACTGAAACGGCTGTACACAATGAGTGTTTGCATATACATATCTATATTTTATATTATTTAAAACCTATTCCTTTCTTGGGGTGCTCAGATATGCATGTATGATAATTATACATATTATAAATATACATCATATACATCACTATATATGGATATGTGTGTGTACACATATGCATGCAATGTAGTTTCATACATGTCAATAATAACATATATGTTTATGATCATCATCATCATCATCACCATCATCATCATCATCACCAACAACACCATCATCATATATACATATGTCAACAAAACACAAGTACTTACCAGTATATATAAAAGGTGTATTGTGCATATGTTTGTTTACTTCGGGCAGCAGTATGTCTCATGTGTCAATGATGTTGTGATTGTATGTTATTAATCCAATCTAATGATTACCCCTAAATATGTCAGTGATGGTTATCACACAACAAGATCAAGCTAACCATCATAGTGATCATAATCTACTGGTGGGTTTTCATTGATGAAGTTTGCACGCAACTGCTGCTAGTTTTGCAAAATGTAGCTTGCAAATAATCATATTTACACACCAAATAGTATGGTTTTACCTCCTGTTCAGGCAGATGCTCAGCGAGCCCTTCGTGAGAAATGGGGTGACGATCCTGATGTTGTCTTTCCGCCAGAAGGTGGTATCAAGTTCATTGGGCCCAAGGGTAGAGAGGAAAGCGAAGAAAACCATGTAATACGTCTCAACCACAATGCCAAGATGAGATTTGATCGTAGCTTCCGAGGTGTGGGGTGATCCAAATTCATGGAATATAACATATTGTTTTATGCGACGTATGTCAGAAAGATGTTGGTTTTGATCATATGAATGTAAAATATCATGCTGACATTGACAAATCCCTATAGATCTCTGTATCTATCTATCTTCCTGTCGATCTATATGTTTTTTTTGATGTAGCACACAAATGTGCGACCATTCTGTGTGATTTTAAGATTCTGCAAGCCCCCTCAGGTCCAACTTGCCCCCCTGCGATCCTGGAGATGTGGAAAAAGCGAAAGACCAGTAACTCTGAATGGCTTATGTATCCTTTAATTTGGTTGCGTCTTTTATTGAAATGCTCAAAACCAAGCAATCCTCAAATAAAACATTTTGTTGTTTTGCATTTTGAAGCAGTAAGGCAAACACATTACTCCCATGCTGTTTGAGGATTTCCTCCAGCCTGGCGAAGACTGGATGAATAGCAGTTTGAACCTTTCAATGACTCGCTCATCAACTGCGAGAGCCAAAGGGAAACATGTTCTGATGCCTTTCCTAGAGGTAAAGAAAAAGTTCGGACAGGCTATCGCTACATCAATTCTCCAGGAAAAGAAAGGCTTGGAAGCTAACAAAAGCAAAAGCGACAACACCGTGTATTTCATGCAACATCCAGATGCTCCTGGAAATGAAGAACCATGGATTATGTATCTATCATTTTTGTTGGATTCCTGAAAAGTGTTGTTTTTCAAATGTGTTGGCCTTTGGTATATATCCCAGCTGGTGATCCATGGCTTCACCACATATAAGTTTGGAACATATTTTTTCCCAGCTTGCCTCATTTATCGGATCAGTGTCGCTGAAGCCGCCGCTCAGGAATGGAGCCTCATCCGCGTTTGGGATGCTATGGAGTATGAGGAGGAAAAGACCGATGCCCTGACTATGGCTTGGGAAGCCTCTGGGGCTATGGACAGGGCCCAAACCAAAACTCTTCTGTAGCTAGCTCTGCAATATTATAACCTTTTTCTAGTTCTATATGGAACTGGATTCAGATTGCCAGCAGGTATGGCTTTGCTTTGTATCAATGCATATAGTGCGCATGGTGGTTGCACATTGAAAAACTATCAGGCAAGCTGCTGGGCCTGATATTGTCGCAAAGATGACATCGGCGTCATTTGGTGGTGATGATTCACAGGTCCCAGGGGGAAACCGACCTACTGAGACTGATCCCAAGAATGCCAAGGGAAACAAAGTGAAACCCATGAGCAAACGGATTTCATCAAACATCACTGCGTGCAGCTCGAAGATGACAGAGATTTTTTCTTGGCAATCCAAGTTGTCGGAGAACAAGACCGGATTGATACTTGGTTTTTGAAATGTCAACATGTTGGGTTTTGATTTGACTTAAAAACAGTTTATTCAAACTTGAAAGATCTTGAAGTGTATTGCTGAACCATCATGAAAAACATGTTATGATTCATGTGCTAAATTATGACAATCGTAATGGGATAAGAACCATATCATCACGGCTACCTGTCTGTACTAGGACCGAAGTGCTGGTCAATGGCTTCAAGGCCGAGCTGGAGCAGCGGTTGGGTGATATCAAAAAATGCAGGGTGGAGCTTGAGCGCTTGTTTGCTCTCCGTATCGATGATGAGGCCATTGATCGGCCCGAAAACTCCCAGAACAAGGAGGATTGTATGAAAGCAATCCGTAGTGCCGAGGGGGCCTTCACATCCTATTCTGGTTCAGTGAGATCTATCAAAGGTGTGATTGACGCTTGTTCTGATTTTAATGGCTAAATGTACACCTTCTGAATTTGGGGTAGTATCACTCATGCTGGTTTATAACATGTAATAGTTTGAGTATGAATGCCATAAGGGTTTACACAACATGTTTTTTTTTCAGTGTGGCCTGGTTGAATCAACCGTCTCCATTGTGTAATGTTGCACTTTACAATGTGGAATGACAGGTTCAACGAATTATGTACAAGCGATAGATAAGCATATGTGATGATTTGGTTGGTGACCAAGAATGATTTCATATATATATATATATGATATGTATCATATTTTGCAAAAAATGTGGCATGCGATTATGAGAGGGCTCTCACTTTGACTTCTCAGGACCCACCCAAGCCGAAGAGCAAAGCGAAAGCCAAGGGGCTGCCGGCTCCACCGAATGCTGTTGAGCCTGTGCGGACAGAAGCAACTGAGTGATCGATGGGTTTCTTTGCAGAAGGTCCAAGGTAGGGTTAACCTTATCTTGGAAGACCTGACCCAGCTTTAGTGCAGCTTTGCGGGCGGCAATGTTGTGATACAGTTCTGACCACTAATTTGGATGCTTTCAAATAGCATGTAAGAAAACATATTCAACTGTGCATCATTGCGCATCAGTATTGAGAGCCAACTGCGGCTTTTTGTGGCTGGGTTGGGCAGCTGCTGGTAGGTATTTTTACTGGCTTGGGGCAAGCCAGTATTTTGCGAAACAGCTATCTCAGCCAAGAAATCGTCCTGGCTACGGAATGAGAAAAATAAGAATCCAAACCTAGATATGCATACCATACCTAGTCGTGCTATGTCTGGGCCCCAAGGACCTCGTGCTGCGGCGTGGTGTTTGCAAGGATCGGAATGATTGTTTATATATACATATATATATATATTACATTAATGCAATGATTTTTTTTACATATATCAACACGATATTAATAATGAAATTATTTTCATTTAAACCATGGTTCATTAGATAGTCAGACGAATATCATTGTAACCACCAAACAAACCCCTAGTAGAACGGTACCATCACCAATACATCAAATGAAATATTTATGGGTGCAGGCTCAACATTATCCTTGAATTGCATCCCTTTATTACATTATGTAGGCGTATGTGTGCATATGCTTGATGTATGTACTTTATATTTTGCATGATTCATATGATTGTTTCATGCGTGTCTATGCATCTTCGTAATCTTGTGTGAATGTATGCAAGCGTGTCTGCAAGTAAATTAAGAATGTGCTTATGTACATAGTTGAATGTTGGTTTTGCCTACGTGTATGAATATGATTACATGTACAAGATTATGTATGTGATGAACTGTAAGGTGTTTGCTTGAATGCACATATGTGTGTGTGCAAGTATGCGTGTATGCATGTATGTATGTATGTATGCACATATTGTTATACATGTAAGTTTGTGTATGTATGTGTGTATTTGTGTATGCAAATATGTATGTATGTATGTATGTATGCATGTGTGTATGCATGTATGTGTGTACGTATGTATGTATGTCTGTATGTAGGTATGTATGTTTGTATGTATGACATGTATGACATGTATGGTCTGTGTGGTGTGTTTGGTTTGAATGGTATGCATGACATGCATGGTATGTATGGTATGTATGACATGTAAGGTATGCATCTATATCATGCATATATGTAAGTATACATGTTTGTATGTCATCATGTAAGTATGCATGTAAATTGTTTTTGTATGTGTGCATGTATGTATGCATGTATGGGTGTATGTACGTGTGCATGTATGTGTGTGTGCGTATGTATGTATATGTGTATGTATGTATGTATGTATGTGTGTGTGCATGTATGTATGTATGTATGTATGTACCTAAGTATGTATAACATGTATTACATGCATGGTCTGTGTGGTGTGTCTGGTTTGTATGTTAAATTATTCATGTGTTTTTTTTGTATGGTATGTATGACATGCATGGTATGGTATGTATGACATGTATGGTATGTATGACATGTATGGTATGTATGTATGCATGTATCATGCATGCATGCATGTAAGTGTGTATGGTTTACAGGTGGTTGGTGTACATTTGTGAGTGTGATGCTAGTGCATGTACACTTACAAATACACATATTCATTGATACTAGTATCCATCCACATGTAGATGTGAATATTTCACCCATGTACTGGCAGAACAAATTACAACCCTTAGGCTTTGGCTTCTTGACCTCCGCCCGCAGGTGCTGACATATCCAAAGCGAAATCGTCTCCATTGTATTCATTCTTATTGAAGGAAGCTGGACTTGGAGAAACTTGGCTGACATTAAAGTGGCTCTTACCCATTTAAGTGCAGGGCGGCTCAAAGGGAAAATTGTTTGTGTTTTGCGGTTTCAACTTGCTGATGTCAACAATTCTATTGCAGTGTGTCAACAAAAACACCAAACACGAGCTACCTGCATCTCGTTCAGGAAAGTTCCTTTGCAAAAACCCAAAAGGTTCTGAAGTACGTTGATAAGGACTTGTTGCTGGGGTGGACCTTGGTGCTTAGTTCTGCACCTTTGTCATGCATATATGTACATTTACACACATAGGTGCTGAAGTGTTTTTGCGTTTTTGCTCTGAACCACATACACAGAAATTGTGCCTGATTATGTTTCGATTCATAGATACGTAAATATTTGATAACCACACATATATTTTTTTTCTCGCTGCACTTGAAGTAGATCTACACATATTTGCAAACACATGTGCCACCCAGATTATCGGCCTTCACCAGGAGTTCAAGCTTCATGGAGTCGAACTTCAGGGCCCCTGCAAGGCCTTGCAGCAAGCTGGATGTGGTGGCAAGTTCACCTCCAACGTACAGAGGGACATCTTGAGGAAGGTTGCCAAGGCCGACCCAAAGCAGGCCATGATGATCTGAAACTATATTTTTTGGTTGATTTTAAAACCATATATGTTTAACAATGCAACATAGTCACAGCTTTGTTGCCTTTACATATCCTTTTAGGATAATGGTATCACCTTTCAGATCATTGAACCATTGGAGGTGAAAATTGACTGGATTGATGTGCCTCTGCAAACATGCAGAGGGCCCAACGATGTGGAAATCAGGACTATTGGGACAAAACATAATAGCAAATGCTGGCTCCCAAAGGTGATTCATACCCACGACGATCTTAGGCCAGCAATGCAATAAGTCAATAACTTAATATTATGAACAAATGATTTTGGGTGCGGCCAGTGCAGGGTTTCATCCACCATATGCATAAAACATTCTAGTGAACAATAATAAGATGTTCAGGTATAAGGATTAATCTAATGTTTCCTTCAAAGGGATCAGGAACAATCAGCTTAATGGGTTTGTGGGATATTAACCCTGGGAGGAAGCACCCCATCGTTTTTCCCCACAACGTGGTATTGGAGTGGCCCCAGCCGGATGAGAGTGAGATTCATCGATATTGGGATCACCTTCATCAGTTTGGATCGCCGGTGTCACAACTGAGCCCAACCAAAACCCATGTTCCAGTTTGGCTTTGGGGAGATGAAGCTGACTTTAGGGAAAATGGTGAGACTGTCCTGGTGGTGGCGATGGGTTGCTGCATTGACCCCAGAAAATTCAGTGCAGAATCTTGCTACCCAATTTGCGTTTGTCGATCCGAACCTTATCCTGAATTAGTTTATGTACATTTTTGTTATGTTAAGTTTTGGTCATACATGTACATTAATTGAATGATTATTTGTGGTGTGTAATGGCCACTGTAGGAAATCAATGCTGGCTTCCAAACTCTCCATGCGATTCTGTCTGCAGTGGCTTGGCTTTTTATCTTTAATTTGGGAACCCAAACCCCGAACTCATTGCCACCTGGTGGATAGAAAATGCACTGATACAACATGTTTTCGGGAATTCACCCAGACATTGCCCTTAAGGTAGTTTCTTCAATGCAAGCTCTTCACAGCGATGGTGCCACCCTGGACCCAGCAAAGCCAAAGGTGCATTACGCAGTGACAGAGTTACGTGGAGATTGGAAATTTCAAAAAGAAGCTTGGTTTTTTTTGCATGTGGAGTAGTATATATATATATGTGTGTAACATGTATGATACTATGTATGATAAGTAGTCACAACAACATTTGCCTATTCATTGCGATACATACTCGGTTGAACATGTTGACAAAAAACACCATATTCTTTTGTTATTGGCAATTGGCATAATCAGGAATGGCTGCAGCTATCTTCAAGTTATTTGGCGAATTCAGTTTGTCATTGCTGCAGGGCTATGAAACCCAACTACTTCAGTGCTCCCGGCAACCTGCACACCAAATTCCGCCACGTTACAGAAAGTTTCTTGAGGGAATGCATCAAACCTGGAGCTGGTGGTTTGCAAAGAACCTTGCTAAAATGTATTAGCTATACATTTTGTTTTTACATCTATGTGTGCTTGAAATCAGTTTACCCGTACACTTAATGGATCATGAATATAATATATGTATGGTTAATTATGGTTATGTAACTGTGGTTTCATCCAGGCCCTCTGCTGGAGCTACCTGGCTTCGCCATGGAAATGGTCAAGTGGGATTCGATGCACATCGTGAATTTAGGATGCGACTTGTGGATTTGTGGGTCCGTCATGAAAAAGCTGTTGGAATATGATGATGCGTTTGGTGGCTTAGCCCTTGATGAAGAGGATAGACTACTGATTGCGTATGATTCCTTCAAGTTGTGGGCAAGGAAAAACAAAGTGCAGAAACTTGTCCCACATTTTGTGGAAGCTTTCTTTTGGGATGTATGGGGGTGATGGTGAGTAAAAATGCAAGGTTATATATTACTTGGTTGGGTTGGTTGATCATATCATTAGTTAGTTGCTGAATATTATGATTTATCTATAAAGTTTGACCCACCATTCAATCGAGGCACTCCATGCCAAAATTTCGACCATGGAGGCTGCGCAGCAAGCAGCATCCATGGCCAGAATTGCAGGCGAAAGCATGGAATGCTTCCTAACTTGAATTCTTCAAGTGCACTGTTGATTTGTTTGTTTTTGGTGGTTGGAGATCCACTACTAACATATGAACCTTATATCCAAGATATATGATTTTCTAATATATATATATATACATACATATCCCTGGGTATGGAAATATCCATCCGTGATGACCCACATGTTCACCACAACTTGGGTTCACTGAGGCTAGGTGTGTGGTGGCCTGGCTTTGTGAGGAAACCATATCCATGGCCAACCGCAATTTGCATGACCAATGGTTGCCTCTGATGGCATCACTTGTGTGACTTGGTGGATCAACAAAAGTACTGTAAAAATTGTTCATTTATTTTATGCACATCACCAACTCATTTATGAGTTGTATATCCCAACATCTGGAATGATGTACTCTATGAATTGAATACCTATCATTGTACATATATGGTACATAGTGGGAAAGCTGGGTGGCCATTGAGGTACTATGCTTCAGAGTGGCACCGCAAATCGGAGCTCTATCCCAGGTATTTGAGTGAACATCAAGCGCAGGATCTTCTTTACACATGCGATGAGTGTTTGACTGCTTATGCGATTCTTTCCAACATGGCGGTGGGGTTAGACCAGCTGTTTTTCCCGGTCCGACCGAAACTTCATGTTTCTCAGCTTACTTTCATTGACCTTAATTCAGATTGATTTTGAAACAACCACCAGTAAGGGGAAATCAAATGCACACCTTCAAAATCCCAAACATATTATCTAAGCAGGTGATTCCTGGCTTGTGAGCCAAGGCTTGGCAAGAGCTCGCGTTTCAGCAGGTGCAAGACTGTGGCGTGGCCTAGTTGGCAAATACATTTACTAGTGCCAAACAATTTATCACACTTTGTTTAAGACTTGTATCTTAGCTATACCAAAAACAAAGCTTCTTCATTCAGTACTGGTTCAGACCAGGCTACAACCACCGCTTCTTCCACGGCTTCAAACCAGAAGGCTTCATTGGTCGCATGACTACTCTGTGCTCATCTGGCAATAATAGCAATGTAGATTTCATTGCGTTGAGGCGTTTTTACCTTGCGTATCTTGATCTCAATGTTAGCTTTAGTTTTTGTTCACCATTTTCCACTGGTTATTTTTGTTGGGGGGAACTACATATATGTAGCACTTTGGTCAAATGACCATGTCTAAGCCAGTTGAGGCAAAAAAGTCACTTGGAATTGCAGCAATGGAGCGAGGATGAAGACTAATTAGATATGAGGATGCAAATCCAGCGAAATTTAATTTAATTAAGGTTTCCTGCGCTTTTCAGCACACCAGAGTGTCTTAAACCACTTTGGGCACAAAGATTAGATCCAGTAACCATGCTGCAACGCTGTGGCAACAGAGAAAAAGAAGGCCAGTGGCTAAGTGGGTGGGGGCAGGCTTTCCCAGTTGTCTCTGAGCACTGTCTTGGAGGTTGACCCCCAAAAAAACCTCACCAACAAGGATTACATTGGGAATCACCTGCTGAGCGAGTGTTTGGGATCCCTAGGGATATATATATATAACTATATATATACTTATATATATAACATGTGTGTATATATATAATTATATATATAATATGCATGATATAATTAATTACATACATATATATATTGTAGTTTTTTTCCATCCTCGGCGCCCCTTCCGCCGTGCTCCGGGCGGCGTGGGCCATCAGGCTGGGCTTTACTCCGGTTTGGTCCTTTTGCGGTTGCCCGATGCACCTTCGACCCGCCGCGCCTCAAGAATTTTATGGCATGAATGCCATAAAGAATGGTGTCCTTGAAAATCAGTCCCTGGAATATGAGTTATGAGATGTTATGAGATCTCTTCTTTGGCTCTGAAGTGGCTATTTGCTTGGGGATTCCATATTGGGTTTGCATGGGGAAACACAATAATGAGGCACATTTGACGACTTGACTTTGGGGAATTTGGGAAGTATAAACATGTTCATCGCAAGCGTTGAAGTTTTATATCATATATAGGTCACAGAAGCCAACGATGTATTTTATTATTGACTATTGAGAAAAATCAAAAATCCAAACTACCATCTGGTTATTTAACATAGCCATGGAAAATCACCATGCTATTAATTGGTAAACCATCTATTTCTATGGGCCATTTCCCATGGCTATGTTAGTCATAACCAGAGTGTCAGACTGATTGGAGCAGATTGACAGATTGACCGCTTCGCTATGCTGTGACTTCCAGCTCCACTCATAGGGATTACCAATCCGTATAAGAAAACAACATCAAATCGTCCAAGAATTGTTAAGAAGGTAAAACCTCAACAGTTCAGGCCATGATATTCATAGTTCATCATTAGTTCATCTAATGTTCATCCATGTTCATCATATATTTCTACTTGAAGGTCTATAAAGCTTCCATAAACGACAACCATCCGTTTGGTGCTTCATATCCCAGTTCTCCCGTCATGTCTCACCTTCAAAGGTTTCGGGCAAGAGATGGTCCATCTCGCCAGGGTGGGCATCGCCAAAGACGATCTGCCGGGTCCAGTGGTCCAGGTAATTGGTTGGGAGTAGAAACTCGACGTTTCCACTACACACATGTAACTGGTTGGTGGTATACCTATATTTATAGATGGTTGGTGGTTAATGATGATTAATGATGGTGATTAATGGTGATTAATGGTGATTAATGGTGATTAATGGTGATTAATGGTGATTAATGGTGATTAATGGTGATTTAATGATGGTTAATGATGATTAATGATGATTATATAATGATGGTTATATAATAATGGCTGGTTGGTGGTTGACCTACCCCTCTGAAAAATGATGGACTTCGTCAGTTGAGATCATGAAATTCCCAACTGAATGGAAAGTCATAAAACATGTTGCAAACCACCAACCAGGTAACAAAACCATGGGCGTGTCATGGTGTGTCTGAAACTGGTGTAGGGAGAGTGATGATAAACCCGTTGCCTTGCTGGAGGTAGCCTGTGGACACAGCCACGTAACGTGTTAGCTGCTTGGTGGTTTCAACATGTTTCAACCTACCCACTGAAAAATGAATGACTTCGTCAGTTGGGAAGGACTATCCCATTTTTGTTATGGAAAATAAAAGATCCTCGAAACCAGCAACCAGTTTATGTGGCCGCTGGATAGATCTCATTTTTTCGCACGATAGCAGTGGAAGCTGCCCTCCTAGCGGTCCTACACTCTCTGCTTTTAGCTGGGGAGTATATACCCCCGTCTCCCGGCAACAAACCTTCACAAAACCTATCAACTAAGTAGTAGTATATATATATATACTTCAGAAATCAACAACAATACACCACAGAATTCAATCTTAATGATCTTAATGGATTGCTTTAAGGGAAAATCTATAGGAACAAAATTAGGTCCTTGGTTCCGTCAAATCTTGGCTGATTTTTTTGGTCCCTTCCTAGGGGACGAAGCGAAGCCCGTTCCCGGGCCTCATCGACCTGGGAAGTGCCCGGTACAAAGTTCGCCTTCAGCCCTTCCTTTCGCGACACTCGTCCCAGGCTCTGAGCACCTGCAGCATCCTGAAGCGTTGGGGAACGTTGGGGAACGTCGTGGAACGTTTCTTTTGTTTTCAAACTGCCATCTTGCCTCAACAAAACGTAACTGGCAGAATCCTTCCTTTGCATTCCTTTGCATCAACTTTAAGACTCAAATCAAGAGCTCAAAGTTGTTGTGTGTGGTGTTTGTGTGTGCGCCCGGCTAGACTGCACAGTGGAACCCCAAACTACAAGTACATGATAAACACATGGATCGCCCAGCTGAATGCCGAGTGGTTCATGCTCACAAACTCAAACGACTCACAGCCGCATTGGTAGTTCTTAACCCCATTTTTTTAAAAAAACTAAATCTGATAGTTACCCTCTGGATCCCTCTGGCAATTTAACAGAAAGGGCTATGGGAAATCATTCTATTCATAGCTGCCATAGCTAATCATCGAACTATAGCTCGGCCATCATAGCTATGTCAAATGACCAGAGGCTACAGTCAGTTTTCAGGTGGCCCTGAGCTTGACTGCCCCATCAGCGCCTTGAATTCCTGGAGATGCAAATGCTCCTGAACCTTCTCCTGCGCCCCACGAATCGTGCCAGGTATGGTCGGTATATGTCGGTATGGTGCTTACAAAAGACTGTTTTGTGAGCTGTGTAAAAAAAATCGGCTGCGCCTGAAAATGGGATACTATACCTCTACCCCCAAAATGACCCAGTTATTATATAGAAAATGATGATGAACCGACGGGTACCACATTTTCAGACCAACCAATAGATCGAAAAAATCCAAATGCTTATTGAAGTTATATAAACCAACTCACCGAAAACTTCTATGGAATGGATTTCACGTGTCAGGGGCCTGAGCTCAGAATCCTCCTCAGTTTTGCAGATATGTTGCCTTACTGGAGACTCACCTCGAGCCTACCACTGTGGATTCTGGATCCCACTACTACAGCACCCTCCAGTAATTTCACCCTGGAACATCACCCATTTCTATGTATATATATATATCATTATAGATCCATTTAGTTCAATGATTTTCCGATTTTCCCGTGAAAAGTTACACTTAAGGGGCTTTCCATTGTAAATTACCAGGGGCGGCTACTGACTATGCAAGCTCAGCAAGCTGGCACCCACAGAGCCACTCCAAGTCCGGCTGGTGCAGATTGAAAATTCCTAGATCCCATACACCACCATTTTATATCGGCATTAACCAGCAATTTATGCTTATCTCATGTTATTCCAGACAAAATCTAGAAAGTCGGGTGTCTCTGAAAATGATGTATACCTCCAAATTGCAGTTTCTAATGGGGATTCTATGGGATTCTGATTCTCAATCCATGGATTTACGACGGCTTTTTCCATGGTTTTTCCCAGATTTTCAGGTCTAAAGCCAGTCTGCCACTAGGCTGCCATTGGGCATCTCCCACCTGGGAATGCCCCAGATCTCGGCCCAAGATGACAGCGTCCGCGGCACAGATCGTCTTGGCCGGAGACAACTTCAAGCCTTTGGGCCCCGCGTGGCCCAGCGACCTCACGGCCACAGCGCCCTAAGGGAGACCCTAGGGGAGCGCTCAGTCTCCACAGCGACCTAGTGGGATATTTTCATGGTGTACACAATGTCTCCAGTTGTGACATTAAGATATCTTTAAGGTTTTGCCATAGGTTTGCCATAGGTTTTGCCATAATATTCATGTGGATGTCTGTGAAACCAACTTGAACCAACATGTTTGATGTGTCACAATGGTTATTCACCAAGCTTAGCCGGAAAAGGTCTACCATTTTAAGTCATCTAGGTAACAATCGTTTAACAATAATTCACTAAACTCAAACAAGGCCATTTGCGCATAATTCCCCGTATAACCATCATCTATGGTGAGGTCACGGCCTGAGGTCTCCATGATTGGCGCTGCGCCTCTGCCCTGCAGCACCCTCGAAGTTTTCGTCTTCGAAGTGCTCTGCAGTGCGCGGAATGGAGAAGTCCATGTCGTGGCCGAACACCACCTGGTTTTTCGGTGCTTAAACAGATTTAAACAGATCATCACTGGCCAATGGATGACGAATGATGTTTAAATGATGGTTAATGATGGTGAATCATGGCTAATTATGGTTAATCATGGTCAATAATCGTTAACAATGATGGTGAATAATGGTTAACAATTCAATGCTTAATAATGCTTGATATTTTATACTTATGCTAATAAGGATTTTTGTAGCTACAATTAATGATGACCAAAATAGGATACCCAGGATACACCCCGAAATTCATGAGTTGCAGCAAATCACCATTGCTCCATTGAAATTGGTCTTTTGGATCATTTTGGGGGGTATACCCGGTATACCCCATTCTCAAACACCCATAAGACAAGGCCACAATTAATTGTCAGAGCCACTAGATCACGATCACGATCCC
Source organism: Cladocopium goreaui (assembly GCA_947184155.2). Taxonomy (NCBI): domain Eukaryota; class Dinophyceae; order Suessiales; family Symbiodiniaceae; genus Cladocopium; species Cladocopium goreaui. The sequence goes on along the minus strand of CAMXCT020005702.1, from coordinate 115,581 downwards.
ACTTTTCGGTCAGTTTTTCTTTCGAAAGAAAACAAAGCCAGGAGATGTGTAAAACTCGCAGACAAAGCGACAGGCCCAATGTTTTGCCACAAAAATGGTACTGTAGTCATGAAAAACAACTTGAAGACAGTTGGAAAATGTTGGAACGATACTAACTATAGTCTATAGCAATAATTACCCTCTGGTAATTTAACATAGCTATTGAAAATGACCATTTATAGTGGATTTACCCATTGAAAATGGTGATTTTCCATAGCTATGTTAGTTTACCAGAGGGTAAATATGCTATTGGACGACCGCGCCTCATCCACTTGGGAGAAGGTACAGTGAGCGAGATTCGTTCCTCGAGGGAATCTGGTCACTAAAAAGAATATCAAAACTACTATATAAAGGGGATTCTTCAACAGCAGCTCCATATAGCTCAACAGCAGGAATCAATAGTAGGGATAAAAATCTGAGCTTGGCAGTACAGTAATATCAGTGATTAAGAAGTATATAAGTGGCATTTGATTGTCCCTTGGGAGTAAACATCTCCTGCTCCATAAATGAACATAATAGATTTGCATACCGCCCCCCCCGAACATATGATGTCAATGGCTGTCAATGGCTGCCATGCACACATCATGGGTAAATCAAGTCGGTCACCTTCTGAAACGGTCATGTGGGTAAAACCATGTCATTTTTACATATTTTTACCACCTTCAATCCGGGGAATGGTAACCATACCACCCATAAAAATGCTGATGACTGGAAAATGGTGCGTTGAACTCACCGCACCCGCCGCACCCACCGTCGCCACCGGGCGGCGTAGACCTTCGGCCCGTTTCACTTCGCCCAGGCATTTCTTGCCGGCCGCCCCGTTGAACTCACGCCGACCTCGGTCAAACCAGGGATCAGGATGGCTTCAGTGGGGAGATCAATGGGGATATATTGGGATAGAGACTCCTGTAGATTTTCCCACCAATTCTGGGAAGAACATGTTGTCTCAGTCATCTCTATAGATTTGACGATATTTTTTTTCTGCTCTATCTTTTCCGGAGTCCCTGTAACATATAAACTAATTATATCATTTTGGCCAACCCAACTTTGGAAGCAGAGTGGCTTCCTGCCCTTTGCCACATCTTGCCACCCAGGTGCCTAGGTGTTCCTTCAACTTTTCAGGTGACTGAGAGATGTCATGACCACCTCGTGCAAGACTCACAACTGATGGACTCAACCAGTGATTTGGGTGTGGATCAATACCTATTAATACCATTTTTAGGGGAATGAACATCCATTTACCAGCTATTTTGATGTTCACCAGGGGTACAAGGTTTTGACACACTGCCATTTGGGTGATTTTTCTTTGGGTTTTTGTTGAAACCTGTGGGAACCCAAACACACATTTTTCTTGCCCGGGGCCTGGGGCCTGTGCTTGAAACTCTGCCCCTGAAAGACAAAACTGCAACGCTGGAAAGCGGAAATGGGTCTGTCCGGACATTTTTAAATGGGTTACCCCTATCCCCTAGTTCCAATGGACTATCAATCCCAGATGCGAACCATGGTGCTGGTATGTTTACCTACAAAACTTGGTGATATTCGAGGCAAATGTTGATAAATGCCAGCACCAAGGATCAGAAAAAGTACTTGGAGGATCACCCAATCTGGTGATGAAAATAACCCTGGTGTCCACTAGAAATCGCCTCAATGAAGATTCAAAAAAACATGACAAGGGACATTCTACTACAATAGTGGTACAGTATATATATATATCTAACATAACCTAACCTGCTCTAATTGTCTTTGGGGCTACTATACCATGAACAGCAAGTGTTAAACTGTTAAACTAAACCAAATGGACTTGATTCATAAACGTCTGGTTATATAGTCTTTTACCATACCCCAAAATTATCAGTCGATTGGGAGCCCCATTCAAGTAGCATGGACCTTTCTTGCAACCCACCAACCATTCACATGTTTCATTAAAGCATGTACTATAGATACATATGTACATATACACATATATTACCCTCTGGTAAACTAACATAGCTATTGAAAATTGCCATAGAAATAGTGGATTTACCCATTAATAGCATGGTGATTTTTCATAGTTATGTGGCTGTTTACCAGGCCGGGTATATTAACACTAGTGTTTTTTCTGAGTCTAGTGGCTTCACATGGTTTCACCATGGTTTCACATCCTCTCACCCCTCGTCTCGAATACGATTGTGAGGCTCAGGTGAGGCCATTTTTCCACTAAGAAAAGGTGATCTGCCACGGATCTGCCATGCCACAGATCAACTGATCAATGAGTGCCACTTGTCCAGATGGATGCACCTGAGATGAAGCACAGTGCAAACGTTTGAATGGGATTTTCCATGGGGAAAATACGATGTTTTCATGCTGATCTAGTGGGATTTCATGGGGATATAAGTTCTAAATTAGTAAAGGCGTAATAATATTAGTAAAGCAATGCCAAAAAACCACCCATATGTTGATGGTTTATGAAACCCATTTATGGTAAAGTTGTGGATGGTTTACCATTGCTTTACTAACATTACATCAATGAATAAAACTTACACACCCATGAACAGTTTGCATGCTGCGTTTGAATGCTACGTTTGGATGTTCATCCAATTTCAGGTGTCTGCACTCGTGACCCGCAGCTGATATCTAGCCGATTCATGTTGATTCTTGACAAAGCGATTACAGAGACGACTATTCCGACTATTGCAATCTTGCCTATGATTAGAGAGTTGCTCTCGAATGATCGCCCAAATTGTTGCTGGTTGGTGGTATACCTACCCCTCTGAAAAATATGAAAGTCAATTGGGATGATTATTCCCAATATATGGAAAGTCATCAAATTCATGTTCCAAACCGCCAACCAGGTTGAGTAGCTTGGTTGAACCTCCCCGTTTCTCCCCTTTTCCCCAGGGCCCTGAGCCCTGCCGGGTGACCTTCACGCCTTCAGCGCGTGGTTTACTGCCGATGATCTTGCGACCCGCTGGGACACTGCGCAAGGCTTGGCATCTCCTTTGGGACGCTGCGGAACGTCCTGCGGGGGATGGTCGATGTAGCGATGCTGAGAGGGTAAGTGGTGTAACTGGACAATGTTCCGAAATGGAAATTACATGGATAAATCATATTAATTATATATAATGTCAACATCGGATTAATCAACCCCCCCCACCTCCCCCCCAGAAGGTCAGAACTCTACCTTGTAGGTCATTTTCTTGACCCCCCCTTAATAATAAGCAACTCTGAACCATAAAAATTTGGATATGGCTTGAGTCAATTAGATCATCATAGAATTCCAGCACTGCTGGTTGATTAATTAGGTCCAGGCTTGTCCAGATTCGTATGAGGGAAGAGTGAGGAAACCACCATGCAGGAAACCTGTCCAGGGTGATGATTTTTATCAAGAATTTTGGATTGAAAAAATGGATTTCAGCACAGGGGGGTGCTTAATCATGTCCCAGCCAAACGGTTTATTAATCCTGGGGGACCACCTTTTTTTTAATTACAAAAAAAATGGGCAGAGGGGGTTGATTAATACCGCGGGTATTATTAATCCTAACTTGACATTATATATATATATAAACCTGTGGAACTGGGACATACATTATAGCTTTCCCCAGCTTGGTTCCTCTCTTGTGAACCATTTTAGATTTGAGAACACTTCAAAGAACATAGTACTTCCCAGGATCGAAGGATCTGAATCAGTCTGAATCTTGCAAAAATACACCGTTTGCCCTCTGGTAAACTAACATAACTATGGAAAATCACCATTTTCAATGGGAAAATCCACCATAAATGGTGATTTTCAATAGCTATGTTAAATTACCAGAGGGTACAACTGCACATCCATAATTGAAACTGCCCACAGACTGATGAAACCTGACACTTCTTCAGTCAGTCACCGGTGGAGACCGCGGGCAAACATCTATGACTCACAATTTTATCATTGCAATTAATTTTGGCATGATAAAATTGTTCTATACTCCTTTTAAATTACTATGGCACCATGTTGACATATCAGCTTGACATTCATGATTTTCATAGTTTTGACACTGCATATATGATGTATAACTGTATAACAATATGTTCATCCCGAATCCAATCTTCCCCGAGGTCCTTCAGCAGTGACCGCTGTCAGCTCCTTGGCTCAAGGTCGTATCGTCTAGGAACATCTATAAATGAGCGGTCAACTGGATGCAAAATGGCCTTGAAATTGTTTGCGAAATAGTGATGTATAGATATGTTCCTATGAGTCATATGATAAGTGTTTATAGATGTTATATATATCATATGGTAATTGTCTATGACATGGATACATGAGTCAAAAAAACAGACTTAAATCGCTTTATCATACCATTGTCGATGGGTTATAAAACAGTGGTTATTAACCGCACCTAATTTGATTGGGGATGATTCATGGGCCGACGGGTCGATTCACCAGTCTACCCTCTGGCAATCTAACATAGCTGTGGAAAACCATCATGTTTGACAAATCATCTGGAAACGAGCCGTTTTCAATAGCTATGGAGGTCATAAACCAACCTATAACTGGGGGGGCATCAATCTTGTTGGAACAACATCTTTCATGGTCAAGGTACACGGGTTAAACATAGGGAATGGTCATCTCATCATCGAGTTGGAAATCCCTATAGTTGCCATTACATTTCCCTACTAACGGTGATGTGACAATCCCCAAAGATGGGTATGTTCCGACTCTTGACCAAGGCACATATCATTATTTTTCTATTGCCAGCATTGATTGCTAAAGGGGAAGCCTTCATGTTTACTTCTTGAATCAACACCCAATATGTATATATATATATATATGTGTTTGCTGAAGAACCCTTTATCTTGTCACTCATTCTCAGTCAGATCCTTATTCATGTCCTCTTGCTTCTTGTTTAAATCAGGCAAATCCTCAGGTTTCCCTCGCGTTTACAACTGAAATCACTCAACATCCCTATTAGATCCTTATTTATGTCCTTTGATTTCTTGTTAAACTCAAGAAAAAAACCCTCAGGTTTTCCCATCTTCAATGGGAATTTCAGGATCCTAAAATGGAGGTACTGTACCATATTTCAGGCCATATTTTATGGGGATATTCCCTGAAATTTAGACCTTATATAGGCCTTATATATGGTAGGTACCTCTGGTTTAGGTTCCTGAAATGGCCATCGACATCTTGTTTTACCATGTTTTACCAATTCTGCCTGCATCGCTCATCCGCCCCCCGCCCTCGACCGAGCGACCGCCGCGTTCTTCTCCTCGCCGCTCTGGTCCTCCAGGATCTGTCGCATGGTGGTGGCGCGGCTGGTTTCCAGACCCGCCAAGTCTTGAAGCTTCATGCCTGACGCTGGGACACAGATCATCGATGTTATTATCAATACTGTTAAAACTTCAATTAAACATGTATAATTTAATATATGTATAATATATATATATATATATATATTCACATACACAAATGTGTACACGTATATCTATATGTAGGTCATAAATTCGATTTTTGGAATCCAACTATATTGGTTAGTGAACAAACCTAAGTACATCTGATATGGTGGATAGACTATACATCTAAACAATTTAAGACTTTTGACACGATGTTAAAGTTATACCCTTGCTGTTGAGTTCTTTTAATATGAATGCTGTTTGACTGTTTGGCATGTTTTAAGATTTCATTGACCTTTATGGCTTGCAAACTTGTCTTCATGGCTTAATACATCTATTTGTGTGACACCCATGTCATTTGACACTAGAATATCAGGCCAAAACAGGGAACCAGAACCCTGTTTATATGGAAAAATAATCCAAATGTTCCAAACCACCAACCAGCAAAGAATATATCAAATTATTTACGAACAAAAAATCCTTACGTGAAAAATCGATCCTTATGGCTGGATGAGAGACTTGATCGATGGCGAATCTCTCTTTTGCTGAGATTGAACTATTTTTTTGATGTTGATGGCTATCAAATTCATCTTCAAGTACTAAAAAACTAGGCGTAGAAATCCCCTTTTATTGTACATACCATGATACATATCAATCCAATAGGGCATGTATCTATCACATTCTATCTCCCGAAGATATCATTCAGATTGTACACTTCATATCCTTAAATCAGCTTGTGTTTCAAACGTGTTCGGTCTATGTAATGTACAGAGTTTAATACCTGGAGGGAAAAGAGATTTCATCCCGATTTCGGTCCTTTCGATCCCAACGTGTCAAAGTTGACGTACGTCATGCCAAAAACATGGTAAAACACAATAAAAAGGACATGTTTGGATACTCATTTGATCAATGATCTCAATTTGATCTCAATTTATATACTATTGAAACTGCAATTATTTTAGTACGCTGGGTGGTTTCCAAGTTTATACAGTAGGGGTTCCCTTGTCATGATACTTCCTAGATAGGTGATCTCCTCATAGTGTGAGCAGCTGAATAAAAAGTCGATCCACATCCGCTAAGTGATGATCGCATAGTAGCACATATGTTCTTTTTCCAGATGGAAATAGTCATGAAACTGGGGTTCTGTGCTGGTTTGAAGCTGGTTCGATATTTTTGTAGACTGACATTTATCATATATATATATCCATTTATACCCAGACATACCCATATCTTTGCTGCTTAAATCATTAAATAAACCAATCAATCCCTGATTTCCATCCCTAAAAACTCATGCCTTTGGCTCAGACGCAAACCCAACCCGCGTGGTCCATGGTGCCTTGTTTGGTATGCTCAAAGGCCGGGTCCTTTGGAACGAAAGGCTCCGGCTCTTTGATCTTGGAACTGCGACGGCCGGCGGCACCTGATTTGATGAAGGGATCTCTGGGGATTTCTGGAAGATGTCGCTTCAAATTAATTCAAACCAAGCACTGCCAAAGGGCAGGATTTTAGTGGGATTTACCACTTCAAATTGAGTTCAAATTATTGGGATATATTAAGTCTGGAACTCCTTGTGGTGCCTGAGTTTTGAACTGGAAATACATGGGAAGAAACATGAAAACACCGTCCAGTCGTGGGCTAGAAAAAGAGAGTTCCGCGTCCAGCTATGCCATGGCAACTTCCACCGGATCCAAATCAAATATCCTTCTAATAAAGTCAAAACAGGCTTTATAATGAGATATAATCAGTAAGTCGCATCTAAACCATCAAATACATTTCCTAATTACTCCACACTCAAAACATACTTGTGCATTGTAGAATCCTAGAATCAAACAACCTTACAGCATTTTAGAACATATATTATAGTATATTATAGTATATTATATTATAGTATATTAAAGTATATTATACTATATTACATACTATATTATATGATAGTTTATAAGTTATATATTATATATTAAATTATATTTGATAAATTATAAATTATAATTATATTATGTTTTAAAAATTATATTATATATATTATATTATATATATTATATTATGCATTATATTATATATTATATATTAAATAATATATTATA
>CAMXCT020005702.1:0-108009 GCA_947184155.2 Cladocopium goreaui | reverse complement strand
AACATCAACAGCAACAACAACATCAACAGCAACAACAACATCAGCAGCAACAACAACATCAACAGCAACAACAACAGCAACAACAACATCAACAGCAACAACAACATCAACAGCAACAACAACATCAACAGCAACAACAACATCAACAGAAACAACAACAACAACAACATCAACAGCAACAACAACAAACAACAAACAACAACAACATCAACAGCAACAACAACATCAACAGCAACAACAACATCAACAACAACAACAACAGCAATAACAACAACAACAACCACAACAACAACAACAACAACAACATCAACAGCAACAACAACATCAACAGCAACAACAACATCAACAGCAACAACAACATCAACAGAAACAACAACAACAACATCAACAGCAACAACAACAAACAACAAACAACAACAACATCAACAGCAACAACAACATCAACAGCAACAACAACATCAACAACAACAACAGCAATAACAACAACAACAACAACAACAACAACCACAACAACAACAACAACACCACCAACAACAACAACAACAGCAACAACAACAACAACAGCAACAACAACAACATCAACATCAACAACAAACAACAACAACAACAACATCAACAACAACAACAGCAACAACAACAACAACATCAACAACAACAACATCATCAACAACAACATCAACAACATCAACAACAACAACAACAACAACAACAACAACATCAACAGCAACAACAACATCAACCTACTATATATATTTTTTATTAAGCAACAACAGCAGGTTCTGATGGTTCCAAGGCACTGTAGATGGACGAAGCTCTGCTGGAGCTGACGCTTGGCTCGCGCAGCGATGCCGTGCCCAAATGCGAGCGCTCGGACGCGGCCATGGAGGGTTTGAAGATGGGAACTCAGCCCCAAAAAAATGCCGGGTTCTCATATGGCAGTGGTTAATAGTGGTTAATAATGGTTAATATATGGTTAATAATTGGTTAATAATTGTTAAGATTTAATACTTATTAATATGGCAGTGTGTCAAAACCCTGTACCCCTGTAGTTCACATCAAAATAGCTGGTAAATGGATGTTCATCCCCCTGAAAATGGTATTAATAGGTATTGATCAATAGCCATATGGATTCATATGGTGAAGTTTGGGGAAACACCTGGGATATAGTTTGAAAAAATCAAACTCAAACTTTTTTGAAAAAGCACGGTTGACATTTTTCATGTTCACATTGACATTTTGGGAGGGTGTACACTAGGTTTGGACCTGGGTGAGCGACCTGCCAAAGCTAGTGTTTCAATACCCCAGGAAGGGGGAAGTACAGACGCGTCCGTGGTTCCGGGGGAGGTATACACATGTGGAGATTGATTGTGTGCATATAGTGAGTGGGCCCCCAAGAAAAGACAGCGTTTCAAAGGTAAGGAATCCCGCAAACCAGGGTGTCCCTGCTCCATAGCAAAACAAAGATACACAAATACTGTGGATCATAATGCCCCATGTTGGAATGTAACCACACAGCAACGCAAAAACATCATGTGTTGTTGTATCACCATAAGAGTCCGCAACTCGGTATATGTAGTATCTATTTCCGAAGTCTATGTCCAACGCATTCAGGCTGCTGGTAGGCACGGGTTCTGTTCGTTGCATTTCTTTACAATCATGTTTGAGCGTCTACCTGGTCTGTGGTGATGAATTTGCTCTGAGATTGGCTTGAAGGCCCAGGTACTCACAGTGCTTGTTCCTTTGTTTCCTGGTTGGTGGTGTCAACCCCTCTGAAAAATATTAGTCAAATGGGATGATTATTCCCAATATATGGACAAATATTAAATGTTCCAAACCACCAACCAGTTTCTGTCTTGACGATCGGATGTCTCTTCTTCACAAGTTCATACAAGTTCCTCATAGCTCGACCCGCACTCGACCCACATTTCCTTGCTTGGGGATTGCCTGTCGTGTCAACATAGACTTTCTGCACGCAAAACGCTGTTCATGAAATGGCAGCAGTACAAGGTGAATACGATTGAATCTGCATGGGTGTGTCTGGAATTGGGGTATGAGTATGCGGTGTACCTCCATTTATACCAATTTTGATAGGGAAAATGAGGATCAAGCATGGCATTCTGGGGTAGCCTATTTTCACACATGCCTTTGGATGTTTTTGGACCCAGGAAAACACAGCAATGAGAACACCAGTCGGGTTTGGGAGTTCCCAAGTTCGAGAGTATGTGCAGAAGTTCGTTTATGCCTCACCAGCAATATAGATAGCATGCAACAATTCTATTGAATCACAGTAACACGCAGTTTGTGTGCTGCAACCAACCTTGTCTCAAACTCACAACTCGGATTTCATAATGTGTTTGCTTTATTCTAGATTCTAGAAAAAAACAAACACATTATGAAATCCGAGTTGTGAGTTTGAGACAAGGTTGGTTGCAGCAGATCTGTTACATTGTGTATTTTTTCCACAATCATAATCAGAATGTTGCAAGACATGAATCCAACAAAGCCATACAGTTGATACTGCCAAGATTTTGTACCACCAAAATCTATTTGACATTGATATACATTGATATTATGCCTGTAGGTGCCCTTTTCCAGATTGCCAACTTCTGACAACTGAAGGCGCCATAGGATTTGGGCACACAAGACATAGCCAAGCCTGATCCCGGTCGATGAGCGCCTTGACCTGCAAGGGTCGCGTGGGATCAAACCGGGGTTCCGGGAACCACACCATTGGAATACGAAACAGAATCGACTCATGGATACAAATGGTTCATCCCCGGAATTAATCCGTGTGAACTTGATACAATCAATGGTTGAATCATGTTGAATCACTCCCAACTCTCCAACTGACCAAAACGGTTGAACCATTTCGCATCATTTCACATCGGAGACTCAAAATCACTGCAGTCAGTGAGTCCTCGCAAAGCTTTTGACCCGACCTGGGTTTGAGCATGGAGCCCTCCAATGCGGTCTTAAACACCCAAATTTGTCCACTATATAATATTTACATATATTAAATATTGTAATCATAATATATATATATATATATATATATATATCTATATGATAGGACATGATTCAGAAGCATTTCGCAGTTTATGCAGTTTTCTGACCAGGAGCCAGTGTCCAGAGTCCCACCATGTTTTCATCCGCCAACACGGCAACACGGCCTTCTCACGCTTCACCATGGTTTCTTGTTCGAGGCGGTCACGACCCGGCCCTGGAGGGTCTGGTAGTACTACACATGCGTTGGCTTGGTCACTTACCCTCTGGTTCTGTCAAAATAGCTATTGAAAATGGATGAAAATGACCATAGAAATAGTGGATTTACCTATAAAAAAAATGTGATTTTCCATAGTTATGTAAACGTTTACCAGAGGGTAAAGTCAACATGCCAAGATCTACACATCTCTGAGATCTACAGATTCTGTAGGACTTTCATCCATTGTCCAACATATAAAACTAGATCCCTCTCAGCTCAACATCTCTCGATCTGGGATACCCTGACTTCCCACAGCTATGCTGTCGATCATGCTGAGACCTTGGTAAACATCCCTGGTCCCAGGCGGCCGAAGAAACGGAATTGGAGCGCCATGCATAGCATCCGTCCCAGAAAATGTACAGACTGGGACCAAGAATCGTTTCCAGCAGCTATCATAGATGGATATATTATGTATATATATATCATGTATATATATATATATATCTCATGTATATATATATCATGTATATATATATATAATATCACTTTGATTTGTTTTTCACCAAGTTCTATGAGTTCATTGCCTGATATTTGGCGAGACAGACTGGTCAATGTTGGGATTTTTGTGAAGCCAATTTTGAGCACCTTGGGTGCGTTCCATGTCTACCATTGGCTGTTGATATCCTCAGCGTTGTGCATGGTCATACTTGACATCCCTCGATTCTTGGCGGCTAATAAGCAACAATCATATACTTATACATTATACATCCATTAAATCTCAACTTGGAACCTCAAAGCCTCAACAATGGGTTAAACTTTCAGTTTGTTTTTCCGAAAGAATACACAGGACGGCCTTTCTACAAGGTGGTGCCCCCAAGATAGCTAAGTTGGTTTATAACTCCAATAACTATGGTTTATAGATAGGTGATATATCTATAGTTAATGGGCTTATAACCAATTTATAACTTGGGGCCTCACTCGGCCTCACATGTAAGAAATGTACTTGTCGAAACATGGCACTCAGCTTGAGCTGAGGATCACACATGCCTCAACCTCCTGCAGCCTTCCCAGGCCTGACAGGCCAAAACCCCCCCGAGACATAGAAGGCTAACGTCCGACCAGAAAAGGGGGAAGTCGGGAAGTCACGAAAAAACTGTTTCTTTAGGGGATACTGGTTGATCATCATAGATCCATAGATCTATTCAAGTTCCATTTTAGATCATTGTATATCATTGTAATTAGTATGAAAACACAGAAAATGGTTCCTCTCACGAGTTGAACCTGCAGTACAAGGTGGCATACGTGGCTTCAGGGCAGGGAGGCATTTCCCCAACAAACAACCGGATTTTACTTGAGAAACCTCAACAAAAAGCCTCAGGAAATCAAACAAAAAGGACATTTTCCCATAAAAAGGGTAAATGATTTTCCCATAAAAACAATCCATGTGGATTTTACCCAATTATTGGAAATTCTAATAAATGGCAAAACACCAATAAATGATTTTCCCATAAAACACTAATAAATGATGGGAAATCCATGTATCGTACGTCGATCTTCTTGGATTTTCCTACAGATTTCCCCCTGGTTTTCCTCCCATCCATTCCGGGCCTTCCAGGGCACACGCCTTGCGGAACCACGCTTTGTGATCCTGGCGGAGATGTCATGTTTTCATGCAAGAAATTATGATAAGCCATAAGCCAGATAGATTCAGAATGATTCATATAGATCAATATAGATATACTCTGGAATTCATGGAATTCCTTGGAATTCTCTTTCTTGGGTAGCCAATTCTTTTTTGATAAACATATTTGTCATCCGGGAGGTTGAGATGTCATGCTTCTCGCTCGACCAGATGTTGTGCTTAGCCGGGGAGCCCCTGGTGTAGTTGTTTGAAGTTTGTGTTGCAGCTGTCTAGCTGCGGAACTGGGTGATTTTGCGTGCACAATCACAACAAATCGGCATTTCAACTGGGAAAAAAACATTGAGATGGTTTGTAACCGTATCTTTCGACTGCTGAAATTGTATACAGCCCACAAAGACCCTCTCTCTGAATTTGCGGCTTATTTGCAAGAACTCAAGGAGTCCAAGCCAGCCACGTGCTCAATATACATTCCAATCGCCTATAATCAAGGTGTATATAGTATTGTCATATATTGTCATATATTGTCATATATTGTCATATATTGTCATATATTGTCATGTGTCTTCATTCAAGGCAATCAAAACAAATAAGGACAACAAATGACCAGCGCTTGGCTTTCCCACACCCAAAACTGCTTCGCAGCCAAGCACCTGGTCATCTAACTTCAGCACTTGCTCCGAAGAATCTAAGGCCTGCGAGCCAGCGATGGAGGTTCCCATGGGGAAACCAATGGGGAAAGCAATGGTTTGGTTAGCCGCCATATTTCAGGAAACCTCCAAATCTGAGTCAAATATAGTCAAATGTAATTGCAATCCCAGTAAGAACAGTTGGATAAAAATCGAAACAAAGTTTTCCAGAACGGCTGGTTTAAGGGACAGAAAAAAAGGAAGTCATTTTTTTTTAAACAAATGTGGAGATTTGCTGTAGTTACAATTGTTCCTTTAATTTAAAGGTGGAAGTGTCTCCACCTTCATCTTTCCACAGGATGAGGGCCACTGCTCAAATTGAATCTACATCAAAGATACAGTATGTAATGTAATGTAATGTAATGTAATGTAATGTACGTACGTACGTATGTATGTACATAGTATTGCATAGTTGCATAAGATTCTAATATGACTATTGGAGACGATGGGCATATGGGCCTGATTCAATGGACACATTTTTTCTCCAGCAATCCTTATTCTTCCATCCCCCTCAACATGAACCATCTCGCCTGTCACTACTTGACTGATCTTGAGCGTCACTACTGCTAGTAAAAAACAACAAAAACTTAGTGACCAATGCGCCTGTGGGTTTGAAGATATCCAAATCAATCACCACGGTGATCTTCATCTATTTGGATAATCTGTCAAACCATCTCAGGAAATATAAACCAATCTGTAAGATAGTGACTGGTGATATAGCCCCTACCACCACACTGTACTGTAAGGCTCATTACGTCTGCTACCTGTGACTATGTGCAAAGCAAGTCCTGGAAAAGTAGGCCACCCTTGGAGACTGGAAACGTCGCCACTTGCCATTGCCAAACCAAATAGAAACATACAACAGTTGGTCCATGTAAAAATGGATGCAAATTAAGTACGTATGAGTATCAGACCTATTCAAACCTTCTCATTTCAACTCCTACACCGTACTCTTTCTTATAAACAAAAAACATGATGCTCTTATGAACATGCTAGACAGGAACAAATGATATGCTGGGATCGTTCATCCTCCGACTTGTAGGGATTTCGATGCAATCAGTCTTGACCAGGTCCCAAGGCTGTTCATTTTGTGAGAGACTGATGTCGCTGATGTTGGTAGCCCCCCCCAAAAAAAAACAACAACATACAAATAGTATATGTTTGAGGCTTGAGGAAATTTTTCTTTCCAGTTGAAGCAGAGCCCCCAGATGGTGACAATTTGATAAACTATCATAAAAACTGCTGATCGATCTGACCCATCATTGGGTTTAGCTACCACATGAAGCACCCGTAGATCCTAATTTTAGCACTTGGAAATCCATCCAAGCCTAAAAATATGTAACAGCATACAACCAAAACAGTTGTGTCTGACGATCTAATCCACCCTGACTAATAGGGATCACTAGTTATGAGGTGATATATCAGCATTGTCTATCAAGCCCCATATCTCAATTTGTGGAGGTTTTCAATATTCGTAAGGTAATACTCATAGATTATATATATATAATCTTTAGGTATACACAACTATGTATATTCTCATGTATATATATATATGTATATATACTGTATATATGTACATACTGTGTAAAGTTATGTATATAATTACACACATATATGTGTATATACATATATACATATATAATTACATATATATATAATACTATACTGGTTGGTGGTATACCTACCCCTCTGAAACATATGAAAGTCAGTTGGGAAAATATAGTCCCAATATATGGAAAGTCGTAAAATTCATGTTCCAAACCACCAACCAGTATATCATCATTATTATTCCATTATCTACCATATCATCACCATATACATATACATATACATATACATATACAAATACATATACATACATATATACACATATAATCACACATATATATATATATATCCTCTGGTTATTGAACATAGCCATGGAAAATCCACCCATGCTATTAAGTTCGGTAAACCATGCTAGTTCGATTAGGGCCACTTGCACCAGCGGAAAAACCGTCCGTCCTCCTGCCAGGAATTCAACTTCAGCGCCGCCAAGGCTCGGTTCTTCAGCAAGGCAATTTTCACCTGGCGAATGTCGGTTTGGACGAAGAGTTTAAGCTATTGAAAATTGCCCATCTATAGGAAAATCATGGTTAGATAATGGTTATATAATGGTTATAGATATATAATGGTAAATGATTATGGTCATAGATGTATGTGGTGGTAAATGATTGGAAAATGGTCCATTTAGTTCGTTGATATACCTAGTAAAAGTGGTGATATGTGGTCATTTTCCGTGATCTTAGTTTACCAAACGGTAAAAAATCAAGAAAAATTGTGGCACTAAAAGAAGTAGATCCAAAGGTATTCAAAGATATCCAAAGTGATTCCTGACTTTGTCCAAAAAAACTGGAATCATGTGGTTCCAGGGCATTTTGATGGTGGCTTGTTCTTCCAGTGTTTTGGCCACTCGTTAGGCTGGAGAAAATACATCAGTTCAACGGGTGTGAAGACATCGAAACCTGGACATGTGCAGGAAAACCATGTCTTTATGTCTTTTTCCCCACCTGCCAGGTGAGGGTTGTTAGATTTTATCAGAGCTGTTCTCCTCCTCCTCCGCCTCCGCATCCTCCTCCTCCTCGTCCTCCTCCTCCTCCTCGCAGTCCAGATCCCAGTGGGCACTGCCGGACCTCCACCGCGAGCTCCAGATCCCAGTGGGCACTGCCGGACCTCCACCGCGAGCTCCAGACCCCAGTGGGCACTGCCGGACCTCAACCGCGACTTCCAGATCGCAGTGGGCACTGCCGGACCTCAACCGCGACTTCCAGATCGCAGTGGGCACTGCCGGACCTCAACCGCGACTTCCACATCGCAGTGGGCATTGCCGGACCTCAACGGCCAGATAGAATGCCAGAAGATATGCCAGATAGAATGCCAGAAGATTTGCCAGATAGAATGCCAGAAGATATGCCAGAACATATGCCAGATAGAATGCCAGATAGAATGCCAGAAGATATGTCAGATAGAATGCCAGAAGATTTGCCAGATAGAATGCCAGAAGATATGCCAGAACATATGCCAGAAGATATGCCAGAAGATATGCCAGATAGAATGCCAGAAGATATGACAGATAGAATGCCAGAAGATATGTTAGATAGAATGCCAGAAGATATGCCAGATAGAATGCCAGAAGATTTGCCAGATAGAATGCCAGAAAATATGCCAGAAGATATGCCAGATAGAATGCCAGAAGATATGTCAGATAGAATGCCAGAAGATTTGCCAGATAGAATGCCAGAAGATATGCCAGAAGATATGCCAGATAGAATGCCAGATAGAATGCCAGAAGATATGTCAGATAGAATGCCAGAAGATTTGCCAGTAAGAAAATGTATAAATGCCATGGTGGGGATTATTCGAAGTGAAGTAATTTACTTGTTTCATAGCTGATATGTGAATTTTAGTTGTCAACCAACTGACTACCGTTTTCAGATATATATCTCAAGTGCGGTTAGACTCAGATTGCCAGCCCGTCTGGATGACCATCAACCATCAGAGAGAGGGAGCTGGGGCTATGCCCTTTCGAATGACACAATCCAATATCTAACAATCCAATAAAGATCAATTGAAAGATATATATGTTGCACTCATCAAAAGATTTGTCTATATATGTGTGATTATATACGTTGCACTCATCGATATATATATATATATATGATTAAATATGTTGCATTTCATCCCTTTGTGCATCGTACCTTGATGATTGGAAGCAAAATTGATTTGGGGAAGCCATGAAAACTCTGCACTCCATCTCCGCGCCTCTGAGAAAAACTTCTGCTCGGAAGGATGCGTGTCAGGGACCCGGATCCTAACGGAGCGACATATCGCATGTCTCACATGGTCAGCTACATACCCAGGTCGGGAAATGTCGGGAAAGTTGGAGCATGTGGTTGCTGAAACTCATGATGCAAAGATGGGCTTATGATCTCAATTTCACCTTGTTTTTTGGCAGACGCTGCTTGGATTTGGATTCCCAAAATCATTATTTCTGAGGCCGACTGATGACATGGGCAACACATCGTCTCCAAGCTCGCCTGAACAGCTGCATACCTATCATCTTTGCTTGCCAGTTAGATGATTAGAAAGTGGCAAACCAACTGCTCAGCAATTCGTGGCCATCCCATGTACAAGTGGGTTACACCGGAGTGAAAGTAGATGGCTCTGCCATGTACTAAAGTGCGCATAAAGATGGCCGACTTTTGTAAATTTGACACCTCAAAAGGGTGTGACATCTCATTGCCCCGTTTCATAGTTGGTTGCGCCATCTATGCCAAGAATCTCGCAAGCCTGAAATCGAAATGTGTGATGTTTGTTTTTAATGTTGCTCCCACTGGCTACCATGCAAAACCTTTGAAATGTCTGCGAGCTGGGGGTTGCGCCATCGCACCATTTTTGGATTTTGGTTGGGTTTGCAGCTCTTGCCACGGAATGTAGCACCTATTTCCGCGGTGTTTTGGAGGATTTCTTAGGGATCCCACCTTTTCAGCTGTGTTTTGAGGTGACTTGCAGCCACTTTTGGGGGTTGCGGAATCTATTCTTGCATTTTTGGGTTTGGCTTGGTTTGCAGGGGGAATGGAACATCTGCAGTATTCCCGCAGTGTTTTGATGGTTTTATTGTAGATGCTTCCATTTCTGCACAGCCCCTTTTCGGGGTTGCGCCATGTATTCCCAGGTTTTGGGGATTGGTTGGGTTTACAGCTGTTCACACGGGAATGGAGCATCTATTCCCGAAGTGTTTTGGTGTAGATCCTCCCCTTTCTGCATTTCCCGCCTACACATCTATTCTGACTTATTCTGACCCTGGAGTTCATGGCGTGCGGGGACCCACACTCAAGAATTGGTGCGATCTATGGCAGTAGGGTTCTCTTTTGGGGCATTGTTTGCAAGACTTTTCAAGAGCAACTGGATGCCACTGTGGTGGTTGCGCCATCCCCTTCAAAATTTGACTTCAACCGGCCGAGCCCTGTTTCATCAAAGTTTTGATTACCAAAAATCCTTTCCTGAAAGAAGTGAAATGTAAAATGGGGTAGATGGCGCAATTTTGTGCATTTTGCACATGTAGGGTTGCGCCATCTTCAGGCACATTGGCTGTTTCGGGTATATTTGTGTGGGAAAGTTTTTTTCACTGTTAAATAGATGGCGCAACCACCTCTGGGCGGAGCCATGCACTTTCAATCTGGAGTAAAACTATGGACTATGGGTCTATGTATGATGAACTACTTGCACGTCCCTCTTACTCATGTTTTCATTTTTTTCGAACTTATTGTTCCACCCACCCTTGACCAAGCCTTACAGTACCAATATGTGAGTGGTAAGTCATTGTTCCTTGATGTAACCATGTGAAAGCACCATTTTGTATGGCAAAAAACAAGAGGAAGAAGAAGGTCCACCAAGCATTTACGATGAACATCCGTTACATTCCGCTGACCACTATTATATTATCACATATTATCACTACAATTCACTACATATATCACCACTATAAAACAACTATATGCATGGTGGTTTGCTGAAATAGGGGTACCCCCAAATCATCCATTCTTATGGCATTTTCCATTATAAACCAACCATTTTGGATACCCCCATTTATGGAAACACCCATATAATCCCCCAACATTCATCCAGCATCCTCTGTAGTGCTTCGCAGCCCAAGCGCCATGCCTGGTAACTTCCGCAACATGGCAGGAAAACACATCACCACAACAGCCCAGAATACATTGGGGGGTAAGTGGGCTAAATATTGAAAACATGAATTCATGTAAAATATTGCAAAATCACATTTTCTCCACCTTGTGATTGTCATTTAATATCATTTACCTATAGCTTTGTGGAGCAAGCCTGCACATGAGCCATTGAACCATGTAGGAGTATTGAAATGGCAAAATTGGGTATGGGTCAAAATTGCTGATCTTCGTGATCAATGATGGTTGATTGCAAGTTATATTACCAGGGTAGCTAGTCAAGAGTGATTCTAGTATATATATATGAGTAAATTATAATATTTCACTAACCTGAAACTTGCGGCTATTTGGGGATGATTCTCCGAATCCTAACCATGTTTCCAGGGTTCGGGAGAACAGTGAGGTCGTTATAATTTACCCAGATATATATATCTATGAGAACAGGAAACCCTTGGCGCATCCCGCCAAATGGATCGCTGCAAAAAATGGAGGACCAATGGGTCAAGCTCCGGTACTTCTATCACTCTACATTGTGTTCATCTCACAAGAAAGATTTATCACTGGCTTTAACAAAACATGTCTCCTTAAACAATTTCCTGAAAAGTGGTACGATGTCTTAATCTGTGCTATACTTAAAAGGATCTTTGGGTGCCTAACTGCACAAATCGGGGAACATATGGACATGAATTAATATGTATGTGTATATTATATATATATATAAATCTACCTCTGGGTCACCATTTTCAAAATCGCCTTCAAAGAATCTGTGTTCAACAAAATATTCAATGGCTATGTTTGCTTCAAAAAATACGAAAATACGACATGGCGGCAGACACACAAAAAATACTGTGGATGGGGGACACCGGTTGCGGAATCCAAATCACCACCTTGCCTTGGATGGTGGAATGTGGAAACCCAAAATCATGGGATGTTTACACCATCTATCCACTGGTAAACTATACAAAAAGCTATTGAAAATGGCCATAGAAATAGTGAGTTTTCCCATTAATAGCATGGTGATTTTCCATAGTTATGTGGCTGTTTACCAGAGGGTATCAACTGGTGATTTGGATTTCGCAACGGCCCATCCACAGTAGTACCATAATTGATGTCTCTATATATGGAACTTGAACCTACCGAACTGGCCTTCAAGGCATCTTCATGATTGCCACGCTCCCACTCCACCAAGCCATCCTGCCCAAACGCGAGGCTGCCATAGTGGGAATCTGTTGAATCGAAACAACATCAATGGGAATTCCAACGACTCAACTCTGAAATCACATTCAGAAAACCTCAAGAAAGGTCTCCATTGTCTCCATGGCTATTGTTTTACAGGCTGTGAATACCATCGGAAAATCATTAGCTGGTTGATGGTTTCAACCTACCCCTCTGAAAAATATTAGTTCGTCAGTTGGGATGATGAAATTCACAATATATGGAAAAATAAAAAAATGTTCCGAGCCACCAACCAGTTAGTCTTCCAGCCAGTCCAGTTCACCGTTAGAGTACTCCTGGTCAATCACTGAGTGATCATACTAGAACAAACAATCCCATTGCACATTCCTGTCATCACCATGGCAATGGAACATTAAGTTCTTTGGTGCAGAATCATACTTCTGCATGCCCTTCAATGATATTGTAAACTGGTATTCAAAAAAACATCTGGTTATCTATATCCCATTCCATGATTCATCCTTCTAGGTGGCTTAAATCCCTAATTTTCATGTTTTTTTTCCCCATCTTTGGTGGTTTAAATCTATCTTTGGCCTCAGCGAATTTGGCCGAGGTGAACCTTGCGGTACTTGCTGGCGAAAGCCAGGCCATCCTGCAGTTCCTTCATACCTCGTCGCCCATGGGCAATATGAAAACCTGTTGGGATCATGGAATGCGAAATCAGTTGGAAGTAAAATGATCATTATTCTGTAGTAAACAGCCATATAACTATGGAAAATCACCATTTCTAATAGGTAAACCATCTATAAATGGTCATTTTCAATAGCTATGTTAAATTACCAGAGGGTAAATAATCTTAACAATAGTTTTTCTGATTAAAATGACCATAACATGATCAATGTCAAATTTTGAAATTATCACATTATCCATTATAGTTATCATTGAAATTATATAGATCAAAATCACATTATCACTAAAATCAATTATCATGGAATCATATGGAATCATTAAATCAATGATCATTATCACTAAAATTAATGATCACGGAAATCAAATGTAATATATCCCTAGGTGTATATGATCAATAGTAAATTAATGATCAAATGTAAATCATCATTGATCATCATAATCATTGACATCGTCGAAGAACTCAATGATGGTTCTTGGGATGTAGTGTGCTGGAGGTCCCTTCAAATCCTGCAAAATTAAGTAAAGTGAACAAAGGGAAAACACATGTTGTGCACTCTGGCGGTCGTTGATAGAAGGCATGTTTTCAGTCATAGTGAATCAATACATCATTGTATCAATCATATACACTTATGTATGTATGTATGTATATATATACATGAATAGATATAAATAGTATATTATGATAGTATCATAGTATAAGTAGATCATACTGATCATACATGTATGTATATATATATACATATATATATATATATACATATACTGTGTTATTATATACAATATATGCAGCAATTTTATGTGATTTCTGTATCACCATCGCCATACGTGTCTTGGGACTCAACATGGGGCAGCCGCATGAGGTCCACAACAAACTCACGGAAACACCAACAACAACAGCAAAGGCGACAACAATGACAACAAAAAGCAAGTGGGACATATGGTTATTGAATAATATTGTTTATTGATGTTTATTGGATATTATTGTGATTATTGATGATTATGGGGCACTAGCATTGGTAACGTTGTTATTGGCAACAGAAACAAGTCGCAGAGACTGACTGTAAGAGTAATGCTGTATTGCGATCTGATTCTATGTTAACGCTGAAATGCTAGTGCGCATGATATATTGTTTGTCACAGGTGGGCCGAAAAACATTGGATTCAATGTCTTTCGTTATTATTGCTAGGAAGATCGCAGCTCTTTATGATTGTAATTCATACCTCGAAAGCCTCCCATCGATGATGCCAGTCAAATCTATTGTCGTCACATGTCACATCACTATTTTACTTAGGCCTTCACATTGAGTTCTGGTAGGGATCCCTTTTTAACCTTCACTATTCAGACACATATCCGACATATCCATTGTTGCGGCCAAATGTTTGCTAGATCCATGGCCAACCCTTGGATACACTGCTGGAAGCATCATGTTCAGCTGCTGGTCTATCTTGCAACAAGATCCAAAAAGTAACCCGCCAACCGCTGGCAATTTAACAGGGCAAACAATTAAAATCAATTACCCATTTCAAGATGATTTCCCGATTTTTCACATGACAATTTGCAATATTTTCCACATAACAATTCAATGGCCATCTCAGGAACCTAAATTGGAGGTACCTACCATATATAAGGCCTATTTTTCAGGCCTATGTAAGGGAATATCCCCACAAAATATGGCCTGAAATATGGTACTAACGTACCTCCATTTTAGGATCCTGGAATTCCCATTGAACAATGTTGATCCAACTCTGAGACCAGCGGCTGGATTCTGCTGGAACAATCGCCAACTGCGATCTTCGCTCTTCCTGGGCACAAACAAAAAGCCACCGATGATGATTTGAAGTATGGGCTTCAGAGTGAAAAATGTCAAAACGTGGCTATTTGAGGTTCAATTCGGACATGGCCAGAGTCCTGTTTTCCAGGAACATCAGTAACATCAGCTGGGTCGCCAGAACTGAAAAACTCCAAGGTGAACGAAGGTGAAAGATGGTGGGACTTATGATTTATATACCTCGATGAACTAGGCTGGTGAAAGACTCTTGTTCAAACATCTATCAACAAATGAGCACGGCTGTTAATCCTCTATGCAAAATAGCTGATTTAAACTCTAGAGATCCCCATAGTACATCCCCAACCCGACCATCATTTGGTGGCTTATCATTCTTATCCCCATAGCTGTTGACCCATCATTTCTACTCGTGGGCCACGTTGCCCGTTTCACCATCCCCGTTTGACCAAGCCGCACTCTGCTTGATCTCGCGCTGGTGCCAGTCCTGCACCATCCCAAGGGCGCTACCTAATCCCACCAAGATAGGCTTGAAATGGCAACATCTTCGGTATCCAAAAGGTTTCACCTGCCATGGTTTTTTTGCCGAGGGGGACCTCCGGGGACCCTTCCTCCCTTCCTGGCGACTGCGACATCCTGCGACTGAAAGACCCACCTGGAAGATGCGATGGATTCCAGCTTCGCCCTCATGATCAAAGGTGTTGCGGAAGTCCATCAAGATTCTGCGCAAAAGGGGTGCGGCAAGGGATGGCGTTTTGGGGGTCCCATCTTTTTTGGTCATTTTAAGGGATGTTTGCTGGAGAATTCCATACTCTGAATGGGATAAGTGGAATCAGATGTGGAATTTTCGATTATGTTTGTAATTTAAGTGGATTTCCATAGTCTAGAGATTCTTAGGTTTGGACAGGTTTGGTAAGATCAGAAAACCGCGATATTCCATGGCGTCACTACTCAACTCCAGTTGCCATGGCGTTCCTAGCTGTAACCGCTTGGCAGCCTGAACCTCGTGAGCCACACCATACGTACAATTCATACAATCACCAAGCTAATAGTCATGTTTTCATGAACACCACCATCCTGTAGTTTTACATAGTTTTTGTATGTTTTTTTTTTAACGTGGCGATCCAGTCCTGGCGCCTAGCTTCTACTCTACACCAAGCACTGGCCTACTGATTCCCCCATTCCCCGTGCCTCTGATTTTCGGCTGTCTCCACCAGCTGAGGAAATGGAACTCCTCGCTCTTTGGCTTGCCCCACGACCTGCAACAAATTATGCTGGTTTACAGTATATCATGTAGGTATGTATATATATATATGTATTCGTTATATATATATGCATTATGTATATATAAATATATGTATGCATTATATATATATATATGTATTCGTTATATATATATGCATTATGTATATATATATGCATTATGTGTATATATATATATATGCATTATGTGTATATATATATATTCATTATGTATATATATATATATATCCATGGTAACATGATTGTGAATGGAGCGGTGATCCAAACCTGTAACCATCTGAGTAGTGATTGGTAGTGATCAGAATCCAAGAATGGACGGTAATCTGAACAAATTGTAGAATGAATGCAGAAAGTGACTCAATTACTATCTGTGGTTCACAATGTGTCAAATTGTTTGACCCTGACCAAAGCACTGGTCGCCAACACAAGGGCTTGCCCTAGCTTCAACTACAACACCCAGCAGCTTGTAGAACAACATTTATAAATTTATAATCATTTATATATATATTCAAGTAGAAAATCTCATGTGTCATCTGGCATGTTACCCCCTACAAGCCTTCCTGTGTCATCCGTCTTCCCATCCTGGTCTTGGACATCTCTAGTGCCGTCTGTGTGCAACAAGCATATGAAATAAACCAACATCACCCGTGGGGTAAACATATATAATTTCATATAGTGATATATATATATACACCTAGGGATATGTGTTATATTAATCGCATATCCATATATTAACTGAAGTCATATGTGGGATACACCTCAGTTAGTTAATCGCCACGCCACGCCTGCATGAGATGAGACTCCACCGGGCGGCAATGGAGTATGGGACCCACCTGCCATGCGCCATGCTGTGCGCATTGCCCAGCTGCCAGAGGCTCTGTGGCCCCTTGTTTTACTTGTAACAGCATCAATTTGTTGAGGGAAGTTGAGTAAACCTTAGTTAGGGATAGATGATAATCATGGCAAATGGTGGATGGATGCTGATTAATGGTGGTATATAATATATATATATAGTGGTGAATAATCAACAATCATGATTCATGGGGATAAATGGAACTATTTGGTCATCAGCCACGTGGCTGATGAACAAAAATCCTGGGAAAATCATCGAACTTTTTAGAGGGTATCATCATTTTCCCTGGGGTCAAAACAATGCCATTTTTACCACCCAGTCGACTGGGAATGGTAACCATACCACCTATAAAAATGGTGATGACTGGAGGATAGTTTATTATTGTTTTCCCACATTATTCCTTATGCCATGAATTGAGGTAACCCCCATTTTCGGACGTACTGGGTTGGGAAAATGTCAGACCTATGGGACTATAAATGTTGGTCACCATTTAGTATTATCTATTATTAATCTTTAGTAACCATCTAAATTTAGGGACTATCCCCATCTACCTCATTCCCCTATTGAAGAACAATCCAAAATGAATCATCCAACGGCATTATCCATGGCTATGTTGAAGAATTTTGACCCAGATACATCTCACAATGTTTGCCTAATTTCCATTCATGTATAGTCTTTATCAATGTCTGACAATTGAATCCCCATGTCCATATTTCTATGCAATCATGTTTTGCTAACATTGACCATCCAGAAGAGCAAATGAACTATAGTATTGGTATTATAGATGGAATGTGACCACTGCCGATATGGAGGTGTCCTAAAATGCGGGTACCCCCACATCATCCAAGTCATTAGACCGTTTTAGCATTTAAACACATTTAAACTATTTCAAACCCATGGTGACTTAGGGATAGCCCATGACTTAAGCACCCCCCAATGCCCCCATATGTAATCCAGATGTATATACCCTCTGGCAACTTGACATAGCTATTGTTAAAATGGTCATCTTATAGTTGATTTACCTATAACAAAATGATACCCTCTGGTAATTTAACATAGCTATGGAAAATCACCATTTTTAATGGGAAAAATCACTATAAATGGCCATTTCCAATAGCTATGTTAGTTTACCAGAGGGTATTGTCCATAGCTATGTGATGCTCTGTGGCTGTTTACCAGAGGGTAAAGACTGGGCGATCTCCAACATCCAAGGACCGTAGCCAAGGCAGCCAAGGCACTAGACGTCGAGTCGCCATGCTACACTCCTCCAAAGCATCTGCCACCTGGCCGACGAAAGGACGGCAAGACTGGGCACCAAGGGGGTGGTTCTTGTAGTTTTAAATTACATAACCCAGATGCTCCATAGTGCTGGAATATTTATCAACATTTGCCTCGAAAATCACAAAAAGTTTTGTAGGTAAATATACCAGCACCATGGTTCGCATCTGGGTGGTTCAACCACATTCATTTGGGATAGCGTGAATCAAAGAAGTGGAAGTGACCGGATTAGACCAGTTGATTCACATAAAATGTCAGTGAATTTCTCCTTCAAGCGAACTGAACGTATCAGTTAATCACTAAAGAAACTGAACTTCTTTGGTACGGAGGATAAATCTTCCAGAATCCTATGAGGGATGGTGTCATTTCCATCCATTTCCTATCAGGCAAAAAAGCATCTGGTTGGTGGTTGAGCCTACCCCTCTGAAAAATATGTGTGAAAGTCAGTTGGGATGATGAAATTCCCAATATATGGAAAGTCATAAAATTCCATGGTTCCAAACCACCACTTAGCCCGAGCGCATAAAGTATATGGAAAGTCTAATCAAATTCCATGGTTCCAGTCACCAATAGTCACCACCAACCAGGCATGCTATAGCAATATGTTGCACCCCTCCAGCATCCTCCAGCCCTTCTTTTTAAAAACCGAAACCAGTCCACCTCTCTGCGGAAGTCGTTGGACTGTTTCACCTGGAGCTCAAGGGAGTCGGTGAGATCAACTTAACGCAAAAAATGTCCCAAAATTTCACGCGCACCCTAGTTTTTAGTATTTTTGAGGTACGTTTAGTAAAGGGAGGAGGGGATTAGTCTCATTCACATCCGAGAAGAAATCATCAGCCGAAAGATAGGCTGAGCAGTGGCTGCGCTATCAGCTCTCATATTCCTTTATATGCCAATGCCAACTCCTGGAATGCGTCCCTCGCGCCTGCTGAAACTGTTCGAGCCAAGTGTTCTTTCTCAACCTTGGTGTTGGTTCTTCCCTCCGTACCGGTCGATGATATCTGGGCCTGATCCGTCCAACTATGGTGACGACTATGGTGGTGCGTTCAATCTAACGAACGAATACTGGTTGGTGGTTTTAACCATCTTGAAAAATATGAAAGTCAGTTGGGAAGGATTATCCCATATATTATGGAAAATAAACAATGTTTGAAACCACCAACCAGAAGAAATATTGAGTTGCAACAGTTAACAACCACACATCTCAGTTAAACATTATAATGTTCATCATTGACTGCAAAACCTTTCTTCCGCTCACGGAGAAGTTTTGACCCGTATCCATCTGAACCTGTCTTCGAATTATCAGGATGTCTGAAAATACCCCTGATTCCACATTTTTAAAAATGATCATGATCCCATATGATCATCATCCCTATTTAAATAGCCGTTTGGGGAGACAATAATGTACAATGGTGTACATGATTTTTAGGCACACCATGGCTGAACTCTTTCCGTTGAGGTCATATGAGGTCATCGAAGGCACTTCCAATGGTCATCAGACTGGAGAAGCGCTTTCCTGGCGAAATGGAACCGAAATGGAACTTGAATGTCTGATGAATCTTGATCCTGGGTTCACAGCCAGTTTCACATAAAAATATCTATGTCTATTTTATTCTCTTTTCATGGGGAAACTGGGGAAACTGGGAAAATTCTATAGAAAGCAATGTAGAAATTGGGATGGGGATGAGTCTTTCTATGATTCATCCGAAGGGAAACAACAGTCACCTTATCGAGTCGAATATCTTTCAATTGGACGTGTACCCGGTACATGTTCAAAAAAATGATCAATTTTCAACCAATAATATTGAGATCTATATATATATATATATATCCCTGTTTGATCTTGGAACCTTTGTCAGTCCAAAAAACTGAGCTTTTTTATACTACTGGACAGGATGAAAAGAATAACAGCACATGGCACAAGTTCTCCAAACATGACATTTAAATCAACTGTACATTTAATATAATTTAATTAAATTAATTAATCATCTAGATAAAAAAAGAGAGAACCCCTGGAAATGCCATGCAATCAGCTTCTGAAAGATCTGTCATGTCCCGTCTTTCTGCTTGCCTTTTGCTTAACTTGCAGCCCAGCTTCATGTGCGGCTTCCGCGCTGCATTGTTCCAAAACCTCGGGTCCTGGCACCGTTTAGCTGAAAAACATGTTCAACAATTCCCATCAATTCCCATCAAGTGCGACATGTTTGTTGAGTTCCCAATGTTTAAACTTACCAACATCATTAAAAAAACATGTGCATTTTCTCAGTTCCACATGCTTGCTATTCGGCCGGCCCGGCCTCGTGGCTCAAGAAGAAGTTGGGATTTTCTCGCGGATCCGTCTGCTCCCTCTGCAGCTGTTGTGACCTAACGATGCTCGCCGATGCGATGCAACCGCTAGCGCTCTTCCAGACATGTTGGGAAACATCATCCCTAGCTGGAAAGTCCAATAAAGAATGAAGCCACCTAGAATGTAGATACCAAATCTTTGACACCTCATTTTGGCCCCACTTCCAAACCCAAAAGCAGCGAAAACTGGCTCAAGTCGCACCTTTTCGTCTACCGCAACGGCGGATTGTGAAGCAAATCGATGCAGGCGCAGCGTTTGCCGCACTCTCTGCAGCACTCTGTACCCAGTTCTAAAAGTGATGCCTGCAACCCCAAAAAAACAAATTCAAAGGTTCCAAGCATTGCCATTTGACTTCCTATCTTGTGAATCCCAGCCTGCATGAACCGGCCATTGAAGCCATGATGGGCGGAATTTCAGCTGCCACAAATTATCGGTGAATCGGGATACGAAAAAACCCAAGAAACGGGCTGAGAAGCCAAAACTGTTTGAGACCACCAACCAAAACCAAGTCAACTTGGGAATCCAAGAGGGAAATCTTCCAAAAGTCTCATGTTCCAAGCCCAGTTCTGAGCCAAACTACGCGGAAACATCTGGGTCGTTCGTCCTTAGGGGTTCGTCATGGAAAGCACGGCAGAAGACTTCGGAGCCAAGATCTCTGAGCCTTGGGGAAAGGATGGAAAAGGATTGTCTAAAACCGGGTGCAACTGACAAACCCCAAGGATGTTTGGACTTTTACCCAACAATATCGGGTATACATCGGGGATATTGACCAAACATAGATATTATGGGTATATATTGGGGATACCGGCTGGAACATATCCCTTGGTCTATTTCTATTTTGATGGTCGGGACGTGGTCATTGGGGCGGTGGGGCTTGTGCATCAAGAATAGGGTGACTAACCCATGAATGATATAATGATATATATATATGTACAGTATATATATAATTATATAATAACATATAATAACCAACAATATGAAGTAAATGGGTGCCTCTAAAAAGATTAGGAAGGGATCCTATTATACGTAGCCCATCTTCGATCCCCAATGCCCAAGGAAAATTTGTTAGGTTTCTCCAGGAAACGTGTCCTTTCTAGGCTATGGGGCCCAAGTAGAAAGAATGGAGTCCAGTAGAAGCTGAATGAACCTGGTATATATTGGTACATTGGTACTTTTGGACAAGGAATCACACTGAAATCCTTGCCATTAAAAAAAACTGGCACATGGATTTGAATGTTATTATGTAATATTATGTATACTGTATACATATACATGGTGAATCTTAGATACCCGGCAACAAAAATGCTGGTTCGTACACTTTGACATTGGTAGCAAAATATTGAAGTATCAAAGTATCTAACCAGGGTTGACCCAGTATATATGTGAATAGCAGCTTTGCATATGACTTTGAATGGTATTTCTAAAATTGACAAAGATGGCAATATGTCCTTTTGCCAATCCCCTATCTTGTGGATTTGTGAGATATGGGGTTCCAATTGGTTGCCTCAAAGTTTGGAACCCCTCACAGAATTGCGACATCGTCTAATGGCCATAAACTTGATCCCCAGAAATTGCTAGGGAAAGATGCCTCTAGCAGTTTCAAGTAGTGGGATAGCCAGAACATGGAAGTTACAAACTGGTCTATTGAGTAGGAGAGCCTTTGGGGTCTGGGTTACACCTCATGTTTCTTTGGACATACACAATTGAGTCCTTGAGATTTAGACCCTGAACTGTTTGATCATCAACCAGCAGTCCTTTAGGACCTACTCAGCTTCAACTGATACCTTAACAAATTGCTGCTCTGAGTCGACCTGATGGGCTTGATGCTATCTTGGAGAAAGAGAGATGTGGCTTGTTAAAATCAGGATATCACTCTTTGCTCCACTTTAGAGCTGAAAGTTCACAAAAATCCTCAAAAGGACTCAAACAATTGCGGCGCGATCATACTCGTCTGGTTGGTGGTTTTAACAATCTTGAATAATATGAAAGTCAATGGGAAGGATGACATCCCATATATATGAAATGGATTGAAATGTGGAAAATAAAATTCATGTTCCAAACCACCAACCAGTCGTTTATTGTCCATCCACCAAACATGTCAGGCTGCAAGCGGACCAGTTGTCTGTTTCAGCTGGATCTCTTCCAACCTCATGGCACGCTGTGGCGGCAAGGGAGCGGTCGGATGCGGTCGGTGTGTCGTTGTCATCCAATGTTGCCAGGCCACAGCCTGGACGCTGCTGCTATACCTTTTGTATACCATTTATCATGTACCCTCTGGTTTTTTAACATAGCCATGGAAGCCATGGCCCATTTATAGATGGTTTACCTGTTAATAGCATGGTGATTTTCCATAGCTATGTTGAATAACCAGATGGTAGCTATTGGAAAAAACGTGGGCGACTTCTCTTATAATCAAGCAACGATAGAAAAACATCTATGGTTCCAACATGTTTCAACTCTTCCACTGACCCAAATCTTTTCATGTTCAGCTCCACAATCCGGTAAATTCACTGGCAACGATGATCCCCGGTGTTTTTCCATGGTCAATAAGAATCTGGCATCATAGATGGGCAACCCAAGCTTCGCTTCAGAAGGCCCGTTAGGACCGTCAAACATTAGCACTCACAGACCTGAAAACTAAGATGGCATCACCAAAACCGGAGCCTTAGACTTTACATATCCATACATATCCATAACATACTCATGTTTTTCCAATTAAAAATAGTAATTCCTTTGGGTTTCATGTAAATCTTCAACCTTTCATGGTGCACCCCCCACAGTCCCTAGCCCAGTTCTGAGTGCCCCGGACCATCTCCTGGCACTCACAGGAAACGCTGGAAACGGTGGACTGACCGTTGACACCCAAGTTATTGCAATTTAATGCTATATAATACCACTATCAATACCTATAATTTAACATGTTTAAGATAATTTATCCCTATAGACAATTACACCATTTTTAGGGGGATGAACATCCATAACTACAGGATGGTGCCCCTTAGTTGTAAGTTGGTTTTTGTCAACCCCATTAACAAATTCGTTTTATCTACCATAAACCATAGAATTCAGCCACTTATAGGGCCACTTAGCTATTTTGGGCCCCCATCCTGTAGGAACCTCACTTATAATATATATATATATTTATATTTATAATAATAATTATTATTATTATGATAATAAAAATAATAATTAAAATTATATTATAATATATATATATACAGTATTATTTTAAACTAGTTCAAACTCATCAACCCAGTTTTGTTTGGGTCCAATTGTCTTAGTTTACTTCACACCGGTCTTTCTGCCGCAACCAGTGCAGCTGAGCCACGCTTGATCGAAGGGATTTTTGTTTCCTGAGATCTGTGGATGTGGATCCCCAATATCAAAGTTCAAACCCTTGGAATCCAAATGACGCTTACCCTCTGGTAAACTAACAGTTTGCTATCAAAAATGGCCCAGTCGAAATAGTGGATTTACCCATGAAAATCGCATGGTGATGTTCCATAGTTAGTTACGTTAGTTTACCAGAGGGTATCTTAAACTTACCCTCTGGTAATTTAACATAGCTATTGAAAATCACCATGTTTAATGGAAAATTCCACTATAAATGGCCATTTTCAATAGCTATGTTATATAAATTACCAGAGGGTATCTTAGAGGTTTGGAGCCAAGAAAATGCCGTTTTTCCCATCCAATGCCCAGGGACCAACTGGATTGATCTGGACCCAGAAACAACATACGTCAGGGCATTTTGTCGCCCTGTGAAAGGTAAGCCCCTCAAACAATCAACACACGTGCATATAAATCCATTTTTTTAATGCATATTACATTCCATGCATATGCATCTATATTTTTTTATGCAGCATAGTCATTGTCATCATCATTTCCATTTGCAACAAGCCAGAACTTCATTGCCAATCTTGGATATCGCCCAAAAAACACCCATCAATTCATAGCTGGTTATCAATATATACCATAATTACATCATATATATATATATATCATATATATATACATACACACACCATATTCATATATATATATATACATATTGGCCATGGATCAATACCTATAATTATACATTTTTTAGGATGTTCCCAATGTTATAATTCCCATGTTACAACAATTAGCTATAGTGTGTTATATTTATTATTATAAATATACCTATTTAATGCTATATAATACCAATATCAATACCTATATATAATTATACGTTTTTAAGATAATTTCATCCCTATAGATAATTACACCATGTTCAGGGGGATGAACATGAATCCATAACTACAGGATGGTGCCCCTCAGTTATAAGTTGGTTTTTGTCAACCCCATTAACTCGTTCGTATCATAGATGTTATTTGCGTATCATAAACCATAGTGGAATTGGAGTTATTTAAGCACCAACTGAACGCACAATTTCATTTGGGCCCCACATTGTACCCTCTGGTAATTTAACAGTTTGCTATTGAAAATGGCCATAGAAATAGTGAATTTTCCCATTAAACTGTTTTTTGTTGATTTAAACCTCTATAATCACCATGAAAAATCCCATTCAACCATATTAAACCACCATTTTTCATCCCATGGAAAATCACCATAGTAAAATCCAGAAGCGATTTTGATCATCCATCCACGAAGTCGGCCAAGGTGCTGCCCTGCCCCAGCCCCGTCATTTCGCTCAGTGTGAAGTCGCGCACCGCCATACGGCGCCCGGCCAACTTGGCCGTCCAGGACCTGGACGTTGGGAAGAAAAACCTTGGGACGTTGGGGATTTATTTTCAATGGGAAGATATGGTGATAATTGGTGATCTTTCATGGGATTTACTGAGATTTGAACGCGAAAATACGGGAACATCATCTATAAATGGAGCTTTTATTGAGACATATAGCGCAGCAACAACAACAACAACAGCAGCAGCAGCAACAACAACAACAACAACACCAGCAGCAGCAGCAACAACAACAACAACAACAAAAACATTAACATTAACAACAGCAACAACAACAACAACAACAACCATCCCCATCCCTTCCAGTCCCTTGCAGCCTGCATACTCGATGGATCGCCTTCCAATCCTCTCCGTGGCACGCGGCTGGAAATCACCAGTTTTTTGGCATCCCTAGAAATAGAATGAAATAGATAGTGGGAAAAAACTGTATAATTATGTATTATCATTTCATTGTTATATTGTTATCATTGCATATCCGGGATTCCTATTTTTCTCCTGCTCTCACCAAAGAATTGCCTCACTCTGTGATTTCATATCGCGCGGAGAATCACAAAGACTTAGCAACCCTCAAAAAGGTGATTTGTTTTCGCCCTTAATGCTTGGTGATTTACAAATCAGAAACTCACCAGTCAGTCAGTTCGATGATTTTCCCATGAAAAGCACAAGGCTGGTGGTGTTTTCACAGCCATGCTGTTTTTTGTCCGGGGAATTCTCCAAGAACTTGGAGTCAGGGTCCCCTTGATTCATATCCCATGATTCATATCCCCATGATACCACCATGGGAATGATGCTGAAATCCCCATGAAATCCTGTGAAATGCCCATGAAATCCCCATGTTTGATGCTCACCATACATCCCCCATCCGCCAAGCTTCCACCGGTCTCTTGGTCAGCTCAGGTGCCACTGCCAAGCGGCACAAGGAGCAATGGATGTAGCCGTGCGCCGAGCCACCGACCGTCTTTACCTGGAACTCACGAGCCCCTCGCTGCCGGGGAAAAAACGCGCGAAGGCAGCTGATTTATAAAAGGATCCAACTGGTGATGTACTTTTGGTATATGAAATGACCAATAATATCCAATAATATATATATGGTGTATGTATATATATATGGTATATATATATATATTGTATGTATGTATATATATATATATATGGTATATTGTATGTATGTATATATATATTGTTATATGATATCAATCTGTTTCTTCATTCACCTGAAGTAATGCCGCACCATGAGGGATAGTTACAGCCTTACATTCACCATCACTTCTCGTGACGTCGTGGCGGCTGGATCCTGCGATAGGGTTGAACATGTTCAACATCTGCTTAAAGCCAACATAGCTATTGAAAATGGTCATTTATAGTGGATTTTCCCATTAAAAATGGTGATTTTCCACAGTTATGTGGCTGTTTACCAGAGGGTAACGGCTGGTTGCTGGTTTTAAGCCATCTCAAAAAATACGGCTCTTTTTCAACCCAAATACGGCTCCTTTCGTATGGTTGAAAGAATCAATAGATGTTTGAAACCAGCAACTCGTGGTTTAGATATGTTTAACTTATAGTAATTTCCGGCAAAAAACTGGCCATCTTGGGAGAACCCCATGGAAGTCATCAAATGAGGGCCTGGGCCAGTTTTGAAAACACCGACCTGAGGGGAACCAAGGAAACCCATGGAAAACCGACCTAAGTTTTTGTGATGAACAAAAACACCACGTAGACAATAGATCAACAGTTTGTTTAATTAACATGTTGAATTGACTATTCAATCTGCTTTCATGATCACTTTAAAAGAATGGGAGCATCATTCCCATGGCTTTGCGGCGCCATGCTTCGTGTCAGCGGGGATAGGCCGGGAAAAAAACTCGTTACGACTCCGACTCGAGTGATAACTTGATAATAGATGGGTCGTGGGTACATGTGGGTGCTTGATACCATCTATCATCTTTTAGTTTTATGGGGGGGTGTTCTTAAAAAGGAGACTCCCCAAGTCCCTATGGGTTTCAATACTAAAATATACTAAAAGGATCCAATGATGTGGATGATTTGGGGGTTAGGAAACCTCCATATGACTAGTTCAAAGGGTAATTATCTAACTACAGTAGATTGGCAGGGTCATGCTTGGAAAATTTCATGGGTCACCAATTATTTTTGGAGGGCAAATATCCAAGTTACCATCCCTTCAATTTTTCAGTCAAGGGGCAATGGTTGCCTGCCTCAGCAAATGTGGATGCTCATGCACTTGAGCGAGATCCAGCTCATTCTGCCGTTGGATGTGCGACAGCTTCTTTTCCTGCGGAAGTGCTGGTATATATATATATGGGTAAATTATAATAATTCACTAACCTGAATTAAGGCCATTTGGGGATGATTTCCCTTACTAACTATGATTTCCAGTGAGGTCGCAGTGAGGTCGTTATAATTTGCCCAGATATATGTATATATTATAAATATATAACCATAATGTTATCATAGTATACACTATAGGTATAGGCGCTGCACGTCCCAATTTATCTAAATTTATGGGGGAATCCCACAGCATGCTCCTTTTGTTAAAAAAAACAAACATCTTTTGTTCACCCCAAGAAACGGCCGCGTTGGCGTTTCCTTGGGACTGTC
Organism: Cladocopium goreaui; assembly: GCA_947184155.2. Classification (NCBI taxonomy): domain Eukaryota; class Dinophyceae; order Suessiales; family Symbiodiniaceae; genus Cladocopium; species Cladocopium goreaui. Next base: position 80,026 of record CAMXCT020005702.1, on the reverse strand, counting down.
CCCAAGAAACCCCATCGTCCAAGCGTCCAAGAAAACGTACAGTACGTCCGATCTCAGAGAGGTCATTGGATCCAAAGTATCGCTGCCACGATCACTGAGGATGTCGTGCACCGGCACGACCTTTTCCGAGAATCCGATGGGTTTCCGAGGTCATCGGAGATCCACTGGTGTAATATATCTATAGCTCATGGGGAATATCATGGAACATAATGGAATATAATGGACTATTGAATATGTATATATATATATACATAGATAAATTTAACTAAATATATCATAGTATATCCTGTTGTGTTTGTTTTGGTGATTCATATATATATATATATATATCCTCTGGTAATTCACAGTGGAAAATGGATAAGCGTGGCCCATTTAGCGATGATTTACATAGTAAACTAGTGATATTGAATAGTTATGTAGTTTTGTTAATCTACCACCGATGGAACATGTTTGGTATCTCTAAGGATTACTTGCCCAACTTTTTGGAACTATACTGCTACTGGGACCTATATCATTTTGGAATCGATTGGCACACATTGTGAACCCACCGTCTTCTGCCACATAGCAGCTGTTAGCAAACCATACTATTATTGATATCGATTGTTTTTGAAACAGCCGCCAAACAATGCCAAACATATGTAGTGCATTGTTTTCGTGCCTGCAGGTGTGCACTCCTTCCAATCTGAACAGTCAACGGTTTTCGACAGTTCACACTTGCAAACAATCAATCAACATGCTTCGTCCCAAGAAAATAGTCACTGGTGTTAGGGTGTCACTACATTTATGCAAAAACTATGAGGTGAACAAACATAGATGTTTTCCATTACTAGGAGCTCCTTCTATCCAGGCACATTTTTTGGCAGAATCTCTATCCTTGGTGCCCATGGTGGGATGGTCGAAGTTCAGCATCAAACTCGCTGGGCACTTCGCCGCGATTTTTTTTGGAACGTGGCCGCTGGTGGATTTTGAAAAAAAACATGCTGGCCATGCTGTTGGGCGGTTACTGCCTTTTTTCACTGGTTGATGCCATTGGTTGAGTGGGGGATCAGAACCAATTGTTCATCCTCTGAGAATACCCTGGTTGGTGGTGCAATTTCACCATCTTGAAAAATGATGGAGTGAAAGTCAATGGGTTTCGGATGACATCCCTTTTTTTATGAAATGGAAAATATGTTTGAAACCACCAAGCAGTAGATGATTAAGGGAGGGTAGCAGAAGCATCCTAGCATTCCGAACCATAATGGGCACCTTGCCACCGAGAAAAGGAACCTAGCCTTGCCGGCCTAGCCTTGCCATCTGTCGCTCCCACAGCTCTGAAGAGTGCCAGGAGGGAACCATCTTTGGTGAGCACCAGTCGATCCACTTCCAACACAAAGGCCTGCAGTTTCGGAATGGCAAGAGGCCAAAATCTGGAAGTCAAGCTGTAACAAATTGGTTTGGATCTAAACAACATTTTTATTGGGATGTCATTTTATAGATCTAATCATCCAAAATGATGTTCCAAAAAAACGAAACTACGTCTGGACTTCTTGTGGCCATGTAAAAATTGATCATTTCCAATGCGGTTAAAAACAATCATAAACCACCCCCCGTTGGGGATGGTTTGTGGCATTGTTTTACCTACCAACAGGTAGGATATTTCTAGCATAAAACCATCCCACCCAGCGTGTAAGTCAGTCAAGGTATTGGACCTTTGCACAGGCCACGGGGAAGATCAAGAACAGTGGATGGAAGAAGAAATCCTGCACCAGTTTGTAGCTATAGGATCCCATAGGCTATAGGTAACTATATGAAAGCCCATAAATCATCTACCAACTGGTTTTTAGGATTTCTCAACCATCCACAGCTTCCACCTTTCATGGCAGCCTCATGGTCCGCAGCGATGGTATGTAGGGCTTTCGCCACTTCGCGATTGTAGGCATCGTGCGCAGGACCCACGTTGGGTTCCCGCCAAAGGCTGGGAATGCACACGGTGACGTGCAGGTCTTCGTCTTGGATGTGGGCCTTAGGGAAACCCTGACCGTCCCGACGGTGTTTCAATCGGGTGGTATAAAAACCGACCATGGGAACAGAATTGGTGATGTATAGCGCCATATAGCGCCATGAATTAACCCATTAACCGACCAAGAATATGATATTTGAGTTTGCCCAAAACCCAGTTTGTTTGTTGGGACAGTTTACTTCGTTCAGACAAGTGTTGCCATTTTCCTCCCACGCATCACGTTCATCCCAGCATTGGTTTCTAACTGGTGACATCCCAGACATATTAGAGCCCCCCAAGACCTATATGCGAACACCATTTGGTAACCGTACAACTTCAGGTACTTGGCGTATCGGGAAGTTTCGAACTTCTCTCACTACTTAACTACAAGCCACTTATGAATCAGTAACAAAAACAAAAGACATATACTTGGAACACTCTTGGAACCCCCAAAAATCCCAGGCATCAAGCCAGTTCACCCCACATTCAACAGATCCAAGGCTCGAAGTCCGGCACCCAAACTGGGCTCCTCTCCACATCCGCTGCTGGCTCCTCCGTGAGGCTCCGGAGGACCTCCTCCCGCGCCTCTGCGAAGAGGCGCCGCAGGGGCTCACAGATGCGGATTGACACGGCCAACCTCGGGGCGGAGGGTTGGAAGTTGACGGATGTTGTGAGTGATCCCATGTGATTTAAGCAGTTGAACTATAACATGTTATAACATCTATTAAAATCATTGGACATCTAAAATATGATAAAAAACCAAGCAAATGAATTGCTGCTGATTCTGCAGTAAACATGCAATAAACCAGGCAACTGCGTCTTGCCGTCCTCCGTCACAAAACCCTTCTCGTATAACCTTCGCTTCTCAAGCATCGCCTTGCAGGTGGAAACGATGGTACCGCTATGGCAGCCATGGCACGTAAAACCATCCGTTTTTCGGGGATGCATTTCATTGGTATTTTGGGCATTTCAGGAGCCATGAGAGTACCAATCCTTCCTGGAAATTGACTATATCTAACTACACGTGATATATATATATATACGTATATATATATATATATAATGGTAAACCCAATGTCATTAATCATCCTCAAAATCATCACTTATATAGTTAGTTTTATGGCATTGGGTTTACCAGATTAGTAAAATCCACATCCGAAATTTATGGATGCTTTTCCCATTAAAACAACATTTGTTGGAGAGGAGTTTCCAGTTAAACCCTTGATTTATAGATATGTTTCCCGATCTTTTCCTATGGGGAACAAACATATTGAGCATCATTGATGAGCTGTTGCTTAAACAAATACACTTCACATGAACTACTTAAAAGACAAATAATAAACATGTAATATATGAATATATGCGAAATGCACTGGTAACGCACTGAGCTCTTTTCACCGCAGGGGCGAAAGTAAAATGAAACAAATGAATTCAGCTGTCTTACTGTTATGTGTACACTTCTCTGATTTGTGCTTGTCACTCTTGCCAACTGGTGCACTTCTCTATTTGTGGCGTGTCATCCAACCTCTGCTGGACTTCTATGATTTGTGCGTGTCATCTGCCGCAGCAGACCTGAAAACACCTGGGCCACTAAGGCCATCTGAGTTCGGGCCAGCTGAAGAAACAAATGGCGTCAAAGTCAAAGATAAAGACAAAGTCAAGCTACCTGATGCAGCGGCCGTTGGACGAAGGAAAATCTCACACTCCTTGTTTTTATTTTGTTGACTTTGAATCGGATTCTGAACTGTGCTTCATGTCTTGTACCTCTCTCGCCAGTCTTTTGATTCGATCATCCTTGATCTTCTGCTTCATCGGATCTTCCTTCAAAATCTTTCGACGGTTCTGCCGCTGTGCCCTCTTCTTTTCCTTGATCTGCTTGTTTGCCTCTGTCTGGACGAGACAAATCTTCCCATCTCGCAAGAATTCAAAAAGGACATTCATGTCAGCTTTTGCCTTAGTCAAAATGTTTGCCATGTTCTGTTCTCCATCTATCCATCTAACTGCAGCATTTCTGCGGCGCACTGTCTCTCTCAGCAAAGCGCCTTCCAGAGCCATGCGACGATCACTGCTTGTGCTAGTGGAGTCTTTGCCCAAGTAATCAAACACGCTTCTGGCATCTGTTACGTAGATGCGCGGTCTTTCTTCCACAATTTTGTCCCAGTCCTTGAGGTTGATCTTGCCGTAAAGCGCTTCTGCTAAAACAACAATGAGCCAGTCACCTGCTTCGACTGCCTCTGCCAGATGTGCTGCTTCAGCAGCTAAAGTACTTCTGCAAACACGTTTCGTCTGAGATGATTGGTAAGCCAGAACGTTGGCCCGGACTTCCTGTCCTTCTGAAACACCGGGGTTTGCCAGCAAAAGGAAATATCCTCCAACTGATCTGTACTTCATGATGTCGTCATTCTCAGGGGTTCCATTGGCATGTCCACTATCTGCTAAATGAACTACCACCGCCTTGTATGGATCAACATCTGACCAGAAACGCTGTCGAAAATCGGCTGCTCGCCGTGCACTGCTGACTGCCATTCTCAACCTCACCAAATCTGCAACACATGGGTCAGACTTGCTTCTCTGAAGACATCCGTTCTCGAAGGCCAAATCACTTCTGAGCTGTCTTGCAACCCATCCCAGTTCGCCACAAGAAGACTGCATCGTCTCTTTCTCCTCAGCGGTCAGCCTGGCTTCCAAATGCTTTCTTCTTTCTCTGTCGATCTTCACAGGCCGCATGCTTCTGACATAGTTGCTCATGGTGACGTCTATGTGACCTCCTGCAACTTGTTTGATCTCACGGCCACGAAAAGTATAGCTGTCGAAATGATTGGTTGCAAACTCCAAAGCCAGAGAACTCTTCTGAAAGGCAGACTCCAGGTAGGCGGCGTCAACCCCAGCCTGGATATCATCCACGTGTGTCACAAGGATGCCGCGCAACTTCAATGAAGAATCTCGCAGGTAAAACAAAGCTGGCTCCAGTCTGGATTCGCACCAGCCATCACTCTGCAAGTGTTCACGAAGCGCCAGCCAGAAAAGCCTGGCTGCTTCGGCAAACCCGTAGATTGCCTTCCTGGCTCTCATGACCTGTCCTGGCAAAACTCCTGGTAAACCACCTTTAGGAGGAAGTAGATATAGTTCTCTGCCTATCTCTTTGCCAGAAAAGTATGCATTCTTGATGTCTTTGCAAACCATTTTGAAACCAAAAGCTGCTGAGAGAGACAAAACGATAGCTTCTGCTAGAGCTGAACCTGTGGGTGCATCACGCCGAAATTGACCAAGTGAACGGTCTTTGAAACCTTGCACAACTAAACGGGACTTCGGGAAGAAAGGTTCATCTGGCTTCCCATCTGACTTGTTGGTTCTCACCCACCTTGTTGGTATGAGACAATGCTGCTTGTCTCGGAGCACTTTTCTGCTTTCTTCAAGAGGAAGAACTTCTACTGCACCTTTCTCAAGCCATGCTCGCCATTCTTTGGCATCTGATCCTTCCGGACCGTCGAACAAAACACGTGTTTCTCGGTCCAAATCTTTGAGATATAGCTCCTTGCGTGCCTTCTTCTTCACAAGTGGAGGAGCATCGTCTTGGCTTTGAGACGAAAGTGAACTTTCCAACAACTGCATGTATTGGTCGTAGAAGTCATTACGTTGTGCTCCAAAAAGGAAGGTCTCTTCATCAACACCAAGCGCCTCAAAAGTGTTAGCCCTTGCCTGATAACAAGCCTTTGACTGTTCCTCTAAGAAATCATCCTCCACCAAAGCCAGAAAACAAAAGGAACTGTTTGCGTCAGACGGCGTCGAGGCTTCTCCAAGTCGCAGTCGTTTCGCTGCTCTTTCCTGTGCTTCATCCACATCATCTGCTTCCATGATTGGAGGTGGAGTTTCTGCGGGAACTGCTTGGTGAAAATCATCCAACTCTGGGTCAAAGTCAGGGCCAACCGGAACTTCAAAGGCCTCACGCAAGGTCACATCCGGGATGGTCTCTAACCTTGCTTTCTTGCTTTCTCTGTCTTGTTGCCTCCTCCGCTGCTGCTGCTCAAAGAAATCAAACTTCCTTCTCTCTTTTCGCTGCTCTCTTTCAGACTCAAGCTGCCACCGTGCTGCTGAAGTTGAGCTTGCTGAAAGATCATCTTCTGATGCTGGCGGCTGCTGGACATCACCTAGCGGTGGGTTGCCATCTTGCTCCTGCTGTTGTTCTTCATCCCTCGGAACTTCTGGCAAATCCGCTTGCTCTGCATCTTCGATGGCTTCTGGAAAACCTTCAAGAGGAGGAGTTGGTCTGGATCTCAAATCAAGAAAGCCAGTACCCCCTGCTGCAGGCATTGCGTCAAGAAGTGACGTCTCATTTGCAGTGACCATCCAGCCTCTAATTTCATCTTCGTTGGCATGTGCCAAATGCTCAGGTGACGCTGCAACTAAAATTCCCCTGTGAGATATCCAAACTGTCCGACTTCCTTCATGGCCAATGACCCTGGCGACACCACGCCAGTGATTGGGACCTGGAGTGTTGTCGGCTTCATCATAGTAGAAAACATAGTCGCCAACTCTGAAAGGCCCTCTGGTGGGCCGCACACGTCGCAATTCTGCACGTCGAAGAGCTGCATCATTGGCTGTGCGGACAAAAGCTTCCCTGGCGCTCATTCTGAGCTGTGTCTTGCGGAAAAACTTCGTGGTTGGAGTTGCAGCCATACTTTGAGCACCAATGCGTGAAATTTCTGCCTCATCTGTGAGATCTGCTGGGAGCCTCACACTCCTTCCCAGCACCCATTGTGCCGGTGAGAAACCACTTCTACGTGCTAGATTGTTTCTAGCTGCATTGATGGCACCTGTCGCCACCAAAACATCTTCTCTTCCGGAAACTTGTTCTGCCCAGACTAAACGTCTGAAAGTGGTCTTCCAAGTGCCTCCTGCTCTTTCCGCATAAGCTATCTGCCACGGGGATGCCTTGCTTGCAAAATCCACCACGCAACCTTCTTCGGACATTCGCGCTGCCAACGTGCCTAAAAAGTACTTTGCCCTATCAAGCACTAGACCTCTCTCAGGCATTCCTGCCCAATTGCACCAACCGACTTCAAAAGCTTGCAAAACTTCTTGGCTCGTCGGGTTTCTGAAAGTTTCACCCAGCAAAGTGCAAACCTGAAAACCAGTGCCCTCGTCAACGACATTGAGCCATGTCCATTCGCCACCGCTGGCGTCTTTTTCACTGAAAACATCTAAGCCAACTACCACGTTGAACTCATCAACCTGAGGTAGCCTCGAAGGCCGTGGTATTTTTGGCTCCAAAAGTCGTGGACATGAAGAGCATCGGAAAAGTCGGCATGCCTTTAGCGCCACTTCTGAAGCTTTGGAAATCCTAAGTGCTCTGAGCATGTCGGGCAAACGGGCATGTCCAAGGTTGGTGTGAATGCGCTGTATGGCCAACTTGAGCTCTCTAGGAAGAGCATTCCATTTCCTGAGCCTTTCTTCTTCACGATGTCTCAAAGGATCTGTAGGCTCACCATCACCATCTTCTACCTCATCGGCTCCTATTTGGGCACCGAAGAGGGTGATACACAGCCTCCGCGGTTGTCTTGGTAAAGGTCTCATTTGCGACCCTGGTGCTATTTGTTGCCAATCTTCCCAGCCAGTCGACAAAATGTCGCCGCTGGACATGAGGAGCAGAGTCTTTCGCAAGGGAACTTCAGCTGCCTGAGCATGAGGTTGTGGCTTTCGAAGTCGTCTGGCGTCAACTGAGGAAAGTATCAAACGAAGATCAACTTGTGCAGACTCCAACGCCTTCCACTCTTTTCCAACCTCTGTGGTCAGGTCTAAAATGATCCAATTCCCACTGGCCCCACTTTCTTGATACATCTCATGAGCCAGTTCCATCAAGGTCTTGACCATCTGGTTTTGATCTATGGACCAAAGACCCCGCTGAAGTTGCCGAGTTCTGACTCGTCTTCTTCTCAAAGCTCCTTTCTTCTCTACTTCCTGAGGTGCACTTTCTTCTGGTAGAGCTAGTTCAAGTGGATGCAAAGCAAAAACCGTGCGACCAACCCAAAATCTATCCAACTCTCGGCCACCATCAACTCGATCTGTCCAGTTGTCAGTGAATGTCCAAGTTCTGTCTTCATTGACAGTTTTGCAGTGAACTGTCCTCTGGCCTGTCAACCTGTCCAATGGGACCGGTGTCTCAGATCCAAGCAATGGAACAAAAAGATGCCTTCTAGGGACTCGGTGATGACGGGTAAGTTCTAGATTGACTTCATCCAGTTCCCAAGAGTCCTCATCTACTCCTGGGTTAGGCCCCTCATCTGGCCTAGACACTTCTTCCATCTCGGCATCTTCCTCATCCTCCACCGGCATGGCATGCTCGCCACGCAACTCGTTGATCACATAGATCAATTGCATCTCCTTGAGAACACCTCGGCAAATCGCCCGGCACAAAGCGGTGGGGTATGAAGCCGCTTGCTTGGATCGCTGGCCAAACTGGTTATTGCCAACGATGTGTTGATGTGAGCCATGTGGACAACTACACCTACGGCCGACTTCATTGAGAATCACTTCAGAATTGCCCAACCAACCAGTGCGCTTTTGCTCAGGCAGCCCACTGACTGGATCACGTTGACCGTATGGACACTGATCGCCAATGACAAATTTGCCACCACAGTCTGTCAACAAACTCTTCAAAATGTCATGGTAAGTCCAAGCTGCAGAAGGCAACGGATTTTCCAGCAGAAAGTACCTGTTGTGGTCATGTTGATACTTACAAATGTCCTTGACTAGCTTCAAGGTTTTCTTGCCGATTGTCTTTCTCAGCAGCTCCCAATTGACACTCGGGCTCATGTTGGTGAGCAAACTCCAGATTCGGCAATCAAAGGCTATCAGGACAAGAAAAGGCTGGTGAATTGCTAAAGTCTTCCAAAGTAGTGCTTGGCCTTCTTGAGCTAAAAGATCATGTCCATCTAATCGGTCAAGTGGCTGGCTATTGGTCCAGCCCCACTCGCTACTGGCAACACGTGTGACTCCAAATTTGCCTCCAAACGGTTCAAAAATCACGGTATTCTGAAAACCCCTAGTTGCGGCTTGTTCTGCCAAAGAGTATTGACAGCGAAGGGCTGCCCAAGAACGCTGGTCTTCTAACCTCAAACGCCTTGTGACCTTGGCTAGCTCCTTGGCACGTCTGACCTGCAAATCACAGCGCTTGTCACTCAACTGAATGCCCCGAGGCCCAAATTGTGCCTTGCAGCTAAAATCTTGGTCTGGAACTTGCACTGTGGAATCGCCAGACAAAACACACAACTTAGCTTCGTTGTTGTAATAAACAAAAAGATCATCGTTGATGGAGTGACAAACCGGCGCTCCATGTCCTGCTGGTTTGAACTCTGGACAATCCTCATCAAACGAAACCTTCACTGCTAAGTGCTTGGTGCATGTTTCAACCATGGGGATATCAAGCTGCAATTCCTCTACCCGCATGATTTTCTTCCTCACAAACAAAATGGCATCAAGAGCTGCAAGGGCTGAAATGCTGAGCAGGAGCGGGGTCGTGCCTGTGCCAATCTCAGCTGACTGCACCATCCCTGGACGGTTGCCCAGAAAAATTGGTATCTTCCACACTGGAACCTTGGTAGAAGTTGAACTTCCGTCAGCAAAATGGAAAATCTTGGTGCGGCCAGTCTTTTGGCAAACAAATCCAGAAGGCAATGTCTTTTCATAGGCTTCCCTCCACTTACGGGAATGCATGCAACTCGTGCAGGCTGTGTCCACGAGGCCCAACTTGGATTCATCAGCATTGGAGCCATTACCCAGCTGATGGTGTGACCTTAAAGCTTCTTGCACCTCTCCTGTGACATCTACCCTATCACCATCCTCATTGGCAACAAAAGCAAAGGTAAAATCAGCATTGTACAAATTCTCATGCAACATCCCCCGCTGTTCCAGGGGTGCTTCCCTTGCGTGGAGCCACAGGCTCCTTGAGCATTGATGGTCTGCAGACCTTGCTCTGCGGTCTTTGTGAATCTGCATCCAGTCTTTGGGAAATTGCTGCAGCCAAAGAACGGACTGCCTGTGAGGCGATTGCGGCGTGGAACCATCGGGACATTGCAAGCATCACATCGCAAAGAATCCACAGGCTTGCCCTCTTCCAAGTCAGAGAGATGAATCTGCTTGTCAGGCTTCTTCTCCGATTTTGGCGCTTCATGCAACATGTATGCCGATTCATCTGAGGAAGGCTTGCACTTGGCTTTGGGCTTTGGAGCGGCAAAAGACTTGGGCTCCAAAATTGGGGCACGAAAAGTACCGGCAACCTTCTCAACCTCACTGCCACTGCTATGGCCCTCATCGATCAAACGCAAGAACTTCATAGTGCAATTCTTCTTTGGCACTGGTGCTCCTGAAAACAAAAGGTTGAGACGATCGATCAAAACCTTCTTGTTGCCTGACGTCTGAATGCCCCAACGGTTGCAAATCTCTTGCAACTCATATGCCTTCTTGTCATTCAAATCCGAAGGTTTCACTGCCGTCAAGCTCTCAACCTCCTTGGTCTCGATGTGGGCATGCACAACTGGACGAATGACTTCCTGGGTCTCTGAGACGGATCTCGCTGGGACTTCGGGCTGAACTTCCCAGGAATGGCTTGCTCCGGGCATCGGGCTCGAACTGATGCGCTCCCAGTCTGAGGATGCATAGGATGCCGGAGGCTTGCGACGATCATCTGTCTCAGTGTATCCAGAGTCTTGCAGCATGTCATGTTCATCATCACCATCTTCACCGCGAACCATCAGGCAATGTTCGGGAGAAAGGATCAAATCTGCTCCCTCGTCATCCAAATCTGTCAAGTTGAAAAACGAAGGATCATCCGAAACCATGTAGGCGGACTTGCCCTTCTTCTGGAAACGTCCTTTGTTCTTGCCTTTTCCGCCACCACGATTGGGCCCTGAATTGCCGGCTTTGGGACAGCTAGGATCACCTGCCCAATGGCCAACTCTGTGACAGGCCGGACAGCGGCTCTTGGATTTCTCGCGGTTGATGAGATGCTGACGGTCCTCATTGAAGGAGTTCTTGTAAAAGCCCCTTGACTTCTGAACTTCGCGCAGCTTCTTCCGGGCTTCCTGATAACCTGAGCGAGACTTGTTCATAGCCATGTAGGCCTCATACACCTGGTCATCATTGGACGCTCCCTCATCGGAGCCAGCTTGATCTTCATCACCAGCAGCATGCATGGCATCTTCAGCTTGCTCATCCCATGACTCTTCATATCCATCCTCGGCTTCATCGTAGTAGGCCTCATTGGCTGTGGCATCTTCATCCCAGGCTTCATCTTCTTCATGCACTGCATAGCCCTTTCTGCCACCTTTGCCCATGGGACGTCGTAGATCTCGGCCAGGATGAGTCTTCTCTCTCTCATGCAAGTCATGGAAGGACACACGCAATGATTGCATGATCCCTTGACGGGCATAAGCACTCTGATTTGCCAGTAGAATGGAGCGGCGATCTTCGCGAGACAAATTGCAACCTTTCAAAACAAAATAGCTCAAAAGGTCTTCGCTCATAGCCGATGTCTCGTCCAGGTCTTTCAAATCCTCCCATGCCTGAATCTTCTTTCGCAAGTATTGGTCCACTGGATCTCCCCTGCGTCTGGTCGTCTGCTCAAAAAACCTGTCAAAGGCTTCAGTCTTCTTGATGATGCCCTCTTTCTCAATTGACTGAAGTGCTGCAAAGATTTCTTTGTAGCCATCCTTCTTCTTCAGCTTCGCAGGGTCCACGGTCAAATGCTCCACGGCTCTCCAGGCCTCTCCGTGCAAACCATTGATCAACTTGGTCGCAAACCTTTTCTGCTTCCGCTCTAAATCCGCCGCCTCCTTCTCCGGTGTGTCACCGTCGCCCTCTAAAGAACCATAGGCAAACAGAACTCTTCGCCGGTATTCTTTCATCAAATGGGAGTGCACACCTGTGTAGTGCGGCAGACCGTCGCGGTCCATACAGATCTCATGATCGGACCAGTACGGCTTAGCAGCCGATGAAGCATCCGCCATGGCACCAGGTAGCTCCGCTACCAGTGCGAAATGCACTGGTAACGCACTGAGCTCTTTTCACCGCAGGGACGAAAGTAAAATGAAACAAATGAATTCAGCTGTCTTACTGTTATGTGTACACTTCTCTGATTTGTGCTTGTCACTCTTGCCAACTGGTGCACTTCTCTATTTGTGGCGTGTCATCCAACCTCTGCTGGACTTCTATGATTTGTGCGTGTCATCTGCCGCAGCAGACCTGAAAACACCTGGGCCACTAAGGCCATCTGAGTTCGGGCCAGCTGAAGAAACAAATGGCGTCAAAGTCAAAGATAAAGACAAAGTCAAGCTACCTGATGCAGCGGCCGTTGGACGAAGGAAAATCTCACAATATAAGTATTAAGTATTTTGGACAAAACTACGCCACAATGGCGTTCAAATCTTTTCATGCCAGATCCGTGCAGTCTGTCCTGAAGGTCAAGTTCCCTGGCAGTCTCCCAGTACTTGTTGTATTCCTGGAGGGCTAGAAAATTGCTTCATGAACATAGAACAGATGGAGGTTTCCAGGAAAGGTACCCCTAAATCGTCCTGTTTTAGATTGGGATTTTCCAGTATAAACAATGCAGCTATTGGGGTACCAACATTTGTGGAAACCTCCATAGTCATGGGGGTAGCCCCATAGCTGGATGGTTTATCAATGGAAAATCCCAATCTAAAATGGATGATTTGGGGGTACCCCTATTTCAGGAAACCTCCATATATGATCATATATGAAGATATCCATATTATTGTGGGGTCAGGTATGTGGTTTTTGGGCAAGTAGACTGATTCAACTGTCCGAAGGCACATTTTGAATTGCTTGCCTTCACTTTTTGTACACCTCATTTTGGAACAGTTGTCATATCCAACACCATTGATGTGGACTTTCCTAGACCCAATGACAGTGCAGTTGCAGTGATTGCCTGAACATATGGACATCTTGTGGTATTACCATACTGTAGCTTACTCTCCAATAAATTCATGTAGATTTGTTCTGGATAAATAACATTAATTCACAAGCCTAAATTCGGCCATTTGACGTTGCGACGTATAGATCAACATGGATCCCATCACTTCATTTTTGTTGTTAGCTGGTCACCCTATGGTAATTTGACATATATATATATATACATATGAGCAGATGAAAAGTCAGCATTTTTTAGTATGTAAAACATGGTAAACCCATCTATCATGGGCCACTTTCCATACCTATGTAAAGTTGCGGCCAAACACCTCCTGCCCGAGGCACTCTCAAAACACTGTAAACAGTCAGTCATTCTGGCATTCCTGAAAAGCTCAGGTAGGGGACCTCTGCGTCGTTGCATAAGTCATACTGAACCCTAACACCATAATTTTTTGAAGCCTTAAACCCCAAACAATAAGCCCTAAACGTCGAAAAACAATTGAACATCAAGAGAAAACCTCAAAACCCGAAACACATAAACTCTAAAATCCTAATTCTAAACTTCTATGTAAACCCTAAAACCTTGGAAACCGGAAAAAAGTGATGTTGAGCGACACGGGATGTCTGCGTGTATACGTACCGAGTCGGCTTCCTCAAATATTTACCCAGTGTCGCTGGTTTGAATCAGATTGGGCCCGCATTACATCCCCATTGTCCATGTATTATATTATATATTATATATATAATATGTCTAATATGCTTTATTTTTTCTGCACATTGATACGAACAAAAACAAAAAAACTTTGCTGGTGAACGTAGATATTCCAGCAAAACACTCAAGGATCAGCAACTAGCCTCTGGTTATGTCAAACATAGCTATTGAACATAGCCCATAGTTTTATAGTTGATTTACCTATCAAACATGGGGATGTTCCATAGTTATGTCAGTTTACCAGAGGCTATAATCCTCTAACATCCCTGTTTTTTGGTTGATTGAACCCCCAACTAATCACCATTAAATCCCATTAAACCACCGTTAATGGCTACAATGTGGGGCCCCCTAGTTATAAGTTGGTTTATAATCCCATCTAACTATGGTTATAACTACCATAAACCCTAGTTATTGTAGTTATAAACCAACTTAGCTATCTTGGGGGCCCCACATTGTACCCATCCAGTCGACTCCTAACTGTCCTCCACGTAGTCCAAGGCCTCTTCTAACTGACGGTCATACTCCTTCCCGAGGCGACCGCTGGAAGGGGTGCGACCCGGCGGCCGGGGGTGGTACCCGAAATGGGGTTCGCATCATCCAAAACTGTGGTGGTCAATCTCACCGTTTCTTTTTTTTGGTTATTTACTAATTAAAGGAAAAACCACATGTGGGTGCGACCTCAAAATGGCAAATTGAACATGTACAGGAAAACTATGATAAAACGTCAAATTTGGGATTACCATGGATTACCCGGTTAATTACCATTTGTTCCAGGCAAACCCATATTTGATTATATATTTGATTGTCAAGAAACTAGGTTTCTTGTATAGTTCTAAGCTTATCAAACAAAATAGTGATGCAAAAAGCAACGGTGGCATGGTGAATGTGAAAGGCATCAGGTTCCAATGTGACAATATCTGGAGTGGATCTGCTCTTCACATGTCCCAAGGAGGGGATCATTCCAAATTCGGACTTGCAACGAAGCTCTGTTCACCACAAACTGAAGCTGCAAATGGAACCCGCATGATGAGGGTTGAAGGTCTGGATTTAGTCAATCATATAATCATATATATATATGGTCACCCCCCCATGATCTACCCAGACGCATTATATATATTTTTTATATGGGAATTACCATGCATATATATCATTATATATATAATGTACTCACATAGTATCATCGGCCTTACAAGGAAACAAGATGGCCGGCATGTGTGAACATTGAAGGGTTTGCTCACCCCAGAAATGTTGGGCATTCGCAACATACGCAACTTCCACAAGATAAAAACCAGTCGGACACCTGGAACATATAGCTAGTTCACATTCACATCATCTAGCTGTAGTTCACATCCTGGTTGACCACACTTTTCGGCATTTTCTTGGCATTTTCTTGGGGGGATTTTTACTACATAGGAACTTCTGCGATCGTCTTCTGCGTCCTTCATCCTCTTCTCATTGGCCTCCGAGACGCTGTCCTTCCAACCGATGCCCAAACGCTCCAAGAGGATACGATCCATCGCGCCAGATGCGGCCGCCGATGACCGGCAGATGTGACGGACGTTCGACTGGTGTGGGAAAGGTGATTTTTTGGGCTTGATGGGGTACCCAAAATTCCATCATTTGTAATTCATCTGTTATATGTTATGATTAAATTAATGATGAAATTATGATGAAATTAATGATTAAATGATACAGCCATGTCTGGAGAACCTTACCAAAAAGGACAGAACCAAATTGTTCCAATGTCTATCAAAAGGACATGAAACGAAGGACCTTTGGCCCCTTGAAAAGTCCAATGGATTTTGAGCGTTAATCCAAATCTAGGGCTCAACTTGGAAATCACCTGCCCAATCAGTCATCAAGTAACTTCAGAGAATGTTTTTATTCAGTTTCAACAAGGACTTTCCAGTTGAGAGGTACTTTACATGGTACAACCCCAAGCATAATCCTCTTGATGTGTCGCGTTGGCTGCCTTTTTCGGTCAGCTTTGGGCTGAGATTTGGGGCAATTATTTTCTAGTGGCAGGGAAGCCACAAAAGGGGAAGCCATGAATACCCGGCCTGGTAAACAGCCACATAACGAACTGGAAAGATCCACCATCTTTAAGTTCGGTAAATCAACTATAAAACTATGGGCAATTTTCTATAGCTATGTTTGATTTTCCATGAAATAAACCATCATAAACCATCCATTTTGGGGTACCCAGTACCCCCATTTTAGGAAACCTGCATATTTAAAAAAATACCCGAGGGTATTCATGGCCATGTCATCTGCATCTTGGACAATTCGCTGAGATGCAGGGGCTTTTTCTGGGCACGGGGGGGCCCGAGAAACTCATCGACCAAGCTGTAGGAATCCTGATATTTCCCAGCATCCCTTAACTTGCTGAGGCAGGACCTTCGGGATTTATTCATTTGGTGAAGGCCAACTGAAGCAGCTTTGCTAGTTGGATGTGTTTTCAAAGAACATCTCCAAAAAATACACAGCTTGTGACCCTGTTCCAGTCTCACCCTAGGAGTCTACTATCATAAAATCTACAATTAAAATGTATAAGTTATGCATGACTTGTCCCTCGCCAAGAAGTCCTCTTGGATAGCTCACTTTCACGTGGGTTGACCACAGGATATGGGGCCGGGGTCCAAACCCAATTAATTTCTCTGAAACTGGAGTACTCCCAATTCCAATGATTCCTCGTCTTGTTTCCATTAAAACAAGTTGAAGATACTTAAAACATGTAATTTTGTAGTACCCTCTTGTAATTTGATGTAGCTATGGAAAATCACCATTTTTGATGGGAAAACTCACTATAAATGGCCATTTTCAATAGCTATGTTAGTTTACCAGAGGGTATATCCAGCCCATCTCTTGTGTACATCCGTCTGAGGGAGCAGCAGCCACTCGGGGTCATCAAACTTGGGGTCGTAGACGGGATAGCCCCACTCCTGCACCCACGATAGATAAAGGGCCGAAGAACAACTGGCCCAAACATGGGACATGAGTTTGTGATCATATTACAGATGGATACATGTGGAGGTTTCGTAAAGTGGAAGTACCCCAATTCATCCAAGTCATTAAACCATTATTATAGTATCAAAATCCATGGTTTTGGGGATCCCCAAAACCATAAGAAACCTCCAAATACCTGGTGAGCCCCAAGTAAAGTGTTGGTCATTTTAGTCATCTCACCGAAAAAAAAAAACAAGAATACGCTGGAGCACTCGCAAACTCCATGACATATTACATTGGGTTTTCTAGGCAAGCTTTCCTGTTATAGTTACATTCATTGGCCAATGGAAAGGCCCCTTTGATTGGAATGGACCCAACTTATCCCTATGGGATCCGCTCAAACCTATAGCGTCCAAATAAATTTCTTCATAAATAGAATCTCCCCCTCATCGGTGTAGCCACTTGTATATATATCCATTGGTATCAGTATCCCCACAAATAGCAAACAAAGAACGTATATATATATAATTACGGATCAGAGATTGACCAGTAAATACACACTCCTAATCCCCTTCCCAGTTAGTTATAATCAATCTTACCTAGTGGTTTTCTGGATCTTCCCCACAGCCACTGGGCTCTCCTTCAGCTGTTCCTTGCTGTAGACTGGACCACTGGAAGCAGGCCTTAGTTCGAAAGATTTGGCTATTGCCTCCTATTGGATGATTTTGAAAAGGGGTTGTGCTACTGGGGACTCCCCAACTAACCAGTTGATCTGTGGGTCCAAGGTCTGAAATTTTGAAACATACATATATACATATATATATAGTATATGTCAAAGATATGTAGACTACTCTCAAAATTCCTCATCACCACATCACCGCATGTGAGCCGGGCTCATAATTACAAAAAGATTGTGTGGGTCTGGTTCCCACATGGTCCCACTAAAATTTTATGATTTGCAATGTGGACTTGACCAACAAGATGTCTTTTAACCATTTTTAACCCCCAAAAAACGACAGGATGCTTCACTAAATGGACTCATCCGGAAATTTGGTTGGGCAATGTGAAATTCTCATGTTCTATCCTTTCTCTGCGGTGAAACCCCGGTGAACGTCACAAAGAAGGGTGAGACTGGAATGGTTTGGACCCACCCTGGCCACCACAAGGTTGCTAACATGTTGCTATAATCCCTATTTTTGCTATTTCAACCGTCCATTTGGCTGCTTGAATCCAATTTCTGTTGCTAAAATATGCTACGATCATAAATCATCATAAATCCTTCATTATGTCAATGTTGCTACCCTCTGGTAAACTAACATGGCTATGGAAAATCACCATTTTTATTGGGAAAACTCACTATAAATGGCCATTTTCAATAGCTATGCAACAAATTTCCAGATGGTAATTGCTATAATCAGAATCTCCATCAATCCTGTTGCTGAAAATCCCAATTTGGTCGTTATCTCCTCTGGATTCCTCTGGGCGCTCCGGACGCAACGAAGGCGGGCGGTTTCTGCTTGGCGACCGTTAAACCTGAGGCCTCTGCTAAAGAGAAGTCCTGCCAAGCAAAGGACGGCTTTTGCTACCTAGAATTTGTTATTAGTTATTAGATGTTATTATACAGTGTACTATATAGTATATATATTTTTTTTAAAAAAAACATATATAGTATAGAAAACTATATAGATATATAATGATATATAGTGTAGAAATATAGTATAGACATATCCGAGAAGTATACGTGAGTTACTGTATTAGCTATCACTGATTTGTTCTTAGTTATTAGTGTAGTATACAGTAGGAATCAGGGGCCCTACTTTTGCATTGCCAATCTTGGACACCCTGAACAAAAAACACATGCTGGTTAGTATATACCATTGATATACCATATGGTAATGAAACATGGCTAGCTGGGAACTCCCCCATAAATGGAGATTGCTGGGAAATTCATCGAACTGAATGGGTGAATTTCCATTGCCAGCTTTGATTTCTGCAGGGTAGGACTAATGGGAATAGGATGCAACATTGAATCATATGATGCTTGAACTGCCTTGAATATATTTGAATACAATTGGATATATGACTGATAGTACTGTAATTCGCACTAAACTTCATAGGTTTTGCCATCATCATATTAGTGAATACGAAAGTATGTCGTAGTTCTATGTAGTTCTACTATTATGTCATATCGCTGTAAATGATCATAAGTCAGCTCCAAGAATGTATGGAGTTGACTTACTTAGGTATTTAATCTGCCAAGTTTGGGCAATAATTCAACCATGGCAACAGCTAGGCAAGGATCTAATCTACACAAATTGTGAATTTGACATGATTTGATGAACTAAAATCGCAACCTCATGGAAAATAAGATGTTCAACTCTTGAAAAGAAGAGAAATAGGGAGATTCACCAACCCTCTGGCAGTTCCTCCAGTTTGACGTTTGAATTGGCCCTACTTTTACATTGCCAATCTTGGACATTCGGAACAAAAAAACATGTTGGTTTGTGGATACCATTGATATACATTGATATACCATATAGTAATGAAACATGGCTAGCTGGGAATTCCTTCATTTTTTTTCGGGACTTTTCCCGTTCAAACCTCCAAATGTTCGGGGGATTTCCCAGCGAGCCATGCTTGATTTCACACCGGAGGATACCCGCGAACCCAGCTTCGAAGCCAGCTCCTTGCCCACAGATTGTTCCGGAAAGGACAGTTCACACTGATGTTGGATCTCGCCATCCTCCGTGGGAAGAGCCATCCAACTTAGGAAGATTGTTATAACTTAGTTATAACCCACTTGTCCATGGGATAACCCCAGCTAGGTGACTTCAGAACTGGCCTTGCTAGCCACTGACTAAGTTAGGAAGGTTGGAAAAGAAGAATGCTGGGCCTCTTTCGACAGTCTGGAAAAACAAATTAGACACATAGCTTTGCAGATGTGGGTTTGTCCAGAGAAGCCCAAAGTGGAAACTTCAACAGGGTTGCAGCAGTCGCTTCTGCCCATGTAGTTCCTAAAGGCACCCTGCCATTTGCTGGATCATATCCTGATGGAACTGAATAGCATCAATACTATGGACAATCACCAATACTACATCTGCTACATCTGGTCTGGTTGGTGGTTAAACCAGCAGCCAGAAAAATACTCGTCGTTTGGGAAAAATATAAAGATATGTAGAGATATGTAGAGTATATCATCCCTGAAAAAGATCCTGAAGTAGATCAACAAAAACTATCGCAAGGGGGTTGACTCAAAATTTCCTGACCATAGATTACCCTCTGGTAAACTAACATAGCTATGGAAAATCACCATTTTCAATGCGTAAATCCACTATAAATGGCCATTTTCAATAGCTATGTTAAATTACCAGAGGGTATTCATCATTCTTCAGGCTTTTTGTTGATGTTTTTTGACGTATCATTGCCTGTAATATCCTAACCCCACATGGCAACCGTTAAATCCACGCAACCTCCGGCGATTCATAGGTTGGAGGCCCTTCCAATACCCTGGATTAGCGTTATGGAGTTTTCGGCAAAAAAAACACGTTTTTTCCCCAAAGAATGCTTGGTAGTATATGATCAATGATCAATGATAGATGATCCCCAATTTGTTTAAATGGGTTTCCATTTCTTGGAGAATGATTAGAATGATCAATGATCCCCAATATTTTTCAGGATAGTATCAGGCTCAACATTGTTTTTAACCATCCATCAGGCCCATCAATGATATATAAATACCAGACCCAAATCGTTGGATGATTTTTCATCTTTATACAAGTTGATGGTTGCTCATCTCATTTCAAGTTCGAAATTTGAAACACCCATTTATCATCATTTCATGGATTATCACAATTCCAAATATGTACATATATACATATGTATATATAATATATATATATACATAGAGGGCATATAATGCTTATAACTCTCGAAGAACTCATCCACATGTTTCAAACTGCTAATATCATTCCAGCAGCGAGCTGCCCCTGCCTGGCTGGGCGCCTGAAAACTCAGATGGGCCGTAGAGCCACTCGGAGGGGGAAGCCTTGGCAATCACCCTGAAATAGGATGGATTGTAAACCATTAAAAGATGTGTGAATCATTAAAATCAAAAGTATGTAAACCATTATTTTAGGTGGATTGCAAACCATTAATAATCCATTGTAAATGGACTGATTTAATTGTTGTGAATTATCATCAAACCAGCAAGAAAGATGGGTAAATCAACAAGAACTCCCCACAGCCTGAGCCACCAGTCATAACCATCCCACCAGTTGTCAATGTCAACAAGTTGAACAGAGCCGCAAAACCCAAGAATCTCAAAAATGCTACCTGCCAATCATGTTCGGGAATACACTCAATTCATCATATTCATCTCAATTCACCATCTTCTGAAAATGAAGACATCGTTAGTTAATATATGTTAATTAATATATTATAATATACTCATTTTCCTTAAGTGGGTGTTCTAGAAAATAATGGATTGATTTGCCTTCCTCTAAGATAGATATGGCAACCCATTGATTTCTCTAGACACATGATCTACGCAATTGGTAGATTGTCATTGCCCATGTTGGTTTCCTTGAAGGTAAGGATCTGTTTGCAGATGTTTACAGGAAACCATGTTTGTTAACACCCAACAAGATAGAGGAAACCAGGACCAGGACGTGGGTATAATGCCAAAAGAACCCGGCTGTTGGGCGGTTACTGCCTTTTTTCACTGGTTGATGCCATTGGTTGATGTGGGGGATCAGAACCAATTGTTCATCCTCTGAGAATACTACCCTGGTTGGTGGTGCAATAACCATCTTGAAAAATATGAGTTCGTCAATGGGAAGGATTACATCCCTTTTTTATGAAATGGAAAATAAAATTCATGTTTGAAACCACCAACCAGATAATTGTTCATGCTCTGAGAATACCTCTATTGACGATTATTGAAACAATGTATTGATACAAACCAACCTTAGCTCGGCATTTGTACAAAAATCTGCATGTACTTGGCACTGTGCCAGTACAGAAATGGGGGCATGAACTTCATGAACATCCAACTTCCAGCTTGTTGATGTGAAAGTGGGTCGGTCACCAGAGTCTTGGACCGTCCTGCCCAAGGCCGAGAGCGGCTCACTGCCCAAGGCCAAACTGCTTGGTATTCCAGGTATCATGGCCAATCTTGGTCTGTACGTAAGGTTGGATATCCTTGGATATCCAGTTTGCTTTGATTATGCTAAGTGGGTATTGTACAAAGCCGCTTAAAATTAAAACTACAGTATATCCATTCGGTGGTTCACCTCAATTAGTGGGTTATACCCCCTTGGTCATTGCCACAATTGCCCTACTTAGCCCATCTATAACGTTATGACTAGTTTACAACGGACTCACTAAGTGGGATGAACCACCAAGTTTTCATTATAGAATCGTCCATCCTTCACCAAGATTGAGTGAATGTATCAGTTTAATGGATACCACCACAGGTGGCTCCAATGTCATATGCCAAGGGCCCAGGCAATGCCACTGCCGGATGCACCTCAGGCTCTCAACGACATATATAACATATTCCCAAACATGGATTCAGCAATATTCAGCAATTGCATACCCTCCAGTAGATTGACATAGACATGGAAAACCCATGGGGGAACCTTAAGAAAAGGATCTACATCCCTAGTCGGTTTCCCATGGTTTTGCATATGTTGCTTTTACATGCTTTTACTGTAGGGTAACCCGTGGCACTTTCTCCTGATTCTAAATCATATTTTCTCGTGCATTCTGACCTGTAAAACTAGCCATCATCATGGATTTTGTTTATTCCATGTTTTAAAAAGTGCCCAGGAATCAAAATTGCTTACTCCACATGTAAGGCTATCCACAAAACATTTTTGCCTCTGCAACTCCACAAAAAATCGGAGCATCCGGATTTCGGATTTCTAACTCCCCACACTAAGTCGCCCAGCCCAATTTGTGATTCCTGGCATCGTGGATCGTGGCGAAAATAACATCGGCGTTGGCATCGGAGCTTAGTGGATCTCATGGGGTCCCATGTCGCTAAAAAATGGTTCTGTTATGTTCTGTTCAGAGACATACTGACTTACTGTTTGAATTTTACCCCGCATTGCCAAGTTACACCTATATTACCTGTGTATATGTGTGTATATATATATATACATATATATATATATATTATGTATATATATATATTATGTATATATATATACATATATATACACATATATAATATATATATATATACATGCATTCCAATATCTATCGAACTCAGCTTTCTAGCCATCCACCATGGCCATCCGCCAACGCTTCCCCGATAGCCGTGTGTTTTTTCGTTGCCGCACCTGCCATTTGCCGCACTTTTTCGGAGATGCCAGGCATGATGCCTCACCATCCATGACAGCCATGACAACTCCGAACGTCACTGAGGTACCCTCTGGTTATGACTAACATAGCTATTGAAAATGGACCATAGATGCCCATAGAAATAGATGGTTTACCGAACTTAAATGGTGATTTTCCATGGCTATGCGGCTATGTTAAATAACCAGATGGTATATAAATATTATGATGTACGGTATAGATCTGTCTTTTCAGGATTAGTGCCATTTATCCCAGCCAGGATAATATATGGTAGACTGTGATAAAACAGTATCACCACCGGGATGTATCCCTTGATGTAGCGATGCTTCTGGATATGAGCCAGAAAAATCAAACAAGGCGCAAACAAAAAGACACTTGTCGTGCTCTTGACAGGATCATCTTTGGCCAAACTTCTGGATTGTAACCGGTATTACAGCACATATATATATATATATATATCTGGGTAAATTACAATATTTCACTAACCTGAATTAAGGCCATCTGGGGATGATTTCCCTTATTAACCATCATTCCCAGTGAGGTCGCAGTGAGGTCGTTATAATTTACCCAGATATATACAGCATATTCTTGAAACTCTGAGGTTACAAGAACTGGGAAAGCACCGTGAGCGCATGAAACGGCTTCTTGTAGAACTGGATGCAGGCTACAGTTCCACAAAAAAAATCATGGAAAGCAACCATTTGCAGATACCAGTAGTCACCCAGTCACTAATGCATAGTTTAATCAGGTTGGTGGTTTCAACCAGTCTGAAAAATATGAAAGTCAGTTAGGATGATTATTCCCAATATCTGGAAAAATAAAATTCCTGTTCCAAACCACCAACCAGATGATAATCACCAACAGCAGAAGCCCCGGAAAAACATCAAACATCATCAAACCAACACGGCTTTTGAAAAATCTTTGAAACCACCAAACCGCCAACCAGTAATGAGTGTTTTTCAACCATCCCAAATACCCACTGGTAAACTAACATAGCTATTGAAAATCACCATGCTATTAATGGGAAAATCCACTATTAATGGTCATTTTCAATAGCTATGTTAGTCATAACCAGAGGGTAACGTTGAAACGTACGTCCGTGGTGACTCCAGTGATCCCACCCATCGCCCATTCAGCGACCTGTTCCTTGGCAGAGAGAAGCCATCGGTCGAAAACGTTGAACGCTCGAGGATAAATCGAACCCGTAAAGATCCAGGCTGAAACGTGGCTAAAACGTGATACGGTATCATGACCCCGTAAAGTTTGAACGTTTGAACATGTTCTGATATACCACGTGGATATGAATGGATATGAATAGATTGAATACCCTCTGGTAAACATACAAAAAGCTATTGAACATGGCCATAGAAATAGTGAGTTGTCCCATTAATAGCATGGTGATTTTCCATAGTTATGTAACAGGTTACCAGAGGGTGTGAATGATTGAATGGATCAAGATCGGGTCTCGCAGCCTGGTGCTAGGAAACATTCCCCGTCCCCTGATATTGCTACTGGGAGAACAATACTTGCCTGGCCTGATACAACATCCCCACTCTTTGTTTTGACCAATGTTGCGTGCTGAGTTGGAAACTATAACATACTATAACCATATGTTCTGAAAGCATTGCTTGTTGCAGCGTGGCTTGAACAACAGTGCCTGCAACAGAACATTAAGAATCATTAAGATATGTTAAGAATTATCAAGATATATTAAATGCCTCCCTTTGTAAATTCAGAATAGTCTTGCAACATGAGGCAACAAAAATCGGTGGGTAGTTTCAATCCATTGCAAGCATATATGAGTTGGATAAATCAGAACTGCGTCTTGGTCAGAATGTGGTGAAACCCCCCACGATTCTCAGAGATACGCAAAGCATCAGAAATCCGTTCGATGCCTCCAACTTCAGGCAGCTAATTTGAATCACTGGCAGAGGTCAGAAATGGGTTCGGGAATGTTTGGGACGAAATGGATTAGGTTCTGAGACCCAATTGTATGTCCTTAACCACTCTACATGAAGCAATCCATCAAAAAAACACCACTCGGAGGATCCGTAAGTGTTTAGTATCCCTGGCGATTGAATCCCCTAAGATGCCCTAAGAGGGATGATTTTTCAAGAAACCAAAGACAAATGCAGCCCGTTTCTTCATCAAGTTGGGGCATCTGCTACTGGCGTTTCCATCTACACAGCGCGGACACAGCGCGGCTTCGCCGCGACGAACCGCGACAGTCGCGCCAAAGCATGAAGCGAAAACCGGAGCACAATGTCACGACAACCTGAGCAAGCTTTTGGTCGTTAAGAGCACATGTCTGATGGTTAAATCCACGAGTTTCATAGTTAAATTCACATGTTTGAGGGTTGAATCCACACATGTTCTGGTTGGTGGTTTCAACCTACCCTTCTGAAAAATATGAGTGAGTTCGTCAGTTGGGATGATTATTCAATTCCCTTTTTGTTTCTGGAAAGTCATCATCCATTCCATGGTTCCGGTCACCACCAACTAGATCACCATCATATTCTTGGTGTTGTTGGTTTATAGCCTATTAACCACTATTAACCATCACCATTAACCACTAGTACATCACCATTAATCCCATTAAAACCCATTTATAATTAGATGACTTTTCCATTAAAACCTCCATTTATAAGGGATTTTCCATGGCTATGTTAGTCATAACCAGAGGGTTTAACCCTCCACGTCTTCGATGCTCAAAATCCAGTCGCTTCAGATCCCCTGCCGAGCAGCGACAGCTAAGCTGCGCCCTGCGGCAAGGCGTGGCCAGGAAAACCGTGGGGCTTTCCACATCGGCAGTGTACCCCAGGGCTTGTATATAGCAACCCAAAATAAGGTAAAGCACACATTATCCGCCGACCCCGGCCGACGCAAGGGGGAGCGCGTAAGGGAAGAAGAGGTACTGCCTTGCTACTTACTACTACTACTACTACTACTACTTCTACTTCTACTTCTACTTCTACTACTTCTACTTCTTCTACTTCTTCTACTTCTTGTACTTCTTCTACTACTTCTTCTACTTCTTCTTCTACTTCTTCTACTTCTTCTACTTCTTCTACTTCTTCTACTTCTTCTACTTTTTCTACTTCTTCTACTACTTCTACTACTACTTCTACTACTACTTCTACTACTACTTCTACTACTACTTCTTCTACTACTTCTACTACTACTTCTACTACTACTTCTACTACTACTTCTTCTACTTCTTCTACTACTTCTTCTACTACTACTACTACTACTAGCAGCCGCAGGCAGCAGCAGGCATCAGTAGGCAGCAGCAGACACAAGCAGACGCAGCAGTAAGCGCAACGCCAGCAGTGCAGCAGCTAGCAGCGAGCCAGCAGCCAGCCTCGAGAAACGTATAGCAAGCTTTTTGTAGGAGATTTCAGAAGGGACGTTCCGGCCCCGGGAAACGCTTATTTTGGACTCTGTTCGTCCTTCAGGGCCATGGTGTTTCCCCGTCCGGGAGGGCCGTGTTACTACTACTACTACTATTACTACTACTACTACTTCTACTTCTACTTCTACTTCTACTACTACTTCTACTACTACTTCTACTACTACTACTACTTCTACTACTACTACTTCTACTTCTACTTCTACTACTTCTACTACTTCTTCTACTTCTTCTACTTCTTCTACTTCTACTTCTTCTACTTCTTCTACTTCTTCTACTTTTTCTACTTCTTCTACTACTTCTACTACTACTTCTACTACTACTTCTACTACTACTTCTACTACTACTTCTACTACTACTTCTTCTACTACTTCTACTACTACTTCTACTACTACTTCTTCTACTTCTTCTACTACTTCTTCTACTACTACTACTACTACTACTAGCAGCCGCAGGCAGCAGCAGGCAGCAGCAGGCAGCAGCAGGCATCAGTAGACACAAGCAGACGCAGCAGTAAGCGCAACGCCAGCAGTGCAGCAGCTAGCAGCGAGCCAGCAGCCAGCCTCGAGAAACGTATAGCAAGCTTTTTGTAGGAGATTTCAGAAGGGACGTTCCGGCCCCGGGAAACGCTTATTTTGGACTCTGTTCGTCCTTCAGGGCCATGGTGTTTCCCCGTCCAGGAGGGCCGTGTTACTACTACTACTACTATTACTACTACTACTACTTCTACTTCTACTTCTACTTCTACTACTACTTCTACTACTACTTCTACTACTACTTCTACTTCTTCTACTTCTTCTACTTCTTCTACTACTTCTTCTACTTCTTCTTCTACTTCTTCTACTTCTTCTACTTCTTCTACTTCTTCTACTTCTTCTACTTCTTCTACTTCTTCTACTTCTTCTACTACTTCTTCTACTTCTTCTACTACTTCTACTACTACTTCTACTACTACTTCTACTACTACTTCTACTACTACTTCTACTACTACTTCTTCTACTACTTCTACTACTGAAGAGGTACTGCCTTGCTATTACTACTACTACTACTACTACTACTACTACTACTACTACTACTACTACTACTACTTCTACTTCTACTTCTACTTCTACTTCTACTACTACTACTACTACTTCTACTACTACTACTACTTCTACTTCTACTTCTACTACTTCTACTACTTCTACTTCTTCTACTTCTTCTACTTCTTCTACTACTTCTTCTACTTCTTCTTCTACTTCTTCTACTTCTTCTACTTCTTCTACTTCTTCTACTTCTTCTACTTCTTCTACTTCTTCTACTTCTTCTACTACTTCTTCTACTTCTTCTACTACTTCTACTACTACTTCTACTACTACTTCTACTACTACTTCTACTACTACTTCTACTACTACTTCTACTACTACTTCTTCTACTACTTCTACTACTACTTCTACTACTACTTCTTCTACTTCTTCTACTACTTCTTCTACTACTACTACTACTACTAGCAGCCGCAGGCAGCAGCAGGCAGCAGCAGGCATCAGTAGGCAGCAGCAGACACAAGCAGACGCAGCAGTAAGCGCAACGGCAGCAGTGCAGCAGCTAGCAGCGAGCCAGCAGCCAGCCTCGAGAAACGTATAGCAAGCTTTTTGTAGGAGATTTCAGAAGCTACTACTACTACTACTACTGCTGCTGCTGCTGCTGCTACTGCTACTGCTACTGCTACTGCTACTGCTACTGCTACTACTACTACTACTACTACTACTACTACTAGTAGGGCATTGCAAGCACACTCTTCGATTCGGCTTCCTGGCTGTCCAAGCTGCAGTGCAGAAATATTCCTTTGTTCGTTTTCTTTTGCAGGCAAAACAATGCTTGACAGCATCACATGATAAGCAAACGCGGTACAAGCTCCACCGTGGATTTTGATGCTTGCTTAAAGTGAGCAGCCGCATGCCATAAGCCACACTGTGCGCATCGATATGGTGTGCCTGCCTCGCGCTTCTGCGCTGTGCATTCTTTGCACACGCGGTAGGTTTCCTGTTTCCACTGTGCTTTGGTGAATGCATCTTTGCGTTTCATCTCCCCACACTCGTGGCACGGCCTTTCAGGCAGACGCAAGGGGGAGCGCGCTAGGGAATAAGACATTTGACCCTTGTTTTGGACTAGTGCAGCAGCAGCAGCAGCAGCAGCAGCTCAGAAGGGACGTTCCGGCCCCGGGAAACGCTTATATTATTTTGGATTCCGTTCGTCCTTCAGGGCTATGGTGTTTCCCCGTCCGGGAGGGCCGTGTCTTTGTGGGCACAGCAGCAGCAGCAGCAGCAGCAGTAGCTGCTTCTTGCTTTGCAGCAGCACAACAACAGCAGCAGCAGCAGCCACCAGCAGCAGCACCAGCAGCAGGCAGCAGCAGGGAGCAGCAGGCAGCAGGCAGCAGCAGGCATCAGTAGGCAGCAGCAGACACAAGCAAACGCAGCAGTAAGCGCAACGGCAGCAGTGAAGCAGCTAGCAGCGAGCCAGCAGCCAGCCTCGAGAAACGTATAGCAAGCTTTTTGTAGGAGATTTCAGAAGGGACGTTCCGGCCCCGGGAAACGCATATTTTGGACTCTCCGGGAGGGCCGTGTCTTTGTGGGCACAGCAGCAGCAGCAGCAGCAGCAGCAGCAGCAGCAGCAGTTGCTGTCGCCCTTCAGTAGCATGGGGTTTCCTTGCCGAAAGCCGCCTTTTTGAAGGGTCAGCTGCACCAGCAGCAGCAGCAGCAGCAGCAGCAGTACTCCAGTAGCATGGTGTTTCCCTGTTTTCCTGTTTTCCTGTTTTCCACCGGATGTAAAGGTAGCCAAAATTCATAGCAGCAGCAAGAGGAAAAAGCAGCCAAAAGAATCATTTTCTATGGGTTTCAGAAGTTACGTTAGGCATTTTCGGGGTGCAATTTTGGGGCTTCTCCGTCCTTCAGAGGCACGGTGTTTCCCTGCCGGGAGGTGATTTTTTCCATGGTGTTTTCCCGTAGCCAAAATTCATAGCAGCAGCAAGAGGAAAAAGCAGCCAAAATCATCATTTTCTATGGGTTTCAGAAGTTACATTAGGCATTTTCGGGCTGCAATTTTGGGGCTTCTCCGTCCTTCAGAGGCATGGTGTTTCCCTGCCGGCAGGTGATTTTTTCCATTGTGTTTTCCCATTTGGGGAGCGGATGTAAAGGTAGCCAAAATTCATAGCAGCAGCAAGAGGAAAAAGGAGCCAAAATCATCATTTTCTATGGGTTTCAGAAGTTACGTTAGGCATTTTCGGGGTGCAATTTTGGGGCTTCTCCGTCCTTCAGAGGCATGGTGTTTCCCTGTTTTCCATGGTGTTTTCACATCCGAGGACCAGCAGCAGCAGCAGCAAAAGCCTCTGCAGCGGCAGGAGGAAAAGGTAGCCAAAATTCATAGCAGCAGCAAGAGGAAAAAAGGAGCCAAAAGCATCATTTTCATCGGTTTCAGAAGTTACGTTAGGCATTTTCGGGGTGCAATTTGGGGCTTCTCCGTCCTTCAGGAGGCATGGTGTTTCCCTGCCGGCAGGTGATTTTTTCCATGGTGTTTTCCTATTTGGGGACCGGATGTAAAGGTAGCTAACATTCATGGCAGCAGCAAGAGGAAAAAGGAGCCAAAAGCATCATTTTCTATGGGTTTCAGAAGTCACGTTAGGCATTTTCGGGGTGCAATTTTGGGGCTTCTCCGTCCTTCAGAGGCATGGTGTTTCCCTGCCGGCAGGTGATTTTTTCCATGGTGTTTTCCCATTTGGGGACAGGATGTAAAGGTAGCCAAAATTCATAGCAGCAGCAAGAGGAAAAAGCAGCCCAAATCATCACAAGAGGAAAAAGCAGCGAAAATCATCATTTTCTATGGGTTTCAGAAGTTATGTTAGGCATTTTCGGGGTGCAATTTTGGGGCTTCTCCGTCCTTCAGAGGCATGGTGTTTCCCTGCCGGCAGGTGATTTTTTCCATGGTGTTTTCCCATTTGGGGAGCGGATGTAAAGGTAGCCAAAATTCATAGCAGCAGCAAGAGGAAAAAGCAGCCAAAATCATCATTTTCTATCGGTTTCAGAAGTTACGTTAGGCATTTTCGGGGTGCAATTTTGGGGCTTCTCCGTCCTTCAGAGGCACGGTGTTTCCCTGCCGGCAGGTGATTTTTTCCATGGTGTTTTCCCATTTGGGGACCGGATGTAAAGGTAGCCAAAATTCATAGCAGCAGCAAGAGGAAAAAGCAGACAAAATCATCATTTTCTATGGGTTTCAGAAGTTACGTTAGGCATTTTCGGGGTGCAATTTTGGGGCTTCTCCGTCCTTCAGAGGCATGGTGTTTCCCTGCCGGCAGGTGATTTTTTTCCATTGTGTTTTCCCATTTGGGGACCGGATGTAAAGGTAGCCAAAACTCATAGCAGCAGCAAGAGGAAAAAGGAGCCAAAAGCGTCATTTTCTATGGGTTTCAGAAGTTACGTTAGGCATTTTCGGGGTCCCAAGAGGAAAAAGCAGCCAAAAGCATCATTTTCTATGGGTTTCAGAAGTCACGTTAGGCATTTTCGGGGTGCAATTTTGGGGCTTCTCCGTCCTTCAGAGGCATGGTGTTTCCCTGCCGGCAGGTGATTTTTTTCCATTGTGTTTTCCCATTTGGGGACCGGATGTATTTTCCATTGTGTTTTCCCATTTGGGGACCGGATGTAAAGGTAGCCAAAATTCATAGCAGCAGCAAGAGGAAAAAGGAGCCAAAAGCGTCATTTTCTATGGGTTTCAGAAGTTACGTTAGGCATTTTCGGGGTGCAATTTTGGGGCTTCTCCGTCCTTCAGAGGCATGGTGTTTTGCTGCCGGGAGGTGATTTTTTCCATCGTGTTTTCCCATTTGGGGACCGGATGTAAAGGTGGCAAAAATTCATAGCAGCAGCAAGAGGAAAAAGGAGCCAAAAGTATCATTTTCTATCGGTTTCAGAAGTTACGTTAGGCATTTTCGAGGTGCAATTTTGGGGCTTCTCCGTCCTTCAGAGGCATAGTGTTTTGCTGCCGGGAGGTGATTTTTTCCATGGTGTTTTCCCATTTGGGAACCAGGTGTGTTCCCATTTGGGGAACGGATGTAAAAGGTAGCCAAAATTCATAGCAGCAGCAAGAGGAAAAAGAAGCTAAAAGCATCATTTTCTATCGGTTTCAGAAGTTACGTTAGGCATTTTCGAGGTGCAATTTTGGGGCTTCTCCGTCCTTCAGAGGCATGGTGTTTTGCTGCCGGGAGGTGATTTTTTCCATGGTGTTTTCCCGTTTGGGGACTACTACTACTACTACTACTACTACTGCTACTGCTGCCGGGAGGTGATTTTTTCCATTGTGTTTTCCCATTTGGGGACCGGATGTAAAGGTGGCCAAAAGTCATAGTAGCAGCAAGAGGAAAAAGGAGCCAAAAGCATCATTTTCTATCGGTTTCAGAAGTTACGTTAGGCATTTTCGGGGTGCAATTTTGGGGCTTCTCCGTCCTTCAGAGGCATGGTGTTTCCCTGCCGGCAAGTGATTTTTTTCCATTGTGTTTTCCCATTTGGGGACCGGATGTAAAGGTAGCCAAAATTCATAGCAGCAGCAAGAGGAAAAAGGGGCCAAAAGCGTCATTTTCTATGGGTTTCAGAAGTTACGTTAGGCATTTTCGGGGTGCAATTTTGGGGCTTCTCCGTCCTTCAGAGGCATGGTGTTTCCCTGTTTTCCATGGTGTTTTCACATCCGAGGACCAGCAGCAGCAGCAGCAAAAGCCTCTGCAGCGGCAGGAGGAAAAGGTAGCCAAAATTCATAGCAGCAGCAAGAGGAAAAAGCAGGGGGAGCGCGTCAGGGTAGAGAGGTTGTGAACAATTTCGCCCCCGGGAGGTGATTTTTTCCATGGTGTTTTCCTATTTGGGGACCGGATGTAAAGGTAGCTAACATTCATGGCAGCAGCAAGAGGAAAAAGGAGCCAAAAGCATCATTTTCTATGGGTTTCAGAAGTCACGTTAGGCATTTTCGGGGTGCAATTTTGGGGCTTCTCCGTCCTTCAGAGGCATGGTGTTTCCCTGCCGGCAGGTGAATTTTTCCATGGTGTTTTCCCATTTGGGGAGCGGATGTAAAGGTAGCCAAAATTCATAGCAGCAGCAAGAGGAAAAAGCAGCCAAAATCATCATTTTCTATAGGTTTCAGAAGTTACGTTAGGCATTTTCGGGGTGCAATTTTGGAGCTTCTCCGTCCTTCAGAGGCATGGTGTTTTCCTGCCGGGAGGTGATTTTTTCCATGGTGTTTTCCCATTTGGGGAGCGGATGTAAAGGTAGCCAAAATTCATAGCAGCAGCAAGAGGAAAAAGGAGCCAAAAGCATCATTTTCTATTGGTTTCAGACGTTACGTTAGGCATTTTCGGGGTGTAATTTTGGGCCGTCTCTGTCCTTCAGAGGCATGGTGTTTTCCCATCTGGCGACCAGCAGCAGCAGCAGCAGCAGCACTGTCTCTGGCAGATAATTTTTTCGAGCTTGTTTTCTCGCTGTAAGTTTTCATGCTGAGAGTACTGAGGCAGACAAGACAGCAGGAACTGGTCGTTTGGAATTACTTTGCATGCCATTCCGTTCGGCGGCACACGCGGCCATTGGATTGTTTGTGTTTGCTTTGGATTCGCCCAAATTCTATGGTGCTCTGGACGCAGGTTCCACAAGTAGGGCATGTGTGCGAAAAGTGGGTTGTCGGCAGCGTCGGCCGAAGAACTCCGTTCTGCACGCGAAACTGTTTCCCACACACGTGTCGGTGGTCGATATTTCCAGAAGCAATTGAAGTAGTAATAGATTTTTGGCAAAAAGGGCATGCGTACACATAAAGCTTTTTTGGTGGTGGACTTTGCTCTATGTCTTTTGGGATCGCATCCTCATGTGTATCTTCTTTTTCGCTCGTCATGGTCTGGCTCGCATGATCATGTGTGCGTGCTTTCTTGTTTGCGGCGATTGCTTCCCATGTCTCCTGGATAATTTGTCTGCGGCGAAGTATTTTCCGGAGAGGCTCTAGGCGGGCTGTACTGGAAGCAGCAGCGCGCTTGCGGACTGCATGCTGCATCTTCGCAGCGTGGCATGTGTCGCAAGTCTGCGTTCCATCCTCTTTTACAGAGGGCCGCCTGGAAATAAAGTAGGAAAAGTGGTGCCGCGACCGCCGCTGGTGGCAGACCGCGCATTTCCAAGAGCCGCGGGTCTTGGTCTGGCATTGCAAACACAATCGACGTTTGGGATCCCGCGTTTGCCAAGCTACATGGCTGAAGTATTCTTTCGTCTGCTTTGTCTGGCATAAAAAACATTGCTTTTTTGCATCACACGACAGACAAACGCGATACATGCTCCATCGCGGGTTTTGGTGCTTTGACGCAAAGTGCGCCGCGGCGTGCCACAGGCCGCACTGGGTGCATCGGTAAGGTGTTCCTGCCTCGCGCTTCTGCGCGGTGCATTCTTTGCAGACCCGATAGGTCTCCTGTGTCCACTGCGCTTTGGTGAAGGCGTCTTTGCGTTTCATCTCCCCACACTCGTGGCGCGGCCTTTCATCCAAGTACTTCTTTCGCAACGCATCCCAGTCCACCGGCTCCTGCTTCCACACATCAAGCAGAAGTTGCCGTCCCAGCGGAAGGCCTTCTTGAAAAGGCGCCAGCGGGAACGGTCGGTAGATCAAGATCTTCTGCCGTGTGCGGCAGCGTGTCATCCCAATGTACGCCGCTATTGGGTCAGCACCGATCATGTCGACGATCACGCCCGGCTCTATTGTGCTTCCTTGCGCGCCGTAGAACGTGTCGGCGAAGTCGGGCGCGATTGGAAACTGGTAACGGGTCACTTTCAATTGTGGGTTGGCGCGGCCCGCGTCCAAAAACCACATTCCACTTTGCACGCTGACCGGGAAGACGTTCTCTTGATCGATTCCTGGAATTGTCCAGCGTGTTCGTGTTTCAAAACGCACAAAAATATATTCAGGAAGTTTGTTCCAAATTGTGGGTCCGTCTCCCGACGCTGTGTCTGTTTCAACGCGAGACCACCCGCAGACTGTTCCATGGCACCCTTTCAAAATCTTGAACTCCTTTCGGTAGAGATGCTCTCGTGCTTGCACTGGCATACCAACGCACAGCGGAAGGACGCCGTACCGGTTGCCGCAGTCGGCGTCGCTGCGCTGCAGCCACGTGAGCTTGTCGTGGGCGATGTCGGGTTTCTCGTGCAAAGCTCGCGATGAAACTTTGTCCGTAGCCACTGCATAGTAAATGACTTGCCCGCGCTGTCGCGCCCATTGTTCCGCGCGCAATTTGTTTACGTGGCACTTCACCCCGTTCGTATGGAAAATTCCTCGGGCCAAGCTAAAACCCTCCGCAAACCGAGGATCGTCTGGATCCACCGCAACTAAACGCTTACTGTCTCGTTCTGAGTGACAGATTGCACATTCGTATTTGAGAATTGCTGCTGCTGTGGAACCGTTCTTGTACAAGCGATAGCATGTATTTTCTCCGCAGGTAGGCTGCTGAGTTTTTGTGCACCAGCTTCCCGGAACTCTTGTGGGTCGGCCATGTAGGAATGCATGGTTGTCTTCGGATAAGCGTCCGACGCGAAGTTCGGCTTGCAGCTCCTGTAGCCAGACATCTTGCGTTCGTTCGCACCGTATTAGTTCGGTAACTCCTTGTAGGCCACCTTGCACGCTGGAGGCCCATACGATCTGCTGGCCTTGCAAGCTTAGTGGCAACTTCTTAGATGGGACGCCTGTCACAAGGTGCCAGGGAATTTGACCGAGAAACGTTCCACGTGGTGGAGGTAGCTGCCACAGGTCGCCCGAGAGAATGACATTGAGGCCACCGAAGGGCGCAATGCAGTTGGGGGTATGTTTGCCATATTTTGTGGCAGATAGATCTAAAACAAGTTGCCGACAGCGAGCTTCGAGACGCGCTAACATCTCAGCACTCACCATGCTGATTTCGTCGAGAAGAAGCCAGCGCCACTGCACGGCTTGCCGCGCCAGGTCGAGAATCCGTTGGCCAGCAACGTTGTGATCGTTGCCGTGCCACGACAGCCCGAGAGCTTTGTGGATCGTCTCACCATCCAAGGGTTCAGCATTGACAGCTTGGAACGCAACAACTTGAAATTCTTTGCCTGGAGTCCAGCCAAGACATGTTTCGAACAAGTCACGGCGCAATATGTTCAGCACATACGATTTGCCTGTGCCCGGCCCGCCGTGCAATGCCCAGCGAAGAGCCTCCGTGTTAGTTTCGGCTGCGCCGCCGCGATCTTGCCCCGTGGCTGCTTCGTGCTTGATCCGCGCGCAAACGGTTTCAATGAAGCATAACTGCTCTGGGTTGCACTCCTTTGTCTGACTTAGATCATGGCGAAATTGGTCGACTTTCTGTGCTGTTGCCCGTGCTTCGATTTCACACACGCCTGGCAGAGAGTTGTGGACCGTCTTTGGGTTTGTATTGTTACATTTGCGCTCTAAAGCTTTCAACCCTCTTCGGATCGCCTTCGGATCGTGGGCTTCGAATGGATTGCGTGCAGTTTCATTTGCCGCACAGCAGGCATTGTGCTGCCACGTCGTTGCAGCTCGCGCCGCCGCTTCTTCGTAACTTGCAAGAAGTCTGGTGTCAGCATCCTTTGGTTGGTCTGTGGTGCGTGTAGCTCGATGTTGTCCCGTTTTTCGAAAAGATGTTTGTAGTGCTGTGGGAAGTGTAGTCGCAGTGACGAGCAATGGCTCATCAATGCCACTGTCATCACTATTTGCGTCTTCTGCGCCACTCGGGCGTACACGGTACACTGAAAGAAAGTTACCGACGTAGTGTTTTGTGTCTTCGCATGGGAGATGCGTCAACCACATGCGTAACGCATCAACCCAACTTTCTGCTGCCGCTTTCAAACGACCGGCAAATGGTACATTTCCCGATTCCATAGGTGCTTGCAACGTCCATGCTCGAAAATAGGTCATCGTCAATCTTGCGTTGGCCTCTCGTTGGCCGTCTTTGTGCAAAGGAACGGGCGAATTCTCAAAGTGCGGGCAGCATGGGCGAACACGCCGTTGGAGATAGCAACGATGTCGCAGCTGCTTCGTTGCGGTGGTCTCTTGTAAACCAATGCGATTGGGTGTCCATGACATTATTAGCTGGTAATCGCGTTCCGGTTGCAACTGTATTTTCTTATCTGGATCCGTTTCGCGCTGCATTGTTTGAATACCGGCTGGTGTTAGGGTGACATCCCAACTTGCCTTCTCTTCGTGATTCCATTCACGTTGTGTTGTTGGCACGCGGGCAAGTGTGACCGCCCATTCCGCAACAAATTCGTACGGTGACAACCACCACACTTCGGACGCAACAGGTCG
The DNA here is from genome assembly GCA_947184155.2 of Cladocopium goreaui. Taxonomy (NCBI): domain Eukaryota; class Dinophyceae; order Suessiales; family Symbiodiniaceae; genus Cladocopium; species Cladocopium goreaui. Next base: position 43,378 of record CAMXCT020005702.1, on the reverse strand, counting down.
GTGACCGTAAACTTGCACAATGTCGACGGAACCTAGATGTCGGACGCCCGAGGCTTGTCGCCGTGTCCACTTTGTGGTGGCGCGCTTGGTTGCTGACGCGCTAGCGGCTTCATTGTGATACATCGCTACGAACTCTGCAAATGCAGCTCCAGGGAAACTTTCAAATGTTGTTGTAGCAATGCGCTCAGCTGCAACTACTGCACTTTCGCGATGATATGCGCGCAAGTTACAGCATTCCACTTGCCCGCGCGCAACACCTTTTAGGTATGCATCACTTAGAAATCGGTTTGCATGTCGCTTGCCCACATCGTCCAAAGCTTTCCCACCATGTTGCACATGCAACTGTTCATGTCCTTTCTGAAATTCCTTGATTTCTCCGTGTCCCATAGGCTGACTCTTGGAGCAATAATCCGCACAATACCCCGTTTGTGCGTCTTGTGCCCTTTGCGCCGCAAGTGAAATCTCGTGGCGTTCTTGCGTCGTAAGGGTATCCCCGCAGGTTCGACAGGCGTAGGGTAGTCGATATGGAATTTGGACATCACAATTGGCACCGCGCAATCCGGCTAACATGGCCGGTGCACAACCATTCAACCACTCGTGCCCGCAAGGACCATGTAAAGCTCCTAAACGATTTTTCCGTCCGCCAACAGGCATACCATGCAATTGGAGTTTGCAGGGGCATAACACGGTTGCTTCTGAGCAGAGCCACTGGGTGCGAGGAAAATCGCTCTTGCACAACCCGGGCCGATCACTTTTTTGGCACCCTGCTAGTGGAACGCGTTCTTGCGTGACTTCATTGTATGGGTGGTAGTGATGCTGTTTTAGAAGCTGCAATTGGACAACGTCGTTTTCTAAGTACTGTCTTCGCCATTCGGTTGCCTCTGCTTCTAGATCGTATGCTGCCGCAGCACGACGCAAGAGGTAGTCGGGCAGCTGGGTCATAGTCACATCGTGCTCATGCGATGGCCATGACGCTTCAGCAGCTGCAATTCGCGCATCCATTCCGGCAAGCGACTGGCCGGCATAGGTAGCGTGGCACACATGGGCGTTATATGCTTCGTATTCCCGACGCAAAGCGTCAAGGCGCGGACGTGAAAATTCAAAAATTTCTGCCAGCGAGGTATGCTGATGCAGACATTGAACAAACACTTGCATGTGCCCGTGCTGACCACCTGTGCTCTTTTGCGCCTCTAAAGAAATGTAGACTGCATCTACGCGCCCAAAAATTCCGCCGCTTGTCTCTGCATTGCTGCCGCGTAGGTCTTGACAGGGCTCTAAGCCACAAAAGCGGTTGCAATCAGGACAAAAAGGACAAATACGCACACCAAAAAGGTGCTTCAACATTAAATGTGTGAGCACGCGAAAACCATCCACTGCGGCCAGAGGATCCCTTGCTAAAACTTCGCGACGCTCTGCCCAAGACATGGGTAACGTGAACTCATATTCAAATGGCCCAGGCGTCGCAGCACTGGCTGTGCCGAGATCAGGGAAAAACATGTCGCCGGCTGGGAAATCTTGCGCGACAGATGCAGCACGTACAGGATCAGATGCCTGAACTCGTGTCATACGAACGAAAAGCAACTGATGTGCCTCATCTGGCGTATAAGTGACGAACAACGGTACCCCATACCGAATTCGCATCGCCTGGATTTCGAACCGCATTCTCTTTCGCGCTTCCTGTGTCCCTGGTAACCCCTGCGCTGTATGTCGCATGTTCGTCAACAATTTTCGCGCCATCGGCTTCAGGCCTTGCACATATCTGAGCTTGGAGACATCTCCTTTGACTGGGCGCGGTTGACCTGTAACATCTATAACATAGACCCGGGCAAGCCGGCGGCGGAAGTTTCCCAAACATAAATGACCTATAGTTCAAAGACAACCTGTCCCGACCGTGTCCTTCCCTCGACACTCCACACCTCACACTGCACACTGCACTCTTCGCACTTCAAACTTCAAACTTCACACTCCACACTTCACACTCCACACTTCTCACTTCTCACTGCTTCCTTCACACTCCAAACCTCACACTTCACACTTCACACTTCACACTGCACACTTCACACTTCACAGTCCACACTTCACACTTCACACTTCACAGTCCACACTTCACACTTCACAGTCCACACTTCACACTTCACAGTCCACACTTCTCACTTCGCACTTCACACTTCACACTTCACACTCCACATTTCACACTTCTCACTTCTCACTGCTTCCTTCACACTCCAAACTTCACACTTCACACTTCTCACTTCGCACTTCACACTCCACACTTCACACTCCAAACTTCACACTTCACACTTCTCACTTCGCACTTCACACTCCTCACTGCTTCCTTCACACTCCTAACTTCACACTTCTCACTTCGCACTTCACACTCCACACTTCACAGTCCACACTTCACACTTCTCACTTCTCACTGCTTCCTTTCCACTCCAAACTTCACACTCCAAACTTCACACTTCACACTTCTCACTTCGCACTTTCACACTTCACTCACACTTCACACTTCACAGTCCACACTTCACACTTCTCACTGCTTCCTTCACACTCCAAACCTCACACTTCACACTTCACACTTCACACTGCGCTCTTCGCACTCCACACTTACACTTCACACTCCACACTTCACGCCCCACACGTCCAACTGCTCTAAACTTACGTGCAACAAAAAAAAACTAGCGCCAAAATGGAGAAAATCATAGGGCTTTGGGTCTGATGTCTGAAAAGGAAATGGCCCAGAAAGTCATACATTCAACAAACCACAAAACTCCAACCCATGCTGCACAAGGCATTGAGAGGATCTCAGTGGGACCTTGCATTTACCCGCTCCCAGGACACCATGTTTTTTTCACATGTATGCAATACGATCATGTTTTTTTGTGCGGTTCGTAACAACGCACACATAAACCAAAAGCAAGTGACAGAGGCATTCTGCGGTTCGCAAGGCTAAATGAAAGGCGAATCTACTGAAGGACAGCAATTCAAACTCGGATGCGGTTCATAACAACGCACACCCAGCCCTTGGCAGTCAAGCGAGAGTCGATCCCAATCGCTGATGGTGTCCTTGACCCATCAGCGACCAGCACGTCATGCACAACACATGGCCATCCAATGCCTGTGCAAAGTCAAGTGGTTATAGTGGTGAATTACAGGGATCGGACTATGGGAATTTATTACTTAAACTACGCTTGGCTTGTGCAACCGTGGCGTCTGCGTCCCATCCTCAAAGATAACATGTGCGACACAGGCAGCACATAACTGCATACCCGCGTGCGTGTCTTGTGAGAGGCCACGTGGTTGTAGTGGTGAACTACAGGGATCGGACAATGGTAATTAATCACTTAAACCACGTTGGGCTTCTGCAAGAGTGGCATGTGCGACCCTGTCCTCACAGACAACATGTGTCACACAGGCAGCACCTAACTGCATACCCGCATGCAAGGCCTGTGAGAAGACTACGAGTTGCTGCTCTAAAACAAGAATAATGGTGAGATTCACATCCTTATGATCTAAGACAATAATCATGTCCGCGGGCCAAAACACCGAACGAACAGTGGAACCACAAGTTGCTCACATGTCCAAAACAATTCTTTCTCAATTACTTGAAGCAGAAACATGTGTTAGCAATGGCATTTCTCGAATGCATATGTACCAAAAACACATCATGTCTGTTTCTGTTACCCATAACACATGCGTAGGCAACAAACATCATGTCTGTTTCTGTGAGCCATAACCGACCGACGTCTAACATTACTACTGAAGCCACAACCAGGGACACTAATGCCGTCACTTTACTTCCCACTGTCATTACCTAAAAAGGGGCCAGTCCAAACAGTTACAATACTCATTGTCACTACAGTTACAGCCACAACGGTCATTGTCAAAGTAGTCTTTGTCATAGTATCTAAGGTCACAGTAGTCATGGTCAGAATCGTTTGATATCTGCAACAGTCACATCAGGTATGGTCACACTAATCAAAGTCACGGTGGTCATTTTATGGACGTTATCAACATACAACCGCACGAACGATGGAATTACGATTTGAACCAACCACCCAAAACACAAATGATTCGAAACCTGCGTCAACGATGCCTGCCTATCCTATCGTCTGCGTCCTCCCTTACATCCTTCCCGCCGCATTCATTTTTTGTCGGTTTAATCTGCGATGTCCTCGGTTTAGCCATTCTCCTCCCATTCATCCACAACCTTTTGCTGTTCATCTGTCATACTGTTTTTTTTGCGTTTGAAGAAATTTTGGCAAAACTTTAAGTCTTTGTCTGCATTGCTCAGGTTGCTGTTGAAGCATGCTTCGAGGCTCGGTTTTCTCATTTGCTTCAGCTCCTCTTCACGGCTTGCAAATATGGCAAGCAACCGTGCAAAATCAATGTCATCCGCCTCACTGCAAAGCCTTCGTTCCCAATCCATTAAAGTAGCTTTTTGGTCAGCCGTTACTGACTTCTCAATCTTATTGTAAATTCTATAATATTTGGCTCGCTCTGCATTTGCTTCGTATCCTTTGGTGCCTGTCCCTGTCCGCAAGCATGCTTTCAAATTCGTGGCACGCAAAGCCTTCAACACAAGCTCTTCTTTCTGCAAGAAACAAACAAGGTCTTCGAACAGCGACGATTCCATGGCGCTAGCTTACGCGGACCACAGCGTCGCACGTACCCACGCTTGCGCGGACCAGAACGTACGCGTTGCGAGTATACGCAGTTGCAAGGTTGTATCGTGTCCATGCGTGCTGTTTGTTGACATCGTGTACCTGCTATATATGATAGCTACGTTGCATGCTTGCTATATATGATCGTTTTCTGACCGAATCGATGTAATCACTCAACAATACTTACGAAAATTATTTTTCCACCTATATATCCAACATGCTGCTACACATATGTTAGCCAACGCGGGCCGTAACGTCGCACGTCGGGTGTCCCTTGCAAACTCCATGATGCATGCGTTAAAAAAAACATGTGATGATTCAAAACATGACATAATATGATTTAGGTCTTGCTGATAGATTTGATCACATATGCATGACCGACACAAACGGCAGCGGCAACATTGCAGAGCTGAAACTACACAACCGCTACCAGACAACATCATAGGGTGAATATAACAGATCGAAATTCCCCATAGTCGAAGTAAAGAAACAATTACACGTACCAACTAGGGTCCAAGAAATACGAAACGCACTTCCTCATCCAAATTGTAGATCCCCAACCAACCATCTCATTCAACAGAGGTCAAATAAACACGAAACATACCATCTCACCCAGCTTGAGGTCTGATGTCTGGAAAAGGAAATGGTCAAGAAAATCATACTTTCAACAAACTACAAAAATCCAACCCATGCTGCATAAAGCATTGAGCGGATCTTAGTGGGACCTTGCATTTACCCGCTCCCAGGACACCATGTTTTTTTCACATGTATGCAATACGATCATGTTTTTTTGTGCGGTTCGTAACAACGCACACAGAAACCAAAACCAAGTGACAGAGGCATTCTGCGGTTCGCAGGGTCAAATGAAAGGCGAAGCTACTGAAGCACAGCCATTCACACCCGGATGCGGTTCATAACAACGCACACCCAGCCCTCGGCCGTCAAACGAGAGTTGAAACCTCTGCGGCAAGACCTTGTCTGCGCTTCATCTCAGCATCAACAAACTCTGGTTGAAAGGACCGCACAGCTTCCCAGAGATGACGGTATTGTCTGCGGAGAACTTCGTCGTCCGACTCTTTGTCGTCCAACCACGTACTGTTGTTGTGCAAGACGATTTTGAAGCACTTTTTAAAAGGATTTTTAGAAGGAAAATCACTAGCGCCAAAATGGAGAAAATCTGCTGACAAATCACTGTCGCAGCCTTCATGCAGCCACTCCAATACGATTTACGAAGTCGAGCTGCAAAAGACAATAGTATTACGAATGCAGCCACAGCACGAAGCAACCTTGACGCAGCCATTACAATGCGATCTGCAGAGACTGAGTTGCAAAACACAATAGAACTACACACAACGGCGTCGGAAATTGTGGCTCCAAAACCAGATCTCGACGCCAGAGCGAAAAAAAAGACGATTTTGAAACACTTTTTAAAATGATTTTTAGAAAGAAAATCACTAGCACCAAAATGGAGAAAATCTACTGACAAATCAGTGTCGCAGCCTTCATGCAGCCACTCCAATACGATTTACGAAGTCGAGCTGCAAAAGACAATAGTATTACGAATGCAGCCACAGCACGAAGCAACCTTGACGCAGCCATTACAATGCGATCTGCAGAGACTGAGTTGCAAAACACAATAGAACTACGCACAACGGCGTCGGAAATTGTAGCTCCAAAACCGGATCTCGACGCCAGAGCGAAAAAAAACGATTTTGAAACACTTTTTAAAAGGATTTTTAAAAAGAAAATCGCTAGCGCCAAAATGGAGAAAATCTACTGACAAATCAGTGTCGCAGCCTTCATGCAGCCACTCCAATACGATTTACGAAGTCTAGCTGCAAAAGACAATAGTATTACGAACGCAGCCACAGCACGAAGCAACCTTGACGCAGCCACTACAATGCAATCTGCAGAGACTGAGTTGCAAAACACAATAGAACTACGCACAACGGCGTCGGAAATTGTAGCTCCAAAACCGGATCTCGACGCCAGAGCGAAAAAAAGACGATTTTGAAACACTTTTTAAAAGGATTTTTAGAAAGAAAATCACTAGCGCCAAAATGGAGAAAATCTACTGACAAATCAGTGTCGCAGCCTTCATGCAGCCACTCCAATACGATTTAAAAAGTCCAGCTGCAAAAGACAATAGTATTACCAATGCAGCCACAGCACGAAGCAACCTTGACACAGCCATTTACATTGCGGGAACGATCCTACAGTTGCAAAGCACAATGGAATTCCATTGGCAACTCATCCGCCAGCAACACTTGCAATCCCATTTACATTGAGGGAACGATCCTAGAGTTGCAAATCACAATGCAATTCCATCAGCAACTCGTCCACCAGCAACACTTGCAACCCCATTTACAATGCGGGAACGATCCTACAGTTGCAAATCACAATGGAATTCTGTCGACCACATATGCACGAAAAACAGTTGACACCCCATTTACAATGCGGAACCGATCCGAGAATGATCCGAGGATGATCCGAACATATCCGAGCATGATCCGACCACACACGAGACCGTCTCGCACCCGTCGCACCGCAAAGGTAGATCATCGAGGTCCGGGGACGCACTTTGTATGGAAAAACATAGGGTTTCGTGCATCTGCTATCTCTCAAAAACGCATTTCGTGCGAGACTTCCTCCAAAACTCCATCGGCAACTCCTCCACCAGCACCACTTGCAATGCCATTTACAGTGAGGGAACGATCCTAAAGTTGCAAATCACAATGCAATTCCATCAGCAACTCGTCCACCAGCAACACTTGCAACCCCATTTACAATGCGGGAACGATCCTACAGTTGCAAATCACAATGGAATTCTGTCGACCACACATGCACGAAAAACAGTTGACACCCCATTTACAAAGCGGAACCGATCCGAGAATGATCCGAGGATGATCCGAACATATCCGAGCATGATCCGACCACACACGAGACCGTCTCGCACCCGTCGCACCGCAGAGGTAGATCATCGACGTTCGGGGACGGACTTTGTATGGAAAAACATAGGGTTTCGTGCATCTGCTATCTCTCAAAAACGCATTTCGTGCGAGACTTCCTCCAAAACTCCATCGGCCACTCCTCCACCAGCACCACTTGCAATCCCATTTACAGTGAGGGAACAATTTCTTTGCTAACTCTTTCTGTGACTAACTCTTTCCCTCACTAACTCTTTCTTTGACTAACTCTTTCCCTGACTAACTGTTTCTTTGCTAACTCTTTTTTTGACTAACTCTTTCCCTCACTAACTCTTTCTTTGACTAACTCTTTCCCTGACTAACTGTTTCTTTCCTAACTCTTTCTTTGACTAACTCTTTCCCTCACTAACTCTTTCTTTGACTAACTCTTTCCCTGACTAACTCTTTCCCTCACTAACTCTTTCTTTGACTAACTCTTTCCCTGACTAACTGTTTCTTTGCTAACTCTTTCTTTGACTAACTCTTTCCTTTGACTAACTCTTGCTTTGACTAACTCTTTCCCTGACTAACTGTTTCTTTGCTAACTCTTTCTTTGACTACTCTTTCTTTGACTAACTCTTTCTTTGCTAACTCTTTCTTTGACTAACTCTTTCCCTGACTAACTCTTTCTTTGACTAACTCTTTCCCTGACATTCTAAAAGTCCGTAACACGGAAGTTTCTCCCCCTAAACTTCCTTTGATAAGAGCCCTTCAGGGCGAGCAACAGGTCTTGTGCCGCCTGTTCCACGTGCTTTCCCGTCGGCTGCACCCACTCTTGCGTTTCTTCATCGTAGAAGCTCCGCGAGTATGCATCCGTTGTTCGGGACAGATTCAAAGCTGATCGAAACAGCAGATTCCACGACGTAAAGCCAAAAACCCAATCACGACTGACTTGCGCCTCGATGCGTCGTGCCATGACTTTGACCCATGTATTTAGCTCGACGTGCGGATCTTCCGTGTGGCGTCGAAGCCGTTTCCGTTGGCTCCACTTGGGCACATCAGGCAAACCAATGCCATAGGGGAAGACAAAAGGAAATGCTAAAGCAAAGTAAAGCGGCTGAAATTGATCCAAAAGTTTGGTGCCCGTATACAGTGTCACTTCTGGAAGAGGCTGCGCGGGCGCTGGCTGACTGCGGGTCACAATGTCTTCCAGTGCAGACACGTGTTGCGCATTTAGATCGTGACATCCTGCAGTTGTTTTCTCTAGCACGACCGCGTTCGGTTTCAGCAAACGTCCGAACTCACAACTCACTTGTGCTTCAGACATTTGATCATTGAAGGGCGTAGCTGCTTTTTGCCGCAACACGTGATTAAGACTCCCATCGTTATCCAATAAGGCAATGATTTCGGCGGGAACGTCATTTTCTGGTAACATTTCGGCACGTGCTTCCACGAGTGCCATATCTATCCCTTTGTACGCAGGATGGCTTCGCGCAACCATTGTTGCGATTAATCTCACAACGACCTGCCGCCGGACAACTGCTTGGTGAATGATGTGTTGACGCATCGCTGCTTTGTCTTTCTTGTCTCCTATTTTTATTATAACGGCAATTTTGTCACTTAATGCTTTGCCTACGTGCGGTAGGCAAGCGGCAGCCTGACTTGATGCTAGTTTTTTGTCCAAACGCTGGAATTCGGACAGCAAGTCTTCCCATGGCAACGGAAACGTCGTTGCATTTCCTTTGGCGCATAGGCGGTGCCGGTTCATAAATGCATCTTGGGCTAAACTCCGGTCTTGCAGGTAACGCCATTCAATGCTAAAACACGTCAAGGCAGTCATGCAAGGGCTTGCGCATAGCAATTCTAAAACAGTACACTCTTGCGTATAAATCTCACGCGGAGGATGGCCAAGTATCATGTCGTTGCTCAATGCTTCCGGAGGCTTGCTCCTATGTCGGTAAAGATACGTCCAACACGAGGAACAAAGTGGCACCTCACACTGCATGCACACCGATCCGCTAGGACAACGCCTAACACATATTTTGTCTTCGGGACATGCAACAACATGAATCTTGTAGGAGGGGCAAGACATGTGACACGTCCACTGTCCCAGCTCTGGTTGCAAACTGGTCTGCGTGTCAGGAGGCAAAGTAGACACATAACGGGCATGATACGTGTTGAATCCCAACAAATTTTCTAGAACCTCTGCAGTGTGCCCAAAAAAAAGACCCGTTGCGGGATCAAAGGCCCGCTGGCGTGCAATCTGTTGGTTTGGAAAACCTTGCGCAAAAGGAAACCTACGTGCACAAACAAAACAAATCGCAGCACCGACCTGTTCGCCGAGCAAGTTCGTGCGGAGTCTGCGTAAGCATCTGCGGTCAAGGGAGCAGTTGGCAATCGGCGCCAGTTGCTGGCAGCGCCAGGTTAGCACCTCTTGATAGGCTTGAAATGTTGCTTTTCGTGCAGAGGCCTGCGGTAACCAATTCAAGGATACAGCACGCAAAGCATGTGCATGATGATCCGATATGTGTTCTGCTAGCTCTTCTTCCGCTGCGCATTCGTACCTACAGGCTCGGAAAGCACAGTGGAAGTTGGGCAAGTCATATGCCTTCCCCAGATCACACGCTGCCGTAAACCGTTCCGGCAAGGTGGGCTTGTCGGACAGCAGAGCAGCTGCCTCCTGTCTTGCTGCATCATACGCAGCACGTGGATCTTGATTCCCTTGAGAAGGCTTCCAAAGCCGCAAAAGATAGATATCGCCAGCATCGCCCTCGGTTGACTTCGTTGCTATTCCTTCTGCGGGCACGTTCCCGGACTGAATGTCTTCCATGCCGGAGCCTGGTGCCGTTTTCTGGCGCAGCCGGCGCAGAGGCACCGCTACATCTAGCTTCCTAGCTGTGCTGGCGCTGCCTCTTTGCTGCAACCGCTGCTGCTTTCCCTTTCCTTGACCCGCTTGTTGGGCTTTGTTGGCGCCGAGTGCTGTGCTTAATTTTCTTTTGCCGCATTGCTTTTGGTTTCCATCCTTCTTTGTGGACCCGCCCCCATCTGCTTCATTAGTTGATTGTCCAGCGAGTACTTTCCGATCGTCATCGCTAGCTCCAGCGTTTTCATCGCTAGCTCCAGCCTTTTCTTGGCTGGGCACAGTCGGCGGCAGGTACTTGGCTTCATGGTTTGTGGCTGCTGGGCTCGAAGCTCCTGCCAGTGTTTGTCCTGCACCTTGCGTGCAGCAATTCCAAAAACTGCGAAACTGGTCTGCTAAACGGCGGGCATGATGCATCCCACTATCTGCAAATCTTAACCCTGCTTGCAACAGTGTATGAAGACAGATGCCTTCCGCATCCAGCTGTCTGACCAGGCTTCTTGCAAACAAAGAACGTCTGCTTTACTGATTTGCACCTTTGCGCCCCGGCTGTCGCAAAACCGTTGCAAAATATCGGACATTTGTTCCATATTGCCGCTAGGTTCGTTACTGCCTGCATCTGCCGTTCGAGGCGCAGCTTGCGTCTTTTGGCTGGAACAGTGGCTTACACGAGTCAATGCTGGCTCCTGCTGCGATACTGTTGGGGGCGACTTCGGCAATAATGCGGCATACTGACCATTTGTAAAACAATAGTCGGAAAATTGGCACTAGCAAACTGTCCAGTCGACCGATCCTGTACCTATGTTGTGGTACATTCAAGTCAGTGGTACTTGCATCGTGCACATATACCTCCACATTCACACTCTTCTTGCTGGTGCCCAGAAGAAAAATGTTGCGGCCGCCAGATGGCTTTGCAAATCTAAAGTCTGCGCTTCTGCATCATTCGGCTTTGGCTCCAATTTGAGATGTCTTTGGCATGCTCTACATAGTTGTTGTCGTGCTTTCGGAGATGCAGTCACAGAAGGTCCCAGAGAAAGGTATCCATGAAAAAGCATATTCAATAGCAAGGCTTCAAGCCAGGGGATATCAAAACTAGACCCGCAAAGGTGCCATGCCAACTTGGCAAATACTGCTTCTGCTCTTAGATCTACATCTTTTTCGGTTCCGTCCATGTTGTGGCAAGCCTTTGTACTCATGCTGTGCTCCAGCTCATTACCTTGTAATCTTGTTGCGTCGGGTTTTGCGTCTATCTCTACGGTTGGTTCAGCTTCACGGACACTGGTTTGACGCAACAGACTATCAAAATGATATCCCCTGCCTTGCACAGAGGTGTGATTGTAAATATGCAGCTGCAAGGCCTGGTGCTCGGGGTGCTGGAACCCAAGATGGACAAGAATTTTGTTCCGGTCTGGATCTGCAGTGCACTCACCAAACCGGTCGTGCACGTGAATTAGCATGTTGGTACGCGCGACAGCACGAAATCTCTGCAACAAGAATGCCACAATGCGGGGGCCGTCGCGGTGCGCATCTAAGTAGGGAAAAAGGCCGTTGCGACTTGGAGCTACTGCCTTCCCGACCTCTTGAATCAGTTGTTTCCTGCATGCAGCTGCAGCACATCGCCTTGCTGCGACATGTGTGACCAAGTTCTCTGGCAAAAGGCCTTCGTTCGATAAGCACAGCATCAGGGAATCAATGAGGCAATTGTTGGCGCCGTGCGACTGCGCCTGCTGCCGCATCAACCCTTCCGCGGCCAAGACCCTTAAAGCTTGAGTATCGGTCATGCTTCGGTCAGGAGAATTTACCTGTGCAATGTCGCACATACGGTCTGCGATTGTAACGCAGCAGGATTCTGTCGTGCATGTTTGCAATTCTTTCCAGCCATCCCAAGTCGGTACCCAACTTTGTCCAAGTACTTTCGCTACGTTCTCTGCTGTTCCCAGTCGAGATAACAAGATTGCTGCCACCAGTTGCTGCGCGTCCTCCCAAGTCAATGCTGTATTTGCTGCTTCTTGTCGCTGCACGTCCGAGAATTCTTCATCAGTATACGTTGCTTCCATCCGACTATTTGTTCTCTCTGCACATAGCACTAGCATGAAGTCATGAAAAGCTTCCTCGTTTCTGTACAGCAACTTTTGCTTCTGAAAGGCTTTGTTGAGACATCTTACTGCAAAAGTGTCTTTTGCACCAGACTGTAAGGGATCGTCATTTCCGTGGCAAAGTGCGCAGTGGAATTGTCCCACTTCCCAACATCCGTGTTCATTGCATGCTCCGCGACCACAGGTGAGGCAGTGCGTCACATACTCATCACTCCATTGTTTGGGAACATATGCGCATTTGTAAACCAAGCAAACGAAACACTGCAATGGTTCTGCGCCGCCTCCTCGAAATCGGAACGACAATTTCCTCTGCATGTCACCGTAATGGTCTTTTTCCAGAGGTTTCGCGTGTTTCATTACTCTGCAATCACGACGACATGAAGTCAAACTAATGGAGCTCTTGAAATTGTTACAACTGGGGCTTTCCTTTCGCATCTTAGTCTTTTCCTCGAAACGATCCACCGACCCCAGCACCTGGGAAAGCGCAAGCGGATTGTCCTGTGAAAATGAAGAAACACAGCCGGCTCCTCTGAATCCACCTTGGCGTTTGCGTGTTAGAATACGTGGTTGAGTAAAACATTTCTTGTTGGTCACTGGAAAACGTTTTCCCGCCACGTTTTTTGCTAAGCTATCATCTTGCACAGTGACTTGGGTAAAACCTGGCACGCTCCTGTGTTTTGTTTGCTTCTTGTGCATGTAACCGTATGCATCGACAACCGCGGTCCTTGAGTCCATGTGTCTTGCGCAGGTGGCTTTTCTAGAACCGAGTTTCCCAGTGCCCAAAATCTGGGAACAGTGAGCACCGGCATCCCAAAGCAGGCAGGGTTTGCCAGCACCCTTAAGCTGGCACCAGGTAGCGTCAGCATCCCCAAGCCGATAGGATCTGCTAGCACCTTGCCTTGTGTGTCGGGTGGCTGCTCCCTCAATGCACAGAGTTGCATGGGCACTAAAGGGCTTGGGTTTTTGTATGTTTACCTTTTGCTGCTGCGGAATACAAGTAGCAAGCGCGTGTGTTGTAATTGCAAGCTGCTGCGACGCCTTCTTCACCTTGGACCTGCAATACTTGCCAAACAGCACTGCACGCCCGTTACTTGAGCAACCTGTACCTTTGCCATTATTTCCAACCTTTTGCTTCTTTGCTTGCTTGTCTTCCCTGGATACCTGCTTCTGCTCTTGACTTGCATCATCATTGACAAAATGTCTGACGCAACGGCACCTGGCCTGTTTCACACGCCTTCGGCCTACCCAGCGACACAGAAACGCCAGAATGGTTGTTTTGGTTGCAGACTTGCGTACATAGTTACATTTCACACGCTGTTTTTTCCACGGTTCCTTTGCGCCAGCTCTTTTGCGCTGATGCGTACGCATGTCACAATGACTTCTCGCCCCATAGCGCGTTGAGCGACTCATAATATGACTACTGTGCAGTTGCTCGGGTAGGGGGGTACACATTTTTGCTCATAAGCGGCGTACACTGAGTGCCAACACTCACAAGCTGTAGTGCCAATATCAAAACCAGCGCCTATGCGAGAGACAGTGTTAATACAACGTGCCTGATTGCCTAGAAAATGTTCCAAGTCCATCTGCACGAGTCTCATTGTGCTTGCAGCATTTCCAATCATCATGTTTGGCAAAAGTGGCACGCACCATTCTTGCCAGCGTGTTGCTGTGTACGCTTTGCCAAGGCATGCAATTGCGTATTGCTTACGCCGACAGAGTGCGCACAAGGGGGCTGTACGATGCATACCGTCAATGCCTGTGTTGCAGTTGTAGTGGCAGTTGTTGTTATTGCTGCTGTTCATCTGCAAACTGATCTTCTCATGGCTGCGTCTGCTGTTCGTACTGTTCGCACTGTTACTTTTGTTCTTGCATATTCTGTGGTCTTCTCTCTTCTGGTCTCGGTCTTCGTCAATGTTGGGTACTAGCTTAAGGGTGCTAGGGGACCCTGCCGGCTTTGGGACGCCGGCGCTCCCTGCCGGCTTTGGGATGCCGGTGCTCCCTGTTCCCAGATTTTGGGCACTGGGAAACCCTGCCGGCTTTGGGGCGCCGGTGCTCCCTGTTCCCAGATTTTGGGCACTGGGAAACCCTATTGTTGAAAAGCCGCCTGCGCAAGACAAATGGACTCAAGGACATGCTTGTCGACGCATACTGTGACAGCATTTGCTTCATTAATTAATTGTGTTGGTTCCGCTTCATCGGATTGTGGCCCGAACCTTGTACTGTTGGTGGCATCAACCAGGCGCCATGTCTTCTGTTCGAGCTGTGATGCACCTGGCCTGGCAGAAAGAGAAAACCTCAAACTAAATTCACTCGCGTATTCTTCTACGCGGGTTGGTCTCGCTCTATCTTTCCCCACCTCCTTGTCGCAAACACAGATTTGCGCCCCCCCGGCTTTCCCCTTGCTTTGCTTGAGGGCGCAAAAACTACACAACCCATAAATCCACAAACTTGCACAAAAACGCTGAGGCAAGAGTCTGGGAATAAAAACATGTGTTCAGCAATATATACTCAGAATGCAACAGCCTTTGTTTGTCCTGCTGCCTATTTTTTGATTTCACTCAGCGGAAGCTTCATACGTTTATGGTTCAATAGGACTACTCCAAATGCATGCCCGAAAGCACAAACGGATTTGTTGGTTGTGATCTTTTTTCAGGTGTGTATTACCAAGATTTGAATAAAAAAAAACAAGGAATCAAACATTCCCACGCAGGTGTTGTGTTTCTGCTACCTTGCCTTTTCCTGCCATCTTTAGAACTGCCCATGCCCCAAGTCCCTGAGCTCCCAAATTCTGTTTGTTTTTCTTGTTCTTGCAATGCAGGGCTAAAAATAAATGTTTCTCTCATACAGGCCATTTCCCACGGAAGCCGTGGGGTCTTACACAAAATGACCTCGGGAAGACTGGTTGTGGTTTCCCGTTTAGATCCTCTCTCTCTCTCTCTCTTGCTTAATCTGGGGGTTCTTGCGTCCCCTCCGCGTTCTTCTGTCTTGTCCTGGGGTTCTGGCGTCCCCTCCGCTTTATTGTTGTTTGTTCGGGTTCTTGGGTTGTCCCGTTCCCAGCTACCTGCCTACCTGTGTGTATATATATATATATAAGCCCAGGTAGTTTTCCCATATCCTTTTTGGACACCAACAATCCCCATTGCATAGGACGGACAACATGGCACCTTGCATTGCATTGCATTACATTGCATTGCATTGCAGTACATTGCATTGCATTACATTGCATTGCATGGCATTACATTGCATTACATTGCATCGCATTGCATTGCATTCATTGCCTTACATTGCATCGCAATGCATTGCATTACGTTGCATTGCATTTCATTGCATTGCATTACATTCAATTGCATTACATTGCATCGCATTGCATTACATTGCATTGCACCTGTGCGGCGCAAACCAGTGTTTCATGTAGGGGTTTCTTATCAGGAGTTCTTTTCAGGAATTCTTTAGGGTTTCTTTGGCTTTCACCTAGGGTCTTTAAGGTTTTGCTTAGGATACACACAGGAGAGAATAAAGCCAAAAATTTAGGGTTTCATTTGGGAATTCTTTAGGATTTGATTTCGGGATTCTTTCGAGTTTCATTCTAGATTTCTTTAGGATTTACATGTTTTTTGAGTTTCGTTTAGAGTTTCTGTAGGGTTTCATGTAGGGTTTTCATTTAGGGATTCGTTAAAGTTTCATTTAAGATTTAATTTAGAGTCTTATGTAAGACTTCTTATCGCGAACTGTCATGAGAGTTTTCAAACGTTCATGCGATTTTTTTCGGCTTTCAGTTAAGGTTTCATTTACGGTCTCTTTAGGGTTTCATTTCAGGTTTCATTTAGGGTTTCTTTACGGTTTAAGGTCTTTTTCGGGGTTCTTAGGTTTTTATTTAAGGTTTCTTTAGTGTTTCATTTCGCGTTTCATTTATGGGTATTCCGATATTCCTGTGTATCATCGTTTTATTACTTTGCCATAATTCCTGCGTATCATAATTTTTTCAATTTGCAGTCTGCAATCATTCCTGTGCCTCATAGTTTTATCAATTTGCAATCATTCCCGTGCATCATTATTTTATCCATTTGCAATGAGTCCTATCCATCATAGTTTTATCAATTTGTTATCAATTTGCAATCATGCCTGTGGATCGCAATTTTATCAATTTGCAATCATTTCTGTGTATCGTCGTTGCATCAATTTGCAATCATTCCTGTGTATCATCGTTTTATCAGTTTGCAATGATTGCTGTGTATCATAGTTTTATCGGTTTGTAATCATTCCTGTGCATCATAGTTTTATCAATTTGCCATCATTCCTGTATATCATAGTTTTATTAATTTGTAATTGTTCCTTTGCATCATGGTTTTATCAATTTGCAATCATTCCTGTACATCATAGTTTCATCGGGTTACAAAAAATTCCTGTGCATCATAGTTTCATCGAATTGCAATCATTCCTGTACATAATAATTTTATCAAATTCCTGTACATCGTAGTTGCATCAATTTGCAATCATTCCTGTGCATCATCGTTTGATCAATTTGCAATCACTCCTGTGCATCATACTTTTATCAATTTGCAATCATTCCTGTGCACCATAATTTTATCAGTTTGCAATCGTTCCTGTGCATCATCGTTTGATCAATTTGCAGTCCTTCCGGTGTATTATCATTTTATCAAATTGCAATCATTCCGGTGCATCATCGTTTTATCAATTTGCAATAATTCCTGTGCATCATAATTTTATCAATTTGCAGTCCTTCATTTTTTTCGGGTGAATTGCCTATATTGTGTCATCAATCTCTTTTCATACAAGGACTGACCGTATAATGGTCTCTACATACATATATACATCTACATATTTACAGATGTATAGTCACTATTTGGATGTGGTGATTGATCAGAGTACCAGTGGCTCCTGCCAATCCAAGCTTGTCACTGGGAACCTCTTCGCAAAAACTTGCAAATGGGAACCTTCCCCCCCGGGCATTCGATAATTTTGCTTCTTTTTTGTAATTTCTATACTTTCAACAAGGCTGTTTGTTGCTGTGGTGACAACCTCATGTCATAACCTGAATTGGAGGTCCCTAAAAAGTCGATTTTTTGAGTATCTTCTTTCGTTTGAAATTTCATCTGATTTTAGGTGACAATCTCATGCTTCTTTCTTCTTGAATGTGTAACAAAATGAATGTTGGTGCGTTAGGATTTACACTATGTGCATCAAGGTTTTATCAATTATCAATTTGCAATCATTCCTGTGCATCATAGTTTTATCAATTTGCAATTATGCTCCCAAATTCTGTTTGTTTTTCTTGTTCTTGCAATGCAGGGCTAAAAATAAATGTTTCTCTCATACAGGCCATTTCCCACGGAAGCCGTGGGGTCTTACACAAAATGACCTCGGGAAGACTGGTTGTGGTTTCCCGTTTAGATCCTCTCTCTCTCTCTCTTGCTTAATCTGGGGGTTCTTGCGTCCCCTCCGCGTTCTTCTGTCTTGTCCTGGGGTTCTGGCGTCCCCTCCGCTTTATTGTTGTTTGTTCGGGTTCTTGGGTTGTCCCGTTCCCAGCTACCTGCCTACCTGTATATATATATATATATAAGCCCAGGTAGTTTTCCCATATCCTTTTTGGACACCAACAATCCCCATTGCATAGGACGGACAACATGGCACCTTGCATTGCATTGCATTACATTGCATTGCAGTACATTGCATTGCATTACATTGCATTGCATGGCATTACATTGCATTACATTGCATCGCATTGCATTGCATTCATTGCCTTACATTGCATCGCAATGCATTGCATTACGTTGCATTGCATTTCATTGCATTGCATTACATTCAATTGCATTACATTGCATCGCATTGCATTACATTGCATTGCACCTGTGCGGCGCAAACCAGTGTTTCATGTAGGGGTTTCTTATCAGGAGTTCTTTTCAGGAATTCTTTAGGGTTTCTTTGGCTTTCACCTAGGGTCTTTAAGGTTTTGCTTAGGATACACACAGGAGAGAATAAAGCCAAAAATTTAGGGTTTCATTTGGGAATTCTTTAGGATTTGATTTCGGGATTCTTTCGAGTTTCATTCTAGATTTCTTTAGGATTTACATGTTTTTTGAGTTTCGTTTAGAGTTTCTGTAGGGTTTCATGTAGGGTTTCATTTAGGGATTCGTTAAAGTTTCATTTAAGATTTAATTTAGAGTCTTATGTAAGACTTCTTATCGCGAACTGTCATGAGAGTTTTCAAACGTTCATGCGATTTTTTTTCGGCTTTCAGTTAAGGTTTCATTTACGGTCTCTTTAGGGTTTCATTTCAGGTTTCATTTAGGGTTTCTTTACGGTTTAAGGTCTTTTTCGGGTTTCTTAGGTTTTTATTTAAGGTTTCTTTAGTGTTTCATTTCGCGTTTCATTTATGGGTATTCCGATATTCCTGTGTATCATCGTTTTATTACTTTGCCATAATTTCTGCGTATCATATTTTTTTCAATTTGCAGTCTGCAATCATTCCTGTGCCTCATAGTTTTATCAATGTGCAATCATTCCCGTGCATCATTATTTTATCCATTTGCAATGAGTCCTATCCATCATAGTTTTATCAATTTGTTATCAATTTGCAATCATGCCTGTGGATCGTAATTTTATCAATTTGCAATCATTTCTGTGTATCGTCGTTGCATCAATTTGCAATCATTCCTGTGTATCATCGTTTTCTCAGTTTGCAATGATTGCTGTGTATCATAGTTTTATCGGTTTGTAATCATTCCTGTGCATCATAGTTTTATCAATTTGCCATCATTCCTGTATATCATAGTTTTATTAATTTGTAATTGTTCCTTTGCATCATGGTTTTATCAATTTGCAATCATTCCTGTACATCATAGTTTCATCGGGTTACAAAAAATTCCTGTGCATCATAGTTTCATCGAATTGCAATCATTCCTGTACATAATAATTTTATCAAATTCCTGTACATCGTAGTTGCATCAATTTGCAATCATTCCTGTGCATCATCGTTTGATCAATTTGCAATCACTCCTGTGCATCATACTTTTATCAATTTGCAATCATTCCTGTGCACCATAATTTTATCAGTTTGCAATCGTTCCTGTGCATCATCGTTTGATCAATTTGCAGTCCTTCCGGTGTATTATCATTTTATCAAATTGCAATCATTCCGGTGCATCATCGTTTTATCAATTTGCAATAATTCCTGTGCATCATAATTTTATCAATTTGCAGTCCTTCAATTTTTTCGGGTGAATTGCCTATATTGTGTCATCAATCTCTTTTCATACAAGGACTGACCGTATAATGGTCTCTACATACATATATACATCTACATATTTACAGATGTATAGTCACTATTTGGATGTGGTGATTGATCAGAGTACCAGTGGCTCCTGCCAATCCAAGCTTGTCACTGGGAACCTCTTCGCAAAAACTTGCAAATGGGAACCTTCCCCCCCCGGGCATTCGATAATTTTGCTTCTTTTTTGTAATTTCTATACTTTCAACGAGGCTGTTTGTTGCTGCGGTGACAACCTCATGTCATAACCTGAATTGGAGGTCCCTAAAAAGTCGATTTTTTGAGTATCTTCTTTCGTTTGAAATTTCATCTGATTTTAGGTGACAATCTCATGCTTCTTTCTTCTTGAATGTGTAACAAAATGAATGTTGGTGCGTTAGGATTTACACTATGTGCATCAAGGTTTTATCAATTGTCAATTTGCAATCATTCCTGTGCATCATAGTTTTATCAATTTGCAATTATTCCTGTGTATCATAGTTTTATCCATTTGCAATCATTCCTGTGTATCATAATTTTATCAATGCGCAATGATTCCTGTGCATCGTAGTTTTATCAATTTGCAATCATTCCTGTGCACCATAATTTTATCAGTTTGCAATCGTTCCTGTGCATCATCGTTTGATCAATTTGCAGTCCTTCCGGTGTATTATCATTTTATCAAATTGCAATCATTCCGGTGCATCATCGTTTTATCAATTTGCAATAATTCCTGTGCATCATAACCTTATCAATTTGCAGTCCTTCATTTTTTTCGGGTGAATTGCCTATATTGTGTCATCAATCTCTTTTCATACAAGGGCTGACCGTATAATGGTCTCTACATACATATATACATCTACATATTTACAGATGTATAGTCACTATTTGGATGTGGTGATTGATCAGAGTACCAGTGGCTCCTGCCAATCCAAGCTTGTCACTGGGAACCTCTTTCCAAAAACTTGCAAATGGGAACCCCCCCCCCCGGGGGGGGGGGTTCCATTTGATAATTTTGCTTCTTTTTTGTAATTTCTATACTTTCAACGAGGCTGTTTGTTGCTGCGGTGACAACCTCATGTCATAACCTGAATTGGAGGTCCCTAAAAAGTCGACTTTTTGAGTACCTTCTTTCTTGTTGAATGTGTAACAAAATGAATGTTGGTGCGTTGGGATTTATACTATGTGCATCAAGGTTTTATCAATTATCAATTTGCAATCATTCCTGTGCATCATAATTTTATCAATTTGCAATTGTTCCTGTACATCTAATGATTCTATCATAGTTTTCTCAATTTGCAATTATTCCTGTGCATCATCGTTTTATCAGTTTGCAATCATTCCTGTATATAATAATTTTATCAATTTGCAATGCGGATACAAAAAGTAGAACTGCAAAAACGCATGACTGATGAAAAGAAAAGGTGGAATAGTACTAGTAGAAGTAGAAAGGCATAAGCAGAAAAGCAAAGAAGCAGAAAAGAAAAGAAGCAGGTCAAGCAGAGAAGCATGAAGAACAAAGAAGCAGGAAAAGCAAAAAGCAAGCAACGCAAAAGGCACAAAAGCAGAGAAGCAGAGAAGCAGAGAAGTATACAAGCAAAGAAGCAACAAAAGCAAAAGGCTGAAAAGCAGAAACACAAACAAACAAACAAAGAAGCACAAAAGCAAAACGGCAGAACAGCAGAAAGAGGTCAGGGGTTTAAAAAACAAAGTGGGGGATCTAAAAAACAAGGGCCCCGTATACTTTGATAAAATATCATGCACCTGTGCGGCGCAACCATGCACCTGTGCGGCGCAACACTATCTGTATAATAATAGGGCCAAAAATAATAGAGAGAGAGATATATATATAAATATGAAAGCTGTCATCCTGATCAACCTGTCGAGTTGTATTTCAAGTATTGCCCTGCCCCCCTGGCAAAAAAAAATATTAGGATATAGAGCAAACTATTTGATAAACTATATTTCATTCAAACCTATCAAATATATTTCACAAGAATATTCGTAGGATAAAGGGGGAAGACCTGAAAGTGCGAAGCACCGAAGAATATTTATGCCCATTTGCTTTGATTCGTTGCCACTTCTTCCGGGGTCGGCGGCAGGGGCGGCAGCCCTTAAATATAGATATACTGCTTGTCATACTTGCGCACACCTGTAACCTGCAATGAGCTGCAATCGGCTGCAATCGACTCTGAACTCTGGACTACTCTGAAACGTTTTTTGGTGAGTGCTTGGTGAGTGCTGAAGGGATCTGAAGGGTCTTTTGAAGGGTCTTTTCTGCCAAGCTGCGTTACATCACCAACAAACGGTCCAATTTTGCCATTGGAGCTGCCTTCCGCAGTGCCTGGGTGGCATTGGCTGGAAATGGGGCCAACACCGCGACACCAACCCATTAATGTGGTAGACCCAATAAACGATCCCCAATTAATATTTGTTGTTGGGTACACTCCTATTTGGGATGATGCAAAATGACCCCCAATTGGTCGGCTAATGGGGCTAATGGGATAGTTTGCCTCATTAGATGGAAAAAAAATGCAAAGAACGTGCAAACAAGAATTCAAACAAAACTTGGAATAGGAAAGAGTACCAGAGCAACAAGAGGCAAAAAGGGATGTCCAAAGAGTCAGGAAGTCTATTCTTTGTTTCGAATCTCCGTGCTATCCAAGCTACAGTATTGCAAATCCTTGGACACTCCAGAGTGGTCAAATATGGTCAAATCATTCCAAGATATTCCAAGTACTTTGAACTCTTCATTGGCCAAAATCAGCAAAATCAGCAAAATCAGCTTTACTTGATTTCACTTGTTCTGACTTCCAAAGAACCCAAGTGGGATTGGACTCGATTGGACCAGAATCCAGAAACATCCAGAAACCATTTGCGACATCATGACACCGAGCATCCCAAACTCCGCTGAGCTTACTCCGGCTTGGTTGGGCCGGACAGCTGGCCTCCAAAGCCACTGCTGCAGATTCCACCTGGGTACCAAGCTGCTTGGTCAAAGATGTCAAAGTCCTTAAATGCTTCAAAATGTCTCAAACTATCTCAAATTTCCAAAAAAATCCCAATATTGCTATGCAGTCAAATCATCATACTATGCAGTACTATGCCTTACTGCAGTCCGACTACGCCAAACGTCCTGATGATTTTCACAATTTTCACTTTTTCGCCTTCGCCTGGACAAGCTCATTGGCACCAACACCATTCTTGGGTGCCTCTGCACTGACTCGGCACAAATCACGACATCTCAAGACCTCTTAAGACATCTCAAGAGCTTTGCGAATCGCAAACTAAGAAAGCGCACCTCGTCACAAGCAGCCATCAAGGCCTCACAGGTGGAAACATGTCGAATATTCTTTTTGGAGATATGTTCCCATATTATGAAGCAAGCATGTTTACCGTGTTTACCAAACACAGTTCAGACATGTTCAGACTCGTTGAGGCGAAATAAGCAAAAGTTCATCAAAGTGTTCTGACTTCAGCTTACATTGCTTACCTTCTTGCGCTCCACGGTCTGCTGTTGGTCAGGTTGACCAAGTGAGGTGAGCCACTCCAATGGAGCGAAAGCACCTGCCACGAGAGATAAGGATGTAGATGAAGAATGATGAAGATGGATGAATGACTAGGATGAAGACTGAAGAAAAATGAAGAAAACAATAATTCGAATCACTTTGTCCCATCCGAGCTCCGTCGTTTCGTTGTCTTATGACTTGCAGACAAAGATCCCATAGCTCCGCGGCGTTCTGTCAGAAGGGGTGCAAGGCGTCCATCTTTGTCCAGTGTAGCCACACCTCCTGAAAGCATCTGAAAGCATCTGAAAGCATCTGACAGCCACACGGTTTCTGCAAGGCCCAGCAGCTTACAGAATTTGACGTAGAAATTGACAGCGACATGACTCGTTCACTCGTGACTGGGCCTAGACCTCCATCGTTGCAACCACCCAGAAGCGTTTCCGGGCCAAGCCAAGTTGAAGGCATGGAAGTGCGGCCAGTGCGCCGTCCAAGCTCCGCTCGAACTGCATAGCCGTCCTTATCCAAGCCACGGAAATGTCACTTTAGATCACTTTAGTATACTGTAGTCACTTTAAATCACTTTAACCTTTAAGATCAACCTGCAATCAAAACATATCAAAACATATCAAAACATATCAAAACATATCAAAACATATCAAACCCTGGACGGTCAATGTTCATCAATTGTTCACATGTCAGGGACTCACAACAACGCAATACAACAAGATCAATACCTCAAAACTCCTTCCATCAGAATTTCCAGAGGCAAGAATGGCATGTCAATCTCGTTTTGGCTGTGTCCGACAGACGTGTAAAACTTAAAACACATTGCTGCCGAATGCTGCCGAAATGCAGATTCCAAGTCACATTCGTACACTTCGATCTGCTCGCCATAGTCTTCTTCCAGGATTTGCTTTGCTCGCAGGCAAAACGGACAGGTGGAGAAAGAGAACATCATAATCCTCGATTTGGGTTCGCATGAAATCTTGCCGACCTTCGGCACAATCTGTTCTAAATGTTATGATATATTATGATTCATGACTTCCAATCCAATTCAGCCAAAGCACTTGTTGCTGTTGATCTTACTGTCAATGAGATTGGAGATCCTTTCCCTGTCGTAGTCTCCAGCCAATCTGTCCGCAATGAATTGCTTCGCTTGCGCGAGAGGCCCCATCTGGGACAAAACGGAGATCTGCTGTGTGACTGAATTGGAGTTGGCCCACTCCTGGGTCGCCGAGGCCCACGGAGGCCCACGGAGGCCCACGGAGGCCCACCAGGGAACGGCCACTCAGACTC
The DNA here is from genome assembly GCA_947184155.2 of Cladocopium goreaui. Classification (NCBI taxonomy): domain Eukaryota; class Dinophyceae; order Suessiales; family Symbiodiniaceae; genus Cladocopium; species Cladocopium goreaui. The sequence goes on along the minus strand of CAMXCT020005702.1, from coordinate 18,780 downwards.
GACTACAGAGTCCACCAAGCTGCAAAATCAACAAACGTATAAAGTCAACAGCACGTAGCTATGGCAAAAAATTGTTTCATTTGAGAACTCTTGAGACCGGCAAAGATTCACATCGTTACACAGCTGCACCGCGCTTTCCAATCGTTTTGGCCAAGGATCGCGGGGTTCTCCACCCCAGTTGCCGTTTGCCTCGCTGGGGGTCTCTGATGCAGACTTCACTCGATTAAGCTCTGCGGCCTGCAAGGCCTCGCTCGATCACGGACTTCCGATCGGATGATTACAGAATTTATTGTTTATATATTCTTGTTTATTATATCAATATCATGATACCTAATTATGCATATGTAAATAAAGCCTGTTAATAATAATGAATAATGAATGATGATGTAAATGTTGACAAATCCTTCACAGTTGAGACCATGTTGAGATGAGGGCGGAATGCGCATATGTCACAGTCTCACAAAGAGAATGATTGTCGAATGACTTTTCGCAACACAAACGTACCACCCACCCAATACACCCAGCAATTGAACAGACTGAACAAAGCTGAACAGAGTGTTTCGGTGTGTCACAGGGGCCACCAGAGGCTGTAGCCTCTGGCAACGAGGCTTGAAACATCGTGAAGCATCTTGAAACCTGGCTACCAGCCTTGACTCCGGAGGTGACAAGGTTATCCAACAGCGGTCTTTCCATGGTCTGTACCGTCTGTACCCTCTCACTCTTCGATCTTCTTGGCACTCCTTGGTGTCCACCCTCTCACAGGGATGCTGACATGAAAGATTTGAAAGTTTACACCAGGCCTTGTTAACTTGTGAGGCTAGATGCATGAAACACTTCCTGAACATATTGAACTTGTGCAAGCATGCCATGGCGTGTTTTCTTGTAGAACAAATTCAGGAGTGCTGTTTAGGATACAGGCTGTTTGTTGAAGTCAGCTGGAATTTGCATGGCATCATACATCGCACTTTTGCTTGGCGCAAACATGCCAAATACTGCCTTGAAGCTGCAACAACTGTATGGAACATGCAAGGATCTTTAAGGTATTGAACTTAGTCAACAGAGTCACTCAAAATGCTCATTACAAAATGCAAAACTCCTGGAAGCCACACGGCTGTGCTGCTTTCCCAAGTGCTCAGTTGACCTTTTCAAAGACTTGGAAAACCAGTTCATAACGTTTCGGAAACCAAGTCATGCATGGTGAAGGTGGTGGTCAAGGTGCTCTTCTTGGCAACACATATCACAGTTCCAACGCCAGCCGCCAATGTCGGGCTTGTACTCAGCAATCGGGCTGTTTGGGGGGCAGAACGAAGTCGAAGGCGTGGATGGCCCAAACCTCCGGAGAGAGGCTGAAGCCAACTGGATCATGCGCAGCACGTAACGGGACCCGGATCATTTTGAAACACCGGATAAGGCTCATTTTGAAACACAGAGGATAAGGATCATTTCGAAACACAAAAGCCCCGGATAAGGATCATTTTGAAACACATCCAAGATACTGCTGTTTAAGACATCTGGAAGGCATAGCATTTCTTTGTAACCACCATGGCGCTTGTAACACCACAGCACATTGATGAAACCCTAGCAAATCAGCTCTTCAAACAAAAACAATCAAAAAAACAAGTTAGCTCTTACAAGGAGATTCATCCCTATCATAAATGCAATGTGACCGCAAAAGGCTTGAGTCTTTTCCCGTCAGCCATCTATTTGTGGCAGCTTTGTCCGGCAATTCATGAGGATCTCGTTCGAGACACGTATCCAAATAAAAATAAAAATGCATCAAAAAATATATCCAGCACGCATCAAAAAAAAATATATATGCATCAAAAAAAATATCCAGGTGCCACTGTGTGAGACCTCACGGGTTTCGTGCTGCAAACCTAGATCAAAAAAAATATCCGTATCAAAAAAAAATATCATAGTAGTAGTAGGAGGAGGAGTAGTAGTAGTAGTAGTAGCAGTAGTAGTAGTAGTAGTAATAGTAGTAGTAGTAGTAGTACTACTACTACTACTACTACTAGCACTAGCAGCAGTAGCAGCAGCAGCAGCAGTAGCAGTAGTAGTAGTCGTAGTCGTAGTCGTAGTGGTAGTAGTAGTCGTCGTCGTCGTAGTCGTAGTCGTAGTCGTAGTCGTAGTCGTAGTCGTAGTCGTAGTAGTAGTAGTAGTAGGAGGAGGAGGAGGAGTAGTAGCAGTAGTAGGAGGAGGAGTAGGAGTAGTAGTAGTTAGTAGTTAGTAGTTAGTAGTTAGTACTTAGTACTTAGTACTTAGTAGTTAGTAGTTCGTACTTCGTACTTCGTACTTGGTACTTAGTACTTAGTACTTAGTACTTAGTACTTGGTACTTAGTACTTAGTACTTAGTACTTAGTACTTAGTACTTAGTACTTAGTACTTAGTACTTAGTACTTAGTACTTAGTACTTAGTACTTAGTACTTAGTACTTAGTACTTAGTACTTAGTACTTAGTACTTAGTAGTTAGTAGTTAGTAGTTAGTAGTTAGTAGTTAGTAGTTAGTAGTTAGTAGTTAGTAGTTAGTAGTTAGTAGTAGTTAGTAGTTAGTAGTTAGTAGTTAGTAGTTAGTAGTTAGTAGTTAGTAGTAGTAGTAGTAGTAGTAGTAGTAGTAGTAGTAGTAGGTAGTAGTAGTAGTAGGTAGTAGGTAGTAGGTAGTAGGTAGTAGGTAGTAGGTAGTAGGTAGTAGGTAGTAGGTAGTAGTAGTAGTAGTAGTAGTAGTAGTAGTAGTAGTAGTAGTACTAGTAGTAGTAGTAGTAGTAGTAGTAGCAGCAATAGTAGTAGCAGTAGTAGCAGCAGGAAAAAAGAAAGGACTAGTAGGTAGCAAGGGGAACCGGTTTAAAAATAAAAGCGGGTGGGGGGGTGCAGGGGGGAGGGCGCAGCGCCTCCCCCCGCAATGCGTACCAAGAGAGAAGCACATAGGCACAAGTCTCAATGGATATATTGCAAGTAAGAACGACAAGATCAAGAAAGAAGCACATAGGCACAAGTCTCGATGGATATCAGCAAAGATGAAATTAACCCAAATAAACGATGATGCTTATGCAAAAAGAAAGGAATAGTAGGTAGCAAGGGGAACCGGTTAAAAAATAAAAGCGGGTGGGGGGGTGCAGGGGGGAGGGCTGAAGAGGGGCCCTAGCGTCTACTTCAAGATCAGCTAAGGCGTCTTCCCCAATGACAGCACTCTTTTACTCTCAGCCTGTTGCCGGTCAGTGCTTGTCTACAGGGTTACTCTATATACCTCTTGAGCCTTGAAGGGCGCATATAAATGTGCTCAATACTCATGCATGTACCTATGTAGGTATTAGGTCGAAACAAAAACACAGGCACAAATTCAAAAGCAATGAGTAGAGCACTACGCCTTGCCGTACCCAATTGGTATTAAGAGTATCTTCCTGACTTCTCTACACAATGGCAAATAGCAAAAGAAACCGGAGTTACGCAGTGGCTTCGAATTGAAAAACACGTGAAAGCAGCGAATGTCCTAAGGACATGTCGAAAAAGAACAGCGGATTCGCTAATTTTTCCAGTAGCGACCAATGGTGCTTCGCGCACGGTCTCTCCATAGGCAAAATGCCTTGCTCTACCGGTGAAAGTTCGAATTGAAAAGTTCGGGTTCGCAAGATTCAGAAATTCAGGTCATACGAAAACAATTGACCAAATCACGAAATAAACGGAAATAGCGGATCTCCAAAGTTGCTCATTCAAGCAAACAATGGACTGAAATCGAAGTTGGTAAATTTTTGAAGTTCGCTCCATTCGGAGTGGTCTGCTCGCCGGATGATTCATGGAGATAAATGTATATAGTATCTCTATTTACAAGAGTCTCTATTTTACATTAAATTGAAGTTCAGACACTTGTGGCATTATCTCTATCTAAAAGAGTATATGCCATCTGTGTGAAATAAGTTGAACGCACAGAAAAACTGTACACGGCTTCTCATGCTGTGTTATCTTCAATTAAAGAAGTGTACACTCACTCATCGCCACTCACTTGATCTCCATGGTCTGGACGCTGAAGATGAGGATCCACCCCACTCTGTGTTGCCCTGATACGTCGATGCTTGATCTTCATATGCCTTTCTCTTTTTCTCCTTCTGTCTTTCCTTTCTTGAATCAGCATACTGCTTCTTCTTGTAGGCCTGTTTGTAATGATGTCGTTCATTCCATGACATATCAGAAGGATCAAGATGGATAAGAATTGGATTATGAGCATCGCGATCATTTGGAGCAACCATGAAGATGTTGTGATCACCATGTAAGCAAGTTTCATTTACCTTGAAGTAAAATTCACCCACATAGTTCATGTGATCTTCATCCTCAAAGTCTTCTGGGTGTTCCTCACACATCAAACGTGAATGACCCCACTCAACAACTGTTAACATACAACAATCACCTTTACCATTTGTCTTGTTCATGAGCTCGTCGGTGTATGTTGCTGTTGTAATGCCATCCAAGTGCGTTGCAAGAAAATCCAAGTCACGATAACTGCAAGAAATGAAATGCTTGACCCTGATTGGAGGGCAAGTTGGATCAAAATTCTTGCGCATGGCTTGTGTTGCAACCCCTACCATTCTGTTAATCCAGAATTGGATAAGGCTGTGTTGATATGTAGGGACACCTGGAGATTTTGGTGTGCTGTAATAGCATGCCTTGTTTCCATCACCTGCGATGAAGTCAACTTGATATCTGGCACACTCAAAAGCCATAACAGCTAAGCTCTCACCAACAATCCCAGCAGAGTCTGATGCATACTTCTGTCCGACGTGATAAACGCACACACGTGTCATTCTCATCCTAGCTCTTGTCAAGTCAACAATCTCATCTGTATCTCGATCCTTTGTCTTTCCCCAAGATACTTCAAAGATTGCCCATGAGACTTGTCGAACTCGTGTGTCGTTGTCATCTGTGTGATATCCAGCAATTTGCTTGATATAGCCATCCTTTCCAAGGCGAGCTGCCACCATCAAGTCATGATAGTCATTGAAGCAAGTTTTAAAGTCAACCTCGTCGAGTCTTTCTCTGTGAGGATACAACGAACCAGCCTCGCAATTCATGAAAAGATGTCCTCCAAAGTTCTTGATGACATTGATGAAGTAATTGTTGAACTGTGATTTGGTTTCATCAAATTTTTCATGATCCTCATCGATAGTGTAGTCAATGTGTGGAATGAATTGTTGAAATCTTTCTGGAACCGGGCATTTTTCAAATCTGTTTCTGCACCAGTTTCCCAAATTCCAAAACATTGCTGTTATCTGTGGAGAGGATCTGTATGAAAATTCAGCATCCTTGTACGTTGGGTCTGATAGGCCTCCACCTAAATACCTGTAAGCCAAGCTATGCAAGATCATACAGTAAGGCAAGACCTTGTGGTCCTCAACGTAATCTTGGAGTACCCTTGTGAGATTTCCAAAATCGTCATCAATCCTCTTTTCTGCTTCTTTTGAGGATCTTTCTGCTTTGTCTTGATGAAGAGGATGCATCCTTGGATCACTACAACCATATTCAATGCGCTGATTAAGTTCTTGTAATTCTAGTTGTGGATCCTGATTCTTGTGTCTGGCAATGTACTCAACCATCAACTGGTCATCTGTAAGATGGTACCAAAAATCATGATGTGGAGACATGGTCTTCCTGTACTTAACATGCCAAAACATATGTCGATGCTTCGAAGACGCTGGATAACCTTTGTTGTAAAATCCTGCCCATTCACCATGGTAACCATCTGAAAAACAATCCTTCAATTTTCGAAAAACTGAATCATCTTCGTTTCCAGTGATATCTTGACCATAGTAAAGTCGAACTGCAGGTTTCACTTCAGGAGCTGTCTCATCATCTTGAATGTCTGTCTTTCTTCTCCCCTGATTCCTCCTTTTCTGAGGAGCGTTCAGGTGGAGCTGATTCCTCTTTCTCTGAAGAGCCTTCAGCTGGAACATGTGGCTCCTGTGTGTCTTTTTCTTCTTCTTTTTCTTCGACAGCAATCTCCTCTTCTTCATCCTTTTCTTTCTCTTGTCCTTCTTCTGGTTTGACAAAACTTTCCTTGATCTTTCGTTGAACATTCTGATTGCACATACTGATCCATTTCAATGTACACTCAACCAATTTGTCATCATCAGTTTCCAAAATGATATGTTTGTCTTCAATGTTCAAACTTTCAATGGTATGCTTGTACTCAGGATCACCCTGCGCCTGGTCTTTGAAGATCTGGAAGTGGAGTGTCTGGATCATCGTCCACCATCTGAGGATCCTCTGCTCCAAAGAAATTTTCTGCGCCAAGGTGTTCATTGTCCTTGAGAACTTTGTCAATATCCAGTTTGAACTCATAGTACTTGTCGTAAGAGATCTCATAACCCATCATAGGTGCATACTGCTCCATAAATGTTGAAAAAGAAGCATCTGATAATGCCGACATCATCAACCATAATGAGAAGAAGCTTATGTCACCACGTTCAAGGGGCCGACTTCCTTCAAGATCATCTTCTGTGAGGATTGTTTGGCCTTGGAGTGTAATATCATGGAGGATCTGTCTGTGCTCTGGTTTGAGTTGCCTGACTAAGAACAGTCCCTGTCGATCTTCCATATTTCTTCGAGGATTTGCATCAGGTAATACCTCACTTTCTTGTTGTGGTTGTGTTTCCTCTCTTTCTTGAGAGCATACACCTTCTTCCTCTCTTTCCTAGAGCCTGATGCCTTTTCCTCCTCTTTCCTGACAAAAACTTGTAGTCTTGGCAAAAACTCCAAATCATCTTCAGCATCATCATCATCGTGACCTTCCATGTCCACATTCTGTTGCTCTGATCCTGGGATGTGAGCGATCTTGTCCTTTCGAGCTACCCAGATGTAGCCATCGAGCTTTGTAGATGTGTGGAAGTCACCTGAACCGCATTCCCTGACCTTTGTCCTTGCTCTTGCAGATTGATGGAATGCTTCATGCTGAAAGAATTGATTGTAGGCATGTTCAACAAAGAATCTGTAGGATTGAGCTGTCAATTCCTTTCTGCTATCCACAAATTGTCGAAGCTTGTTCAAAGCAAAAACTGTGAAATGGCTAAAGCTAGCAGGTGCTTCATCTTCATACAGATCGATTGCCATGATCATCATCTTTGTGGAAAACGAGAAATGCCGTTCAGGTTCTGGGATGACTGTTCTCTTGTTCATGGGAACTGTAATTCCTTGAATAGTCATGTCATACCCATGTGTGTTCAACTCCAGTGCATCCAAAATGTTACCATCACGGTCCTTCTTTCTCCTGCAGAAATCTCCCCAGAGTTTGTTGTTCTCTCTAATGAACTGATCAAGATGCTTAGTGTAAAAGACAAAGACTGCTTCTGAGAGATACTCCATGTCCTTCTGTATTGCTAAGTCTCTTTCGTATAGCAAGAACTTCTCTCTCCATTCGTCTCTGTTGATACTGTGTCTGTCTTCCCAACCTGTTGGGGCAACTTGACCTCGCATCCAGTCTGTCCAATATTGTCGACAAGAGTCCATGTAACCTTCCATGGTTTCAATGTTTCCTTCTCGATGGAAGTGTGCCAACATGCGTCCAATCTCCCAAGCTCTTGTGAAGAGTAAGCATAGATGTCCTGTCCATGGTAACTTCTCCCAGTCTGAGCGAGTGATCGATTGTCTACGAAGTGCTATCTTTTGTGAAGAGAGTAGTAGGTTCCATTCACGCAGAACTATCACTTTTTCTCCTGAGGAGTTCTTGATGAGTTCACCGCTCTCTTCTCTTGCACAGACAATACCTGCCTCATACAGGACCCAGGGATTCGATGCAGAAATTGAACTTTTGGTAGCCTGTTCTACCACAGGGTCTTCAATATCATCTGGTGGATCTTCTGCTCCCCAGAGATTGACAGCCTCTTCACCCATTGGGTCGTCATGGACGTCCACTGATGGCTCCTCTTGTTGATTGTCTTGAGCATCTTGTTGAGGATCATCATGTTGTGGTGATTCTGGACTTCCTGATGAGGAGCGTTGTTGCTCCCATGCATCTTGAGGTTCCTCTCTTTCTTGAGAGCATCCTCTTCTTGATGGTTGTTCATATGGATTTTCCATGGGTTCATCAGCCTGCGCAGATACCTCTCTTTCTTGAGAGCCTTCTGCTGCAGATACCTCTCTTTCTCGAGAGCCTTCTGCTGCTGCACCATAGATTGATTCCACAATCGGGTCAAAGTCATTCTCGTTGCATAGTGGTGTACCAAAAACTAATCTTCCATAGTTTTGTGGAACCTGTTGACCCATGAACTCCCATGCTGTGATTCTGACTTCTTCAGGAATGTCTTGTCCAGGAATAAATGTTGTACCTTTCTCCTTCATGACATGGTTCCATGTTGTGTTGGTGTGCCATGAACCACCTGTAACCGATGGAGGTAGAGAATGGCCACGTCCTTGATGAACAACGTTACATGCAATGGTAGGGAGTTGTTCCTTGACATGGAGGTACTGGAAAGGAATGTCACCATGAAATAAAATAACACCATTCTTTGTCAGATAGAGTTGGTTGTCCACAATAAAACTTGGATCCAACACGAGGTACACTGGTCGCCTATAGTTTCTTGGAGGCTTCGTGCCCTCTGCCATCCTTATGTAGCCCTGACCATTGTCATTGTGGTACATGAAGTGAACTGCATCCCTTCTGCCTTTTCCACTTCCTTTCACAAAGGTCTTCAGGCCTGCTTGTTGAATGGAATCTAAATTCATGTAGTCAGTGACATGAAAAATCCAGCCCAAACTCATAGCCTCATCATATGTCAGTTGGTGGTGTGCCACAGTGGGATCGACAACTTGGTTGCTATGTCCTTGAAAAGCACCAAGACGAACGTCGAATGGATACTCTGCCATTGAGCTATATGGGTACCACTGCCATCTCATGGAGATCTCAACAAAGAAACGTTGTTTTGGATTACACAGTAACATAGCAGCAAAATCTGCTCCAGACATGTGATATTCCTTTGGATTGTCTCCTTGCATCTGATCAAACAGTAAGGAAATGTTCATAGCTCCACTGGCAGTGAATAACGTTTTGTCTCTGCAATGTCTCAACACATTGGATAGCCTCTTGCTACATGACATATAATAACTTCTCCTTGATGAGCTAGTCATGTCCACGTGGAAATCATTGCATCGTTCATCAAACCAGTTTTCTTCTGCCTGAGTTGTAAGGCCACAGAGATACTTCAGAAAACTTGAAGTCCATTTCAAAGATTCATCAAATTCTCCATGACTATTTCCCCAGTGCAAAATCCAAGCTATTGCGTCCATGAACATTTCATGTCTGTCAGTTGGTCTCATGTTGTGTGGACCCATCAATGTATGTAAATTGCGCTCTCTCTTCTTCCTCACTTGCTCGTGAGCCTGAAACCAATCTGTTTGGCGCCTGTAATCATAGCAAAATGATAAATGATCCTCGTTGGGCAATGTCGATGGTGTTCGAAATTTGTCAGCTGGGATTTCCTCTGATCTTCTCAGAGCATATCCATCAGCTGAATGTCTTCTGCTAAAATCATAGCCTTGATGTTCTTGACCTCGAGTGTTCGATTGTGCCTGATCACTAGATGATGCGGCTGAGGTCCTGTTCCACCGGCTAGAGTTCGACATGTTGAAGAAACAGTGCGATCCTCGAGACTCTGCCTCTTGAGCCGCAGGCACAAATTCAAAAAATAGTCAAGAATCCCTCAAGGTGTCACCTAACAGAAATACATCATGTCTGAAATCAACATGACTGCAAACTGTTGGCAACCATGACCTGAGGTAAGCCTTGTGTTCCAGTAATGATCTGAATGGTGGATGAGCATCAACTTCTTTAAGAACACCTTGTCGAACAGCATCGATAAGATTCTGAGGATTGGCAGATTTCTTGGTCAAACAATCGGCTAAACACCATTGAGTTCTGATATGTGACAAGTCAGCAATGGAACCTGAACATGCTTCCTTCCTAAGCATCTGAATCATATGAATGGTCTCTTGTTGTTCAGGAACATGAGTAGTGCTGGCAGTAGTCACAAGATTGTTTGCATCAGTCCTCATATGAATCTCACTTGAAAGTCCAGTGATGTCCTTGATCAGTCCTCTCAACATTTGACATGTACCATAACACTTCATGAGTGCATACAACTCTGCAACAGTTGTGCTCAAAGTGGTTCTTTTGATTTTGGTTGATTCAAAGAAAATAAGAGAACCTCTGGTGTTTTTGCTCTTTTCCTTTCTCGGTTCAGCCATGAAAATAACCATCGCGCGCTGTGAGGATTTGTCGCTGTTGTTCCTAAACGCTGCATCTGGCATTGCAACTAATCTAGGATCACCTTGAAGTGGCCAGAACATAAGTTCCATCGGGTCACCTACAATTTGCCTGCAAAGTTTGTTCAGCGTTTTGCAATCACCTATGGTGGGGGAAGCAGCGGCAGAAGCACAACGTGAAAACTGATAACATGACTGAAATTGAGTTCTTGATTGTAACCAGTTGATACTACCTAAGAGTGATCTGTAGGCAGTGTGGAGATCCTTGTCGCATTTGTCTTCATCCTTCAAACCTTTTGGTATGACAACCTCAGTAAGTTCACTGACACAAACTGATTGTTCAACAGTGATGTGTGATTTCTTCTTGGTCTTCTCATCAATGATCCATTTCACACGTTGACCAGTGAACATCAAGTCATTCACATCTTCATGACCAATCTTGAATTGTGACTTGACAACTTTCTTGAACTTCTCCAGAAACTCTGGAGTTCCTGTAATGACCAAGTCGTCAACATGCAAACAACACATGCCAATAGGTTTTCTTCCCTTGGCATTACTGCCATTCACAGGGTCCATGAAGTGTTCCAAGAGTTGTTCAACAATCTCAGGTGTCAACTGTGGTGTCGTGGCAAGATATGTACGCTCTGAAGGTAAGAAGACTGAAACAAGTACTTCAGCTTCTTCTTCCAAACTTGTGGAAACATTTTCCGTGTTCAAGTCATGATTCACCTCAAGTACCCACCAAACTCCTTTTCTCTTCGCAATAGATGTTCTCAAATGGAACTTCTTTCGATCATAATATGGATCAGGAGTTCTCAAAGCCTTTGCACGATAAGCAACTTGAGCATGACCATTTTCAAAAGGATACCAACCAGACTTGTGTTCAACAGATTCCAAGAACTTCAACATGTTTTCATCAACAACAGAAGTCCACGCACAATCTTCAACCTTCTTCTCCTTGAACTCTTTTCTCTGTTTCCATGTCTGGTTTTGTTGATAGCAAGCTGAAAACAATCCTTCTTCAACCAAAAGAGACTTATGAACTTCCTTAGCAATGTCGGAGGATTCATCACGCGTTACCTCACTCTCTTGTGAGCCTACGCCATAGTATGACACAGGTGCTGGTTCTGTTGCCTCAGAGTCAGCAAAGCCAACCTGTTCTGGCTCCTTAAAAGCACCATCATAGCACACATATGTGCACCTGTCAGCTCTTGTTGGTTGAATGCAAAGTGAAATCAGAAATTTGTCTAAGCGGTTCCACCATCTCCTTGGTGCGTCCGCGAGTCCATAGACGGAACGAGTGCATAAACCAACCAAGTAAGGAGGCAAACCAATGTCAGTAGGCAACTGAACATGGACTCCGCGTCGGTCTAAGTGGTACGTTTCCCCCTGAAGGAAGGCAGTTTTCAAGTCGAAATGGAATAAATCCCAGTACATCGAGGCTGCATGCTGAGATGCCACATGGAAACCATACCTGGTAGCAGTAGGACTGTCAGTCTGTAAGTCATACTGTTGTGCATCTTGAAAGCCTCTACATACCCATCTAGCCTTGAACTTCTTGAAGTGTCCATCCTTATCAACCTTGATGGTAAGCACCCACCTGCCAGTGACATAGTTTTCAATCTTATGACGTCTCTTGTCACGAAAGGTCGTGGCAGTGAAATCAAGAAAGCTTCTGAATTCTTCAGGCTTGGCTTGTTTGATCTCCTTAGCATACTTTCTCAAGACTTCTTGAGTGATAACTGATTCTGCCTTTGGCTGCTTCTTTCCATTCTTGGCCAAATACTGTTCAAATTGATTGAAACCAGTAACATCATATGAGCCAAAATCAGGAGCAGCTTGAACTTTAGGTCCTAAAGGAACAAAAACAGTACCATCGATGTCGACAAAATGAGAGTGGTCTGATGTGTAAGGTTCAGTGTCCACATCTTCTTCCTGAAGCTGAGCAATCTCTTCCTCAGTCAAAACAGGAGTATCGTCTGTTTCATGTGGTTCTGTTTCATCATCATTTTTTTGAGATGATACCAAGGCTGGTGTTCCTTGTGACGACTGCTGTTGCGCTGGCTGCGCATGATCACCTGGTACAAACGATGTTGGTGTAGTAGTCGGCAGTGGAATTGAGTTATCATTTGAACTTGAGGCATTAGGATCATGTGAAGTGTGAAGGTCCTTCTTCTCCTTCATCATCATGTTTCTGAGTAGGAACTGAAATAGGTTTAACATGACCTGGTAATTGAACCTTTGGCCTCTTGATAATCACCTTGGCCTTTGCCGTTGGTAAAGCATCAGTGGAATCAGTTGAGATCTGTCTCTGTTTCCTTTGAACTCTGATTGGCTCAGACGTTGGATCAGGTCCTGGTGAAGGATCGTCATCGTGTCCAGGATCAGCAATCTCTTCGATTGGAACGTCAGGATTGGGAAACGGAGTTGATGGTGAACCTTGTGGATTCGTTTCCCCCGAGTCCTGAATTCCTGGCATACCCAAGTCATCATCAGGTGGTGGTCCATCATCATCTGGAATGATGTACTCTTGATCATCATCATCATCATCATCATCATCATCATCTGGATCAGGTCCAGTATTGTAATCAGGTTGATTATCATCATCCAGAGGATCTTCTGGTTCATCACCACTCAACATCTCATCATCATTTGGTGGAACATCACCATGCTGATCTGGATGAATGGGATCGTCACCATTTGGTGGAGTGCTACTTGAACTAGGAGGATTTTCAACTCTCCTTTTGATAGCACCAGTCGTTTCTCGTGAAAAGACGATCATACTCCATTCATGGATTTTGAACTGTTCATGATGTGGATACAACTGTGACACAACATGAAGTAAACATGATCATAGTCACCAGGTTTCCAAATAAGTAGGACAGCATCTTCAGGATGTTGAAACAAAGGATTCACTCTTCCATAAGTTCCTCTGAACACACTGCAATCTTCAAAGTACATTTGAGGCAATGTCTTCTTTCTGACATCTTGAAGTCCAGGAATCAGTTCAATGATTCTAGGGTCAGTTGATTCTCTGACACTAGCCTCTGTACTCCTTGGCAACTGATCAATCTTCCTCAATGTTTGAACAAGTAACTGAGTGGTAAATCTCTGTGGAAGAATGTACTTCAACGGCACTGGAATCGAGGTCTCAACATGATGCAAATCTTGCAACAAACATGAGCACTCAGGTTCACGGTCCAAAAACATTGACGTGCCACACAATGCTCCATCATCAAAATGTTCCAACAGATCTTCAAACAAGAAACATTGTCTCATGTTCTGCAAAGGTACAAGTTGTGTGAACTGCGCAATGAATGAACACAAGTGAGATGGTAAGACCTTCCATTGTGGATCATTCCAAAGCTTCCCTTCTCTATTGAAGGCATGCTGTGGTTCCAACATGTCAAAGTCTTCATCATGATTGTAATACACACGCAAGTTCTTGATTGAAGGATCACAACGACAGTAATTTGTCATGTCAAGGTTGAAACAGCCAATGTGATACTTGATTCTGTCCTTCTGAAATTTCTTCCAAGCCAAAAACTGAGCAAATCCTGAATCAGGTGGTGCAATCACCAAGAAACCTTTTCCTCGGTCAGCTTGCCATTTCATCACATCAAGGCAAAACTTGAATACCGAGTATTTTCAGGAATTTGGTGAAGGATTTGTGATCAACACGTATTCAGGATCAAGCTTCTCAAGTTGTTTCCAAACTTGGTTTTGTTTCTTTTTGCTGTTGAAACTCCACCCATGCTTGTGGTCAATGGGTTCACCAACCTTCATGTTCAATCGTGCCATGTGCCAACTAAGACCAGTGTTGCTACTGAAAAGTTCCACAACATCACACTTGCCAGTTTGACAAAACCAGTGAGCTTGTTCACCTAAGTATGCTTCAGCATATTCAGCTATGTCTGGTTCATAGTCATCTTCATCTTCAACTGCAAGTGGAACAGGTTCCGATGTGTCAAGTCCAGGAACAGCAACATCATGCCATTCATCATGGTCACGTCTCACCTTCGATTGATTAACACGCATGACTGCGTAGTCAACATGAACATTGACCATAGCACCTTCTTGAGAGATAACAGTACCTCTGATCCATCTTTCCTTCTTCCATGCCTTTGAAGCAATAGCATTAGCATTGACAGGGGAACTCCAAACGAAAACCTTTTCACCTGGTTTGTAAGGTCCATCTGATGGCATTGTTCGTTTGGCCATGTCATGTCTGAGGTCAGCAGCTTGTCTGGCTTCCTGATGTGCCCTCAGTGCTAACCTTTGCAACTCGAGTTGTGTTTTGTCTTCAGGTAAAGGATCAACACTAAGTTGAGCAGGATCAGAAGTCTCAATATCCAGAAGATCTGGTGGTCTTCTACCAGTGGCAATTTCCAAAGGAGAATAACCACTAACAGTGAGTTGAGTGTTTCTGGCCCAAACAGTACGCTTCACAGCTTCTCTAATGGTAATTCCTCTGAACCTATCATCTTGAAGGTTCTTGGACATGATTTGCCATTGTCGTTTGAAAAGTCTGACAGCTGATTCAGCTCTGTTAGGCTATGGGGTTCTTGAACCACAGGGACATTCCTTGATACCATGAGTTCGGTAATAAGTCAGAAAGTCTTCTTGAAAGAAAGCTTCATCACCTACAATGGCTTTAGGCATACAATTGTGTTCATCACTCCACAACCTTAGAGCCTGAATGGTCTCCTTGTTGTTCAGTGAGTTTTGTGCCGTAGCCCAAAGTAAGTTGGTTGCACCATCAAGAACAAGCAACACCATGTACTTGTTCTTCCTCAACTGAATTTCAGCATGATCAACAAAGATAACATCTCCAAAGTTAGTGGATCGTATGCCTGAAATTCTGGCTCGCGGCGGTGGGGCAATGGAAGTACTACACACACGACACTTGTTGTACATCTCCTCATACTTCTGATAGACAGAGTCAGGAAGTCCTAACATGGAAGTCCTTCGTCTGAATTGAGTAGGAGACATGTGATAGTGTTTAATGTGAAGTTTGTAAAGTTCCACACTATCCTCCAGTTTCCTGAGCATCTTTCTGTATGCTGGTGTCATGGCTTGCACTTCACTACCAGGCAGTGGAATTGAAACTCGCCTAGGCTCAAGAGCATCACTACCTAGTTTCTCAACTTGACTTTCTGAATCTTGCTTACCACGGTTGCGCGCAGGTGCAGAATGTTTTGGTTCAATGGCTTGAGGTTCATCTGAATCAATTTTGTCCAAACCTAACTCCCTAGCTACCTTATCAAGCTCATCTTCTTCATCAAGCTTGGGATAGGAGACAACAACCTTTTTCTTGATGAACCTGATTGAGAGTCATCGACAACCTGAGGTTTCTGCTTACCTACGTGTCTTTTGGCTGCAGGTGGACCTACCTCAATCTTTTTCGAGCCTGGTCCATTTGAAATCGGTTTGCCTTCCCCCTTCTTTAAGGAGCTTGGCTTCTTCTTCTGTACACCTGATGGCACTGAAGAGGCTGACTCAGGGTGAAAAAGATCATCAATGTTTCCACGAAAGGGCTTTGCACGATCAATGTCACTTCTGACAATGTCATCTGGGATCACGTAGTCCTCCTTGATCTTGTAGATTGTCTTGCCCTTCCAGAACTCTTCACTCTGTTCAGAAAACCTCTTCTTCTCAGTGCGCCAGTTGTCCTTGTGAAGAACCTTCTTCTTGCTCTTCTGGAATTCCATGTGGGTTTCTCTCTCATCAAGAAGTTGATCTTTTGGAATTGGAGTTTTCTCTGATCGAGTCATCTCATGTAGGTTCATTCTCTTGTCCTTGTGGTGCCTGATGAGTTCACGACGTAGTGGATCAACCTGCCAGTAGTCACCAGTCACCAAAGCTTCTCCTTCATGATCATCTTGTTTGACAGCAATCTGGCTGTACTCAAAGTGATCGTGTTGTGAATAGAAACTTTTGACTCGTGGAGTCTTGAAATGAACTTGGCTCATGTACCATGCTACATCTTGTAGGTCGAGAATGAGATGAGTACTAATGGCTGTCCTCAAAACCATTTTTCTCATGCCAATACGTGCACAGGACAAATAAACCTTCTCTGGAGTAAGTTCAAATTGAAATCCAAGGTTTCTCATCTGTGGAAGTGACATCAACAATGGGACATCACCTTCTTCGACAATGTCGAATTCTGTAAACTGAGTGTTTCATCCATGATCATACATGAATATCACGAGCTTCTCAGTACATTTTGATTGTTGTGAGTTTGCAAAGAAGAATCTTGAACTTGTTGGCTGAATTTCATACCAGAGTCCACTGTTGGGATGTGAGTCAACAAATCTGCAAAATGCTTCAACTGCTCGTCGGGAGCCCATAGCTCTTGTGCATCCAAGATCCAGAATACACACAGTTGGTGGTGCAGAATTCTCTGTGTGAAAAGCTAGTCCATTCTCACATGCCAGATCAGTTTGTACAGTATGAAATGAAAAAGCACTCTGCTGTGATGGTTCCTCTATCTCTGTAGAGCATCCATGTGAAAACAATGTTGTGCCTTTTGCCAATGGCTTCCATGAAGCCTCACCTTCTTGAAGACCAACTTGCCTGGGCACTACAGCTGGACGTTGTTGTACACCTTGTCGTAGTGCACCAACTTCTCCAACCAGAACAGGGAATCTCTTCATTTCTCTCCTGTTTTGATGTGCTCTTTCATCACGTTGGTTCTGTCCTCCACGACGAGTACGTCGTTGTTCATCTTGTGCTGCATACGTGGATGTCAAAACATCAACACGTGCTGGCTCTGTCTCTGCAACATCAACACGTGCTGGTTCAGTTGTTCCAAATGAAAAGAAACCATGACCAGAACTTGAAGCTGCAGAGGAATAATGAGCTTGTTGAGTTGGTTGATTCTGTATGGCAGGAGCTGATGTGGTCTGAGGTTGAACATAGTTCGACTTGCCTTTTCCATCTCCTGGCTTTCCTCCTTTTCCATCATCATCCTTGCCTTTCTTGCCTTTCTTTCCTTTTCCTTTTCCTTTTCCTTTCTTCTGGACGTATCCATACTCATCCATGTAGTACAGATCATCATAGGCCCAATAGCCTTCATTCCAGGTTTGATCATCGGCCCAATAGCCGTCATAGTTTTCATTCCATTCATCTTCTTGCCATTCATCTTCATAATCTTCTTCACTCACCATGTGAGCATGGCCTTTCCTTCTTCCTTTTCCTCGGCCTTTTCCTTTCCTTGATTTGAAGAACCTTCGTCCTCCTCTGCCTTTTCCTTTTCCTTTTCTCTTTCCTTTACCTTTGCCTCGTCTGATGTATTTACCTTGGAACCTTCTCTGATACCATGTGAAGTTGGCGTCATCATAAACCCAGAAAACATCTTCTAAAGCATCCAGGAATCCTTCTGCGCCGTCTTCTTCATCTTCGGCCCAATAGCCGTCGGTTCCTTCTAATTCACCTTCATCCAGTACGAGGAAAGATCTTCTCTGTGCCATGCCAGAGGGTTGCATCAATGGATTTTCAACTGCTGTTTTGGTAGTGCAAAACATTTCCAAAAACAGGTCACGTAGTTCTTGAATACTGTATCGATCGAGGGTTCGTCCACGATGTGTCATGATGCTTGTGAGTGTGTTTCTCTGATCTTGACTCAGGTCAGCTAGACTTACAAAAATCAATGCTAGCAAATTTTCACCCAGTGGGAATGCTTGTCGCTGTGCTTCTCTACGATTTTCCTGAAATAGTCTGAATGCCGCTAGTGCCAGTTCATCTGTCCAAGGAACAGCTACATGGGGTGTTCCTGAGGCTGCTGCTACTTCAGCTCTCTCTTGTTGATCTCGTTCATGTTCTTGACGTCGTTGTTGAACAAACAGAATTGCTTCAGGACTAGTCACTGTTACTTCTGGAAGTAAATCCATCCAAGACTCAATAAGTCTATTGCCAGTGAGTTGAAATCTAGTCATCCACTTCTGAAGATCCATGGTTCCTCTGTTGAACTTCATGAACTGCATGAAACGGTATAAGAACACGTTCTGGGCACCTTTGATGAAATGAGGTCGTAGAAATCTTTTGAAATAAGCCACTCCTTCATAGGGATCCCTGAGTAATTCTCTATCCAATAGCCTCTTGTATTGTTGAGCATCTCCTTCCAGTCTGTTGCGCAAGGCTGGACCACGTTTCTCTGGTTCTAACTCCGTAATGTCACACCAGTCATCGATTGCATCCTCAAAAGCAAAGAAGCTGGTTCGCCCATCATAGGCTGGAGCAACCTTTGTGGTCATCTGTTGCGTCATATGAATCTGTGTATGCTGGGGTGCTCTTCTCATTGCATAAGAGTCATATTGGTTCCATTCATTTGCATCGACAATGTCGAAGTCATCATCATCATAGCCATGGCTTGCATTTCTTGGGCTCTACCTGGAGCTCACCCTCAATGAGGGATCACAGCTCCGCTACCACTTGAAGAGGGGCCCTAGCGCCTACTTCAAGATCAGCTAAGGCGTCTTCCCCACTGACAGCACTCTTTTACTCTCAGCCTGTTGCCGGTCAGTGCTTGTCTACA